>JAJJMC010027962.1:5994969-6106823 GCA_023531435.1 Papaver californicum | reverse complement strand
AGTTTGCTGATTGTAACTTTATTTTTATTTTTGTTAATCCAGCAAACAAGTCAGTTGGCGTACAAGGATGTTGGTGGTGTCTGATTGGGGCAGGCGATTCATTTTTGGAAGAGACTCCAGCCGTATCTAAGGAAGTCACACATATTTCATTATGGAACAGTTTTGGGGTGTATGTAGTCGGAAAAAATATTTGCTCTGCTTTCCTATTTCAGTTTGTACTTCTCATAATTTTTGCTCATCTTTTCTGGCTTACCATAGAGGTGGCTTGTCTAGTAATACGCATTTTGCTAACAGGAGTAACTCATTTTATCCTTCCATCAATCTGATGAGAACCTGTATTGTCTTTTACTATGCAGTATCCCAGTAAATACCTTCTCTATTACTGAGTTTTGTATAGGAAGAATCACATTCTATTGCAGTGGTTATCATTTATCAATTATGAAATTGCTCATTTCTCACTAATGGGCCAAATAAATTCGTTAGTCCTTTTCAAAAGAAGTCGTACATGAACTTCAATATGCGACAAACTATTGCCTCCATTTCAACCTGCCTGGTTACACCGATGAAATTTTTTAGGCCCCGCCACAGGATGCATCGATCATATCCTACGGACTGTGTGTGATGCTACAGAATTCATATATTGACAGTGACAATTCTTTCCTTTTCTGGACAGTATTGGTTGGCCTGCCCAAAGGGCCGAACTCATTGAATACCTAATATCACAGTAGTTGGGAATGGGCTGCTGGGTCGGTTTGTACATCTATAATCTCCCAAGTGTTAAACACTAACTTAATACCAACCTCATAAGAGTCGCAACACGAAAAATTGTTATTAACTTGCAAGAAACAAATTTTTGCTCTGCATTAGAATTTTAGTACTGTTTTCTCCCCCAAAATTGGTTACGGAGAATTTAAAATTATTCATTCATTTAGATCTACCGGATGGAAAAAAAACCAAACTACTTTTTATTCAAACTTAAGCAAGATTAAGAACACACGGAAAGTCAGACCAAATTGTTCCTGGATTACGTAACTATCGGAATGACTTGTACATTCAGTCTGGTGCAGGGTTCTTGATTTTATGTGCATTTTGGAACTGAACTGTTTTTTAAGTGATGCATTTACAAGAAAACAAAACTTGGGAAGCTGCAAAGAAACTCTGTACTTGTACACTTTGGAATCTTGTAACGGAATACATCCAAAATCTCATCTATCTGATTCTCTCGCAAGCCCTTAAAAAATTTCATTTGTTTATTACGTACTATTACCTCCATCCCGGGATTTAGGTTAAAATGAAAAATTGAGTAACTCTTTTCCTAGGATGAAGGAAGTAATATTATGAACTACGAAGTCCCAAGAGTACAAACAACCTTAGCCTTAGTGTGCAAACACTTTTAACTTCTAAGAAGCACGGTCATGTTCACGGAAATGGTAGAATACCAATTTTTCGGAAAAGAAGTTAAAAGTGATCAAAATTTACACCATAGACTTACGGCACAAACAAGGACAAAGAAGATTCATTGACCTAAATGAAGCGAAGTGTTCGCACTCAACATAAACAGGTGTACAATTTACCATTAATATTGATAAAAGTGTCAATCTTTTTCTCACTAGTACCAGGTCATTTTTAATAATACAGTACATATCTATCTATGTCATTTGGCAATTGAATAGTGTCAACTTCAAAATAAAAGCTATTCATATATTGTTTTCAGGATTCTTTGTGAAAGTGTGTTTTGAATCTAATGAGAGAGGAGGCAATACAAGATATGAGTTTTATCTATAGTGAGAACGACTGAGCAAAGCAGATCAGGAACAAAAAAAACAGATCTCAAAATTAGAGTCTAGAAATGAAACGAGTCTCATTATCTTACGTTAGTTAGGTAGAGAATTTAGTATGACATTCATCTCTCTAGGGTATACAAAAGGATATTTTGGTATTTTTTGCATTCACCTCTACAATTGTTGTGGCAATCATCCCTGACCAAATTCTCCATTTATCCCCTCTACAAGAGCAGAAAACCCATAATCTAATACTCTTGAGTCTAGTCTGTCTTTCTATCTCTATATCTCTTCTCCTCTCTTCTTTTTTAGAGGGATTAATTCTAAGCATGGCAAGTCATGAGCTAGGAAATTTTAACATGCATAATTTAAGTACCGATGAAGATGACGACGAAGAAGAGATCATTACCGACATAGAAGATACCGATGATAAAGAGGATGATCATGATCAGAGTACTTCGTACGGGTCTAACGGAAAATACACTACACATGGATTAACAGGAAGAGGAGGTGGTGGTTATTGGTTTAATAGTAGTATTACAGGAATGAAATTGTTTGATCCAAGAAGTAAATGGATTCGAGAATGGAAACGAGTTTTCTTACTCGTGAGTGTAATAGGATTATTCGTAGACCCGTTATTCTTTTACTCCTTGTCGATAAGTGACACTTATATGTGTCTGTTCATTGATGGGTGGCTTGCCATTACAGTAACTGCAATTCGTTGTATGAGTGATGCTTTACATGTTTGGAATATATGGTTACAGTTCAAATTGGTTAATAACCGGTCAGATTATCAAACCAAGAAAGACTATCACGTTGGCGACATTGATAACGATCAAGAAGTAAGAACTAATGACAGTAGTGGTGGTTATAGTACTAAATACCACCATCACAAGATTAGCTGTATCAATAGTAGTAGTACTGCTAGATCAGTAGCACTCAATTACTTGAAGGCTAAGAACGGTTTCTTTTTCGATCTCTTCGTAATCATTCCTTTGCCTCAGGTAATATTAATATATTTAACGTGTGCTCTTAGGGACAACAGGTGAATTTTCAGTTAGCTAGAGACTTGTAATATAACTGTTTCTTTTGTTTCTGTGGGATTAATTATGCATCCAACAAAGTCAGTGGAGTAATTAACACAAGGCTATAAACCCTAGCTAGATTTGTTTAGACAACCCTAACAAAAAGCAAAATATCCATGTTCCATATTAAGGATAATATCTATTTTAGTAACAGATTTTGTACTGTAGCATTTTAGGGGCTCTACTTGGGGCATGACATCTGTAGACCAGGCCATCTGCTGGGTGATACACAATTATGATTACGGATATGTAGGTGCTAACTTGCTATGTATGTACAGATCTTTTTTTAATGGACCCACACACCTGGCGACGTGACAAAAAATAAAATAAAAAAATAGTTCATTTTGTAAACCGAATTCATTTGTTTTGGATTGAACTAAGATAAAATCATAAGTTGGGCCTGAGATGGCAATGATTATATGATTGAAATTATGCAATGCATACAGGTAGTGTTATGGGTGGTAATACCGAGGCTATTGGAAAGAGGATCAACCACCGTAGTAATGACGGTAATGTTGATTATGTTTCTTTTCCAATATTTACCCAAGATCTATCATACTATATGTCTGTTACGACGGATGCAAAGCTTCTCCGGCTACATTTACGGAACTGTTTGGTGGGGTATTGCTCTCAACATGCTAGCGTATTTTGTGGCTTCCCATGTAAGCCATTACATATCCTCTCTTTTTTTTGCCCCCTCACAAAGAGACTTCAGATAGGATTCATGTTAGTGAAATCACTGAAATGTGACATGAACTCGATGCTGTTTTGTTGATATCATATTGTGCAGGCAGCGGGTGCATGTTGGTACTTGTTAGGGATTCAAAGCGCAGCAAAGTGTTTGAGTGAACAATGCAGAAATACACAAGGATGTGGATTAAGCACATTAGCTTGTGGTAACGTTATCTATTATGGGACTACATTATCTTCCACGGTTAAGGACGGAGCAAGAGTGATTTGGGCTGAGTATAAAAATGTTAGATCTATGTGTTTAGAGACTTCTGATAATTTTGAGTATGGAGCTTATAAATGGACTGTTTCCCTTGTTACTAATAATAGCCGACTTGAAAAGATCCTGTTCCCCATTTTCTGGGGCTTAATGACACTAAGGTATCCAGTATTCTTAGCTCCCCTACTCTCTCTAGATATTTAGTCTTTTACTTCATGCTGAAGCTGGAGTTGAGTTATTATACTTTTTTTCAGCACTTTTGGGAACCTTGAGAGCACAACAGAATGGCTAGAAGTTGTGTTCAATATCATCATCATCATTAGCGGGCTCCTTTTAGTGACAATGTTGATCGGTAATATCAAGGTATGTGATTTTTATTCCCCTGCTCGAACAAGTATGTCATCCCTAGAGAAAGTGCATAATTGACATATTAAGAATTTAATGTTTAAAAATCAACCATTTTTTTGGCTCTTAAAACTTTATCATTGAGTTTGTGGGATAAGTATATATACGTCGATGTGAAATTTGAATGTATTGAGTGGGATAGGTTTTCCTTTACGCGACTACATCCAAGAAACAAACGATGCATTTGAAGATGAGGGATATCGAATGGTGGATGAGAAGAAGGCAGTTACCACAAGGTTTCAGGCAGAGAGTACGGCAATATGAACGTCAACGATGGGCAGCCATGCGTGGTGTCGATGAATGTGAAATGATCAGAAACCTACCTGAGGGTCTCAGGAAGGATATCAAATACCATCTCTGCTTAGACCTTGTTAGACAGGTATTCTTATTTAAGTTTCACTCCTACAACCGTATGACAAGCAATTTTGTACGTTTTGCTATACGGATTGTATCAACAAATATTGTCCTGCTTTCCCAAATCCTCGGGCTGGAAGAAATACCGTGGTGTTTCGAGTGTCTCCCTGATGAATCATGAGCTAAAGAGTTTTGTTTCTGAATATGTTTCTCAGGTTCCCTTATTTCAGCACATGGATGACCTCGTATTAGAGAACATATGTGATAGAGTGAAGTCCCTCATATTCCCAAAGGGAGAACAGGTAAACTAGCTATACCGAAAATTAAAGTCCTAATAATGTAGAAAAATCAAAATGTGTACAGAGAATTTGAGCTTTTAGGTACAGTTATTTTTTTCTGGCTCCGCCCCTTTGTTTTCTCAACTATTCTGATGAATGTAGATAACAAGAGAAGGAGATCCAGTTCAGAGAATGTTGTTTGTAGTAAGAGGTCATTTACAAAGTAGTCAAGTACTACGGGATGGGGTAAAGAGTTGTTGTATGTTGGGTCCAGGCAACTTCAGCGGAGACGAGCTTCTCTCATGGTGTCTTCGAAAACCATTCATCGAACGCTTACCTCCATCTTCATCAACTTTAGTAACACTTGAAACCACAGAGGCATTTGGGTTAGATGCCGAAGATCTCAAATACGTCACACAACATTTTCGGTACACATTTGTTAATGAGAAAGTAAATAGGAGTGCAAGGTATTATTCACCAGGATGGAGAACATGGGCAGCTGTGGCTATACAATTAGCATGGAGAAGGTATAGGCATAGATTAACACTCACTTCATTGTCGTTTATACGTCCTCGGAGACCCTTATCGCGATGTTCATCTTTGGGGGAGGACAGGTTACGGCTTTATACAGCTTTGTTAACCTCTCCTAAGCCTAACCAAGATGATTTTTGCTTCTAATACGATGGACGTCCAGAGTTATTGTTTGCAGGACTTTGTTATGCTTTTCCCTCTTATTATGTTTTACGTACTCGCACAAATTTGGAAGCTTGTGTAATAACCGAGCAATACCGAAATGGTTTACTGCTTTTTGCAAATTTTGTTGTCACTCTCTTTAAAATGCCACTTACGGCAAAGCAGACATGCATCACAAATGGTATTTAAACTAATAAATTCTGGTTCAAATGAATCAACTGATCTGATTTGATTTTCGTTTATCAGCTGTTATACTCTCTACTAGCATTAGAGATCAGATGTCATCTATTGCATCATATTTCACGCATTCGAATGTTTTCTGCAGATTCACTGAAGAATACTGTATGCCCATTGATAACTTGTTAAACCATTCAGTCTCAGCTACCTTGATCTTTAATTGTCCAACCGAATTATCAAGTGTACAGTATCTGCGCTATATGAAGTATTTAGAAATTCTATGATTGCGAGGTAACATTAGTCAAACACTGATGCCGGATAACTGGATCATTGAGCTGGTTGCACCAGTAACTTCTTTCTTGTTCTTCACCCTGGCACAACCCCCACTCTAGTACATGGCCTGGAATATGATGAATTGTACCGGCATAACTTGTATATTGGTCAATAAATGAGTTATAGGTATAAGATTCTGAATAGGTTACTCCACAGCATATCGTAGGTCTGTGTCTTGTCAGAATCAAACTTGGTTACTTTTGCTACACATCCCCAAATTTATCCCCCGTCATCATCTCTCAATAGATGGTACAATTTAGATCCTTGATCCCCTCCCTTTGAAGTTAGCAAGAGTTCTATTTGTGTGGTATTGGCCACTACTTCTACGAGAGTTCTGTTTGTGTGGTATTGGCCACTACTTCTATGATATGTAATGGTGGACGATCTTGGGTTACACCAACCAGAAGTTAACTGTGGGCGATAAAGTTCTGAATTAGAAGAAAACTTCTATTAAATATAGCCCATATTTTTATTAACTATAGTCCATAATTTTTTTTCAATTTATTAACCATATCCAAATTATAACACATAAAAAATTTACTAAGTTAGAAATAATTCACAACTAGTTTGGTTAACTGAGTTGAAATTTACCCGATCCAAACAAATTACTGAGTTTATTGATAAAAACACCAATCGTGTCTGAAGCAATGTAGTCCATACTGACCGGTTTTACCGGTTTCGGAGTGTAAGCGAGATGAAATCTGGTATACCGGTGAACGGTATATGACCGAAAAAATCGGCCTGTCCGGTACGACCGATTTTTTTTTTTTTTGATTTTTTTTTTAAATCAGAAAATCAAAAGAAAAAAAAATAAAAAAAAATAAAAAGATTTATCCTTGTTTTAGGGTTTTTAATTGTTATTCATATTTTTTTATGATATTTTAGAATTGTATATGTATATGATAATATCTATAATTAATCTAATGATCTTGATTATAATTGTTATTTCGTCGATATTTGAAACCGAATTCCCCGGTATACCGGCGTACCAGTGTATCGTTCTCGACCAATACAAACAAAAATCGGGTATGGACTACATTGGTCCGAAGTTATGCAAAACCCGATTCCTCCCTTTCTTCTTCACTGTCCTAGAACCTTAGAATTTTTTTCTTCTAAATTTTGAGTCAAGCGAATCATCATGGGACGATCTAAAAGAAACAAATCTCCTGTACAAGATCTCTCAAGGTTAGTAGATTTTAATTTAATAACAAAAACCCTAATGATTTTCCCAATAATTTTAATCGTTTTTATGTTGGGTTTCCAATTTAATCAAAATTGTCCAAGTTGTCTGCTTTTGATTTTTGATCAAATACCAAAAATTTCGAATTCTTTATTACTTAATTAATCTTATTCCTAACTCTAGACCTTCCATCAATTAGTATTCGTAACTTTGAATCTCCTTTATCGGTTCTTCCATTAAAGTTTCCAACTTCGGAGTATTATGTACCACCAGTTCATATTTGTGTGTACGTATGTGTTAATTGGATGATCATTTACAAGTAAGATTGCCGTAATTGTTTACCTTCCTGTGTTTCAAACAATGTATTTCAAGTTATAGTCTCAATTGAGCTTTTTCTCAAATGTTGTCACTAGTGTATTTCCATGGAGTGTATGTAATCTAGCGAATTTGGTGATTAGAGGTAGCTCAGATTGTGTTAATATGGTGCCTTAAGATGCATTCTAACTGTCTGTATGCCTGCCCGAACATTGTCATCACAATCATTGTGTTATAGCCAAACAACGACCAAAAACAGACCATGAATCCAAACACATAACAAGTGTGTTACTGGATGCAAACAGAAGACAAATGTGTTATCTAGTGAATGCAACATATTTTATTGAGCAGTGATATGCATATAAGGACCCTTTTGATAAGACAATTTTGTCTATATAAATGCATTATTGCGAAAAACACCACATTTTTAGCCTCACATAGACTATTGCAGAAAGTTTGATCTTTTTCTACACCAAGACTTGGAGAAAGACTTAAGAAAGATTATTTTCTACAGAAAATCCACTCCACCGTGTTAAATGGAATGAAACTTTGTTTTGTCTCTAGCCGAAAGCCAGTACGTGTTCGAAATAAAAAGTTCAGTTAAGTCTTTGACAATCATTTTTATTTGCTTTATCTGATCATCCTATAATATGAAGTTCTTACATTATTATCACTCATCGTGTCTAATACAATAATATTTTCTTAATGTATACAATCATGCTATATGCTCCTATGTTGTTCCAACTAGAAATTTCAATAGCTAGTAATAAATCCATGGGTTTCAGGCTTCTGTTGTAGGTTTAATTAAACACCATTTTTTAATTTATATCATTGGTCTTTCATATAAGTCAAAAAGCTACCTGTGGGTGCTATCAGAACACCCTCAATCTGTGACATTAACAATGTGCTATAATCCGCTCTCACTGTCCTTTATCTAGTTACTAACTTTATGATTTTATCTAACGATAACCTTTTTCTCTTGTACCTTATTGCCCCTCTTGTTGTTTTAGGTTTACAAAAAGAACGATAAAAGTGACCACATTATCGGTTCAAAGGGGTGATCGACCGCCAAGTAAAGAGGCTGAGGAAGAGATAGACGAAGATACAATTGAATAGAGTGATGAGACTTGTGATAAGGATAATGAAGAAATCGGTAGTTTTGAGAATGATAACGAAAATGGTGATAAGGATGATTTGAAGAGAATACTGACGAGGATGGTGTTATAGAGAAGAAAGGTAAAATGGTGTTTGAAGAAAGTGAAATTCCCGGACAACCTATTGATCCGCATCTTTTATGCTATTACAAAGACCACATTGAGGCTTAACTAGTTAAGGGATAAGTTTAAGAGTAAAGTGAATGATTCAAATAAGAGAAAGGAGCAATGTGCTAGAGCATACCTCCTTAATGTAATTGGCTTTATGATATGCGGTGACAAATCAGGAGGAAGTATGAATGTTTGTTTCTTACATTGTTTGAAAGATTTAAACAAAGTTAATACATACTCTTGGGCTACAGTTTGTTTGGCTTGGATATATCATCATTTGGTCCAAGGTTCTCAAAGTGAGGTGTCTTCCATGGCTGGCGGTATGATTGTCCTCCAGTTACCTTTTTATTGTTTCATTTCTTCTTCTACAATATCTTGTTACTGCTGAAACTAACTAATGTATATTAATTACACTAGGTATGGGTGTATGATCACCTCCCAACTATTCAGAGGTGTACTAAAAATAGTGGATATGAAGAATTTCATCCTCAAGCGTCTCTATACGTATTGAATCTATCAACACAATTGGAAAGAGACCTTGAACTTGAATTGGCTGATTTACGCGAACGAACAACTTGATGACCTTACGGAAGACAAAGTGACATGGGATCCCTATAACTCAATTAGAGATGGTTCCGTTTATCAAGTTGCTCACTACATAGGAATGATTCGATGTTTCAAGGTTGTTGAGTGGCATAATCCAAATAGAGTGTTGAGACAATTTGGTGCCATCTAAGACATTCCTGTTAGTATTTTCCTTGATAAGAAAAAACGGTTTCGAAGCCTATAAGTTTCCAACCCATACTTAGACGAGCATACATGGGATACATGGGAGAAAAGTTTAATACCCGATCATGTTTTAAAATCAAGGGTTATAAACCCATGGGATTGCAAGGATGGGTACATGGATTGGTTCTCGAAAGTGTCTCACACTTAAGTTGCTAATCTTTTTTCCAGGATTCCTGCCAAGGCTTTTATCAAAGGAGAACAAACCCAAGCTTCAGTTATAGTAAGTCATATTTAAAATATTAATTTTATTTTCTTTATTTATTTGGACCGATTCCTGTATTTATTTTTTGGCGTTAATTTTGTATAGAAACGTAATATGGGTAAGATATTAAATCTCGTGTCCTGCTCCGAAACCGGTGATGGGATGATTAGCCCTTCAACTAAAGCTCGTTTAATGTACATGCTAAAAAATTATGATAATCCTTATTTTCCCGATTCCGAAGATGACATCCCTGTCATTCATTTAAAAAAGACTCAAAGACAAAAACCAGAAAAAACGTAAGAAGTGACTTGAGAATGTTGCAAAATATCTCAACTTGTAAATCGGTTTTGATTGACCATCAAGTTATTTCAAGAATATCTGAAATCAAATTATTACTAATAGCTTTTTAAATGAATGGATATCCGTGAGAATGAAATTAGAGTTGTGTTATTTTTTAAATGATTCATTTTTATTGTTGTTGGAGTTTGATTTCATTCTTGGCTTCACAACACTCTCAAGCAGTAGGTCCATTTGAGTTTGATTTCATTCTTGAACACACGATTGTCTCACCACTATCTAGAATGTATTAGATAAGTCGAGAAAGCAGATCATTTACTTTCATCTTATTTTGAATCATGTTATATTGTTTACGGGGAATCTCTAAGGGACTGAAGCAATTGGAAACAAAAACTATTTGTGTGCTAAAGTGTCCAGACCCATTGAATCAGGTGTTGATGGTGGATTTTTGACGAAGGAGAAAATTGTAAAATTTTCTTTGTTCCGCTGCAGAAGTATATATATATAAATTTCTGACCCAGCATCAGAATTATGAATACACATCGCTATCTTACATTTTGTAGCTCTTTATATATTTGTGCGCTTTCAGCGCTTTACCTAGCTAAACCCTTGTTATTTCATGTGCGGTCATGCAAACTATCTGTATTAGTCAAAATACGTTGATTATACAAAATTACGAACATTCAGAATAGAGGCTCTGCCATATCAGAATAAAAATACTTATTAGATGCATACAATCTAATTGCAGAGTCGCATCAAGCATTATCTCAAGTTGCAAACTTCCACGGCTGAATCTCTTGAGAATGTTCTATATGCACTGCATAAAAGTTAAGCATAAATGCGAGCGTTAAAATCGCATACGACTGAGAAATCCTAAACAGGCCATAAATATGGCCCCGACACTAATGAATGCCAAAGATAGTGGTGCATATGCAATAACCACGACACTAGCAAGTGCTAGCCTTAGCAAACCCTAATGACATTCCCAATACCATTGAGTAGCACACACATGTGCTAAAAGGCCAAAAAAGCCAAAAAGCAAAAAAAACCCCAAAAGGCCAACAAAGTCACGCGCCTAACAGGCCCTAGCAGGGCTAGCGGTAGCACTGGCAGCAACACTAGCGTTAGCACCAACCCTTAGTACTTCCCCTATTTTCTTCTTTGCGCGTCTTCTCGCCCTTCATGCTTGCACCTATGCTTGTGTTAGCACCAATCACTGCTCACTTGAGCCAAACTCATTGATAAAATCACCTTACAACAAACTCACAATTTATTCACGTGTTTTGAGTCCATGACTCCACTAACTCTACAAGAAATAAAAACAACTACATGGAGGGATTCTTCATGGGGTTTTGGTCTGGTGGTTACAGCAACATGCGGCGTGGTAACACCTCATGATAAGGAAGTTACAAAGTAGTATTAATGATGAAGCATTTAATGGAGTAATGGAGTAATGGTTTCCGAAAGATTCCAAGGCGGTTATATCATTATTCCCACGACTTCCACTTCTCCATCTCTTCACTAGCTCCTCTACTTTACAAGGAAATGTGTGTATTCTCAACTATTATAAATAGGATGCTTAGCCCATTCAGAAATCACAACAAGCTTACCATTCTCATAAGATCTGTTATTTTCTCCAATAGTTCATCATTTCTACACACCATTCATCACACTTATTTCCTTCAACTTTCTTCGCTTCCCTCCCCTAAGATCAACCCATTTTTCTCATTGTGACCGAAACAGGAAAGGATACTATCGGGGTTTAGGCTTGCCCTATACGATTTTGATTTCCAATCTAAAGAAAGTACTTCTACAATACATTATTTTTCATAGAATCAATTTGTAGGTACTAACAATTGGCGACCATAGTGGGAGATCAATCTTTCGGTCCCGAATCCAATTTTTCAACTCTCTGAAAATCAATTGTTTCAAATATCTAAAAAAAATGGTTGGTCTTAGGTCAGATTCAATTACTACCAATTCTGACGTTTCTTCAGTCAATACCAACGGCGATACGCATAATCCTTCTCCAGCAGTTAATGGCGCCACCAACCCACATCTCACCAACGGAACTACCGAAGTGGTCGAAACCCCAATCACTCTGGATGAGTTGATGCGAAGACAAGAATTTAAAGCAAGAATTATAGCGAGGATGGAAGATGCGGTAGGTTCCCTGTTCGCTTCCCTTGTCAAACAAATAGAAGAAGTAGGATATCGTAGCGCTTTCGAACGAGGCCCAGGCTCCACAGAACCAGGGATATATTTCTTGACTGGTGATTCTCCACCTCACAATATTAGGAGCTTTACAACTACAGAAAAACAAGTGAATCAGAAAGCCATATTTCTAACTGAAAAATTGTGCGAGCTTCTTCATTTTTCCAACGATCAACGTGTCGACACCTTTGCCGCTCTCAACCGCATAACCGTTGATACACTTCTGATGCCGTCTCCAAAGGAGATAGAAACAATCATACTAGACAGCCCAGCTATGAACATCGTCACTTTCACCGAGGAGGACATGATGGACGAAGAAGGTCACAACCGTGCCCTGTATGTTACTGCTCCTGTTCGAATTTAGAAGGGCCCTTATCGACGCAGGGGCGGCTGCTAACATTATTACACTCAAGATGCTCAAAGCGGCTCAAGTCCCGTAGAATCAGATCATGCAGCACACCATAGTGATGAAGGATTTCGAAGGTAACCGCACTAACTCTTATGACCATGTTTATTTAAACTTACAAGTCGGTCCTATCGTGTCCAAAGTGAAGTTCCACGTTATTACCAAGGAGCCCGAATATCATATGATACTAGGACGACCATGGATACATGATAACAGAGTTGTTTCTTCCACCTATCATCAATGCGTGAAAGCAGTGCTGAACGAGAAAATCATACGCATAACGGCGTCACCATCACCATACACTCCAATATATGATGCTGAATTCTTCAAGCCAGAAGATGGTACCATCAAACCGTCCAACAAAGTCTATAGTATGCCATTACCTGACTGGGCATTGATAGCATAAAACCATTATCCTATGACACAAGAGTCAGGCCATCATGAACGACTTCCAACGACAAGCCCTATGGATACCACTATGGAACCTCCAGTGCCACAAATCCTTCACCTGCTAAGAGAAGCCATAGCTTCGTAACTAGCTGCACAACAAAGGAAAGGTGGTCTACCTCCGCAATCGTTGTTAGCAATCAACAGGGGAGGCCTACCAAGAGTCTTCCCGCCCACAGATATACAACCACAACGAAGAGCCATATCATGGAGAGGTTCAAGACGCGCCACAAAAATTACAAGATGGGACAGACGCCACGAATGATGTGCTCGAAACCAGTAACATAGGAACAGAAGAAATCTGTGGCCTGTTTCAATCAGTTCAACATTGTCACCAGAAAAGAAGACGAAACTCATAAGTCTACTCAAAGAATACCAAGATGTCTTTGCTTGGACCTATGAAGAAATACCAACATTAGATTGTAAACTGGTGACCCATCACCTGCACGTCGATCCTAACGCCAAACCTGTCAAACAACAACTTAGGCAGTTAAGGCACGAAGTTGAGGAACAAATTAAGATCGAAATTCAGAAGTTCATGGCATCAGGCTTCATCAAGCCTGTCCAACACTCCACATGCCTAGCTAACATCGTCCCTATCAAGAAAAAGAATGGTCAAATAAGATGTTGCGTGGACTTCAGGAACCGGAACAAGTCCTGCCCTAAGGATGACTTTCCTCTTCCGAATATCGACATGCTTGTAGACGCAACAAGCGGAGATGGAACGTTTTCGTTCATGGATGGCTATAAAGGCTACAATCAAATAAAGATGTACGATTATGATGCTGAGAAAACCACATTTTGAACTCATATCGGGAACATTTTATTACACATTGATGCCCTTTGGATTGAAGAATGCCGACGCTACTTACCAAAGAGCCATGACAATAATCTTTCACGATATGATGCACAAGCAAGTAGAAGACTATGTCAATGACATAGTAGTAAAATCCAAAACCAGAGCCTCCCACATGGACATATTACGTTAAGTCTTCGAGAGATGCCGTGAATACAACTTGAAGATGAATCCTTTGGAATGCGCCTTTGGTGTCTCATCCGGGAAGTTTCTGGGATTTCAGGTAACAACATAAGGGATCAAGGTGAACCCGACCAAGACATAAGCTATTACTACCATACACCACCGCGCACTGCAAGGGAGCTTAAAAGCTTTATGGGAAAGGTATCATATATTCGACGCTTTATTCTCGGACTAGCTTAGTTTGTTGCGTCATTCACACCTCTGCTAAAGAAGGAGGCAAGTTTTATCTGGTCATCTACGAAGCAAAATGCGTTTCGCCAGATCCAACGAATACTGTTATCACCAACTGTTATGAAATCTCCGACCCCAGGGAAACCGGTACTTCTCTACACAGCCTTCATAGAAGTTCCATAGGAGCCTTATTAGATCAAAAAGATGACATGGGGAATGAATATCCCATATACTATCTCAGTCGTATACCAAGAGATGCGAAGTTGATATATCCCAAGGTTGAAATAGCGTGTTTATCTTTGGTACATGTTATTTTCAAAAGTTTCGACATTACCTACTGGTGAATAAGGTAGTGTTGATGGCTAAGGATAACCCTATAAATTTCTTACTATCAAAACCTGCTCTTATAGGACTAGCGACAAAATAGTTGCTACAGATGTCATAGTTTAACATATCCTGCGTATCCATGAAAGCAATAAAAGGACAAGCATTCGCAGACCTGCTTGCGTATTTTCCAGGAGAAGATGATACTACAACACATGGAGACGTACCCGGAGAATTCCCAGATATTTCACTTGCTGAAGAAGAAGCCTGGCTATTATACTTCGATGGCTCATCCACCCCTAGCAACAACACTAGAGGAGCTGGTATTGTACTAGTTTCACCAATCGGCTCACATTCATTCAAGCTGGACTACAAATGCACCAACAACTTTATCGAGTATGAAGCCTTTGTATTGGGACTATTGTTATCCAAGCAAGCTGGAACGACACGTCTTGAACTAAGGGGAGACTCGAAGTTACTAGTAAATCATATGGATGGTGTATATTCTCTCAAGGAAGAAACACTAGCCCCGTATAGGGCTGAATCACAAAAGATTTTAACTCATTTTGCTGAGGCAACGATCGTACATACGAGGCACAGCAACAACAGATACGCTGATTGCTTGGAAACCATATCCTCGAAACTCAATTCAAAGACTCGAAATCAACCCTCACCGTATAGAGACGTACCATGCCCTTGACCTAGATGGACAAGCCTGATGAAGAACAAACTAACGAATGGAGGACGCCTATCATCCAAGAAATCAACAACTCACATAACCAAAGGAAGGTCAGTCTTAAAGGTTTAAAGTATTTCTTCTTACTAAATGGGATATTGTATCATAGAAATTCAGATGAATCTTTGTCAAGATGTCTGGGAGACCATGAGGCACAAGGAAGACTTAGTCTGGTGCACCGTGAGATGTGCAGTCAGATCCTAGTAATAACTTTATATAGACGTCCTCAACGTCTTGGGTATTACTGAACCACCAAGGAGGCTCAATACCGATAGTTGAATGGATCTTGCCTTAATTGTCAGATCCCACCGCAACAGTCAGAAGTACTGACTATACACAATGCTGGGGAATGGAGGTACCCATATATTAAATACCTTCGAGATAATATCATACCTCAAGAAAAATGAGAAGCAACACACTTGATCCGAAAAACCAAGAGATTTGTCTTTCACGAAGGAATACTCTGTCAGAAGAGCTTCAGAGGTGATTTGCTGTGATGTCTGGCAGAAGAAGATCTTTATACCATCCTGAAAGAAATGCATGAAGGAGAACACCAAGGCAAGAGAAAATTGTTTCTCCAAGTCCATGAGAAATACTATTGGCCGACCATGGAGGATGCGATGCGTGTCGTAGGTGCAATCAAATTAGTTA
This sequence comes from Papaver californicum, assembly GCA_023531435.1. Lineage (NCBI taxonomy): Eukaryota > Viridiplantae > Streptophyta > Magnoliopsida > Ranunculales > Papaveraceae > Papaver > Papaver californicum. The sequence continues at coordinate 6,090,732 of JAJJMC010027962.1, read as the reverse complement.
TCTTATTTCCACTTAATTAAAGAATAATGTAATGGAAGTCAAGTCAAGTTCGTTCACACGAGGAGCAAGGTATTTTAGTTGTCAAATGTTACAAAGGGGGTTTTTGTTTTAGGTTTTGAACAAAGTAAATAAGAAAGCGATTAAAAGTAAAGTTGTAAGCAATGGAAAGAGATATGATCGAGGAATCCTTCTTCGTTATTAAACAATCTTTAAATTAGTATATTCATCTACTCAGTATTAATCGCAGATTATCATCAACCATATAATAACAGCTAGATCAGTGTTATCCCCGAAATTCTTTATATCACCGGATACAGAAGTTCTCGCCTACCAGATTCTAGTCAACCTAACCACCTAGTAGTAGATCACTCAGGGTGTAATTTGGTCGAATGATTTATATTTTGTAAATTTATAGGTTAATCCTAGCAGTTAGACTCTTAGATCAAGATACATTTACTAGTGTTGTTCATACACACAATTTCTCCACATAATCCCTCTGCAAGGTCTCGTGTTCTCTACTTGTGTATGAGTCAATGAACTATTACTTATTTCACAACTCAATACTAGCACTATATTAAATTAAAAAATCAATTTAGTTAGCCACCTAAACAATCTATCAATCAATCATAAACATTATTTGTAATATAAACAAACGAAAATCATGTGAAGAACTCAAAATAGAATCATATATTAAATCAAATCATATTTAGAACTTAGAATTCATCCTCAATAAATTAGGTTTTTAGCTACTCATGGTTGTAGAAGCATCCATGTTATACATATAAGAAAATGGATAAAAAATCGTTACGATAATGAACCGCTCCAAAACCCTAGCTTTTACTCCTTGTATTATTGACCTCCTCTAAGATCTGCAAAGCTATGTAAAATTTGTCAAAAGATCTCTCAATGTGTTGAGAGTCTCGTTTTATAGTACTTGATGATATCTAGGGATCAAAATCCTCCCGGGACCGGGTTTCCTCCTCTTAGAAGTTAAAAACGCGTCAAAACGGAACCCTTGGACTTTCCACAGTCGGCATAGGTGATTCCCCACAAGCAATGCCGACTGTTGGTCCAATTCTCTGCCAAAAAACTTGCTACAGTCGGCATAGGTGTGTCACTTATGAGCAATGTCGTCTGTTGGTGTTAAAAATACAAGTTTTCCTCCCTTTTTCATGCCACAGTCAGCATTGGTGTGTCGTTTTTGAGCAATACCGACTCTTGAGTTGTAGGTGACCTTTTCCTCGTCTCGACTGCTTTGTCCATAACGTCTTCGTCCGAACTCGGAATGACCTCGTTTTTTTTGTGTTCACTTTGTATTATCGTTCAATTTAAGATGGTATCAAGAAATCCTGGATTTGAATGAGTATAATTTGTATTTGGCCCTTTTTCATTTGAAAGACTCAATTTCCTTGGTCATTTCGTGTTGTAATGAACTCCTTTCTTCTTTTTAGGCCTTGGAATGCTTGAATACTTGGGGTACTTCACTTCTTAGCTCTTTTATAGACAATTTTACTCTTATTGGGATGATTCACCTAATATAAGACATGAGATAGAAAAAAAACGTAATAACAAGTAATATGCAAGATTTATAACAAATATTAATATTGACTTGACACTAAGAACATGTGAATTATGCACTTATCAAATTCCCCCAAATTTATATTTTGCTAGTCCTCGAGCAAACTTGTATCTAAACTAACCTAACTAAAGCAACAACTCCCTTTCGTCGATGACACAGTTACACTTAACATGTGCAACAAGCCTTTAAACCCCTAGGTGTCCCTAGTGGACAAGTTATAGTCTCGTGAAGGTTTACCAGAGGTATACCTAAAAAACCTAATTCCAACTTTCAAACATTCCAGAACACACGTATCCGAAGAGATACGAAGACATAAAGTCTCTACATACTGACAATAAGAAGTTAGAAGTATAAAGAACACTATTCTCATGCTTAGCTCTTGAGTCAGGAGAAAACCACCATATGAAAGAATCCAGGTTCAAGAGCGACCGAATAAGTATTCTGCCTTACCAATAGGATTTTATGAATTTGACGCTCAAAAGACGCACTTTATAGTTCTTACGTGTGCAGACAGGAGTGAAGCTAGAAATCCTTCACACTCTGAATGGTGGGAAGGAAAGGTAACCTTTTGAATTATGTGAAGATGTTATCCGATAGAAACGTGGGACGAAAAACAACACCCCCCCCCCCCCCCCCCCTCCTTTTTTTTTATGATGACTTCTAAGAAAGGAAATCAATCACTATGTAAGGATAGGAACGCTTACTTACCTTCTTACCCGATCTACAATCAACACCACTCTCAAAGCATCCAATATATGCTGAAAAATAAATAAAATGAACAATGAAAATACTACGACCATGAGATAAGGACTTTACCACTTGATTCTTCACAACTTGTATTATCTTGATAACATGAACTTCACTAACTCTCATCTTTTGATTTCTTTCACTCTTGTACATAAGTCTTCAACATGTAAATATAATTATGCTCATTGTGTTGTTGCTTTACTTGAATATGAAATTCGTTCTTTCTTGTACGGTTGCTTGTAAACTTTAAATGTCATTAACTTTCTTCAAATTCGTAATGCTCCGCTTGTTGATGATGATATGGTGTTTCTGTGGACCTATTGTTGTCCAGAGAGAGAATGGTACCAACTTCAAACAAGACTACAAGATATAGTTAGCAATTCTGATGACACCCTCATGATTGATAGAAATAACACTCAAGAGACCAAAAAGTAATGCTGAAATTGGTGCGAAGTTGAGTAGCTCATCATTCTACCCGGAATTTACGCAGATGAAACACTCTAAAAGGAAAATTTATAAAGGTACAAAGAATTGAAGGTATGGTGCCTCACTCGTGGGTATTGAATGATCAACTTCTCAAATACTGTATTCTGTATCCGCGCTTTAAGTTAATTTTTCTCATCCCTAGCCTCTCAACAACTAAGAACTCCGAATGTCATTCTCTAGTACTTCTAAGTTCAATTATTTCGGTAAGAACTTCGTATGTAAACTTAGCTAGAAGTATACAAAGTGACTCTAAAATATCTAAAAGTTGGAGGTTTTTATGCAAATATGTACAAAAAGTTAAAATTTTCTACCTACAAAAGTGAATACTAAAAATCTAAATGCCAAACCACTCCCCCACACTTAAACTTTACATTGTCCTCAATGTAAATTCACTCTTTCAATGTAAAATCAAGGTGGGAAATCCTATAATGATACACAAAACTAATAAAAATCAAAAGAAAAGATAGAAATATAAAACCAATGGGTTGCCTCCCATGCAACGCTTGGTTTAAATTCGTCAGCCCGACTCTCTATTCGCCCGTATTACTCCTCCAGAGGGAGAAAATCGCTAAAATCAAGCACATCTACATCCACATAAGCGATGTTTCGTAGTACGACTTTAGTCTATGACCATTGACCTTGGAAGTTGTGCCATCTCGGAGACTAGTAATCACAACTGCACCACGAGGAAAAACATTAGTAACAACATACAGTCCAATCCAGCGGGATCTTAGCTTTCCAGGAAATAGTTTAAGTTGAGAATAAAATAAAAGAACTTTCTGTCCCACAACAAAATTCTTTCGAGAAATCATCCTGTCGTGGAAAAGCTTAGTCTTCTCCTTGTATATTCAAGAACTCTCGTAAGCATCATTACGTATCTCCTCTAACTCAGTAAGTTGAAGTTTCCTTTGTTCCCCGTTTTATCATACTCCATGATACACATCTTTACCGCCCATAAGTCTTATGCTCAAGTTCAACCTGGAGATGACAAGATTTTCCATAAACCAACCGATGGAGACATGCCAATCATTGTCTTGTACGCCTTTCTATACGCCCATAATGTATCGTTGAGTCTCAAGATCTAATCTTTTCGTGTAATATTAACGGTTTTCTCTAGAATGGACTTGATCTCACGATTTAAAATTGTAGCTTGTCCACTAGTTTGTGGGTGGTAAGGCGTACCAATCTTGTGTGTAACGTTGTAATTCTTGAGAAGAGCATGGAACGATTTCCGAAAGTGTGAACCACCATCACTGATAACCACACGGGGTAGTCCTAGTCTAGTGAAAATATTTTCCTTCACAAACTCACAAATAACATGAAAATCATTAGTAGGGGTGGATTTAGCTTCCACCCATTTCGAAACATAATCCACAACAATAAATATGTAAAATTTTCCATACAAACTATCAAAAGGGCCCATAAAATCAATTCCACACACATCGAATATTTCTACAGCAAGAATTGGTGTGAGTAGCATTTGATTTTGAGCATCTAGATTGCCCATTCGTTGACATCTATCACAAGATTTACAAAAATCATATGCATCCTCAAATAAGGTGGGCCAATAAAAGCCATTATCAAGAACTTTGTGAGGGGTAAGAACCAAAGTGGCCACCACAAGCATAAGAATGACAAAAAGATAGAATTGATTAAAATTCAGAGTCAAGTACGCACCTGCGGATAATCTGATCAGGGCAATATTTCCACAAGTAGGGCTTATCCCACACATACTGCTTGGTCATCTTCTTAAGCTACAGCTTTTGAGAACTAGACATTGTACTAGGTACCTGCTTCGTAACCAAGTAGTTTACTATATCAGCGTACCAAGATGTTGAATCTTCTATCGAGAAAAGTTGTTCATCCGAAAAACGATCATGTAAGGGAAGGTCCTCTTCAGAAATAACAAGTCTACTAAGATGATCAACAACTGTATTCTCAACACCTTTCTTGTCTCTAATTTCCATGTCAAATTATTGCAACAACAAAATCTACCGTATAAGTCGTGGCTTAGCTTCTTTCTTATTGAGTAGGTACCTAAGTGTTGCGTGATCAGAATAAAAAAAACCTTGGTACCCACCAAATAAGATCTGAATTTTTCTAGTGCAAAAAATATGGACAACAACTCTTTCTCCGTGGTAGAATAGTGTATTTGCGCATCGTTTAGGGTCCTAAATGCATAGTAAATCACATGGGACAATTTTTCCACCCTTTGACCCAAAACGGCTCCAACTGCATAGTCATTCGCATCACACATCAACTCGAACGATAAACTCCAATCGGGTAACTTGATAATATGTGCATTTGTCAACAACTCTTTCAATCTATCAAAGGCATCCTTGCGCTCCTGGCCGAAGTTGAAGGTAGCCTCTTTTTGCAACAATTTGCACATCGACATTGAGATTCTGGAAAAATCTTTGATAAACCGCCTGTAAAAACCTACATAACCAAGAAATGAGCGAATCTCCCTCACCGAAGTGGGATATTGTAAGTTTCTTATTAAGTCTATCTTTGCATAAAGTGACATTTCTCCCAATTTAGAAAAAGGTTAGTGTCTATGTATATTTTAAGCACACGTTCAAGATTTTCTAAGAAAATATCAAATGAATCACCATAAACACTAAAATCATCCGTAAATACCTCAATAATGCATTCCACGTAGTCAGAAAATATATTAACCTTACACATCTGAAAAGTGGCAGGCGCATTGCAAAGACCAAATGACATTCATCTATATGAAAACATACTAAAAGGACAAGTAAAAGTAGTCTTCTCTTGATCCTCTGGTGCAATAACAATCTAATTGTATCCTGAATAACCGTCCGAAAAATAATAATGTGAATATCCCGACAACCTCTCCAACATCTGATCAATGAAAGGTAAAGGAAAGTGATCCTTCCGGGTAGCAGAATTAAGCTTTCTGTAGTTTATGCATACTCTCCATCCTGTTTGAACTCGTGTAGGAACAAGGTCATCGTCTTGATTTCTGACAACAGTAAAACCAGACTTCTTTGGTACCACCTGTACCGGAATAACCCATTTGCTGTCAGAAATTGGGTAAATCACCCCCACACTTAGCAATTTGAGGATATCTTTCTTTACGACCTCCATCATTGGAGGGTTTAAGCCTACGCTGAGCATCACGTACCGACTTTGCACCGTCTTCCATTAGGATTCTATGCATGCAAATAGATGGACTAATACCTTTGATGTCAGCAATCATCCAACCGATGGCCGTTTTTTGCTCTTTCAGAACCCTAAGCAGACGTTCTTTTTATATGGCAGTGAGGTTATTTGCATGATCACCGGAAGCTCTTCTTTATCACCCAAGTAAGCATACTTTGAGTAATCGGGAAGATTCTTCAATTCTAGTTTAGGTGCCTGCACAATAGAAGGTAAAGGAACTTCGTTAGTTACGGGTAAGAAAATATAAGAAATATTACCCGTATGAGCTTCTTGTAGTGCCGTCAAGGAACCACACATCTCCACTAGATCTTTGGATAAGTCAACGTATAAGTTCGGCTTTCCATGAGCATCTAATTCAATGTTGTTACGCAACACAACTTCAAGTTTATCTTCACTGTTCAAATCTAGCGAACTAATAACATCAACAGAGAAGACGGAGTGAACATCACTAGGATATCGCATGGATTCAAATATGTTGAAGCGAATAATCTCCTTATCAAATTCCATAGTGAGTGTAACACTATCAACATCAATCTTCGTCTTTGCAGTTTTCATAAACGGTCTCCCAAGTAATGACGAAGTAAATGAACTATTTTCTCTATTCTGCGTATCCAGAATATAGAAATCAACCGGAAAGATTAAATAATTCACTTGAACTAACACGTCCTCCACGAGTCCCTTAGGATATATATTATATTTTTTTGCTAATTGAATGGTAATCCCTTTCTCTTTTAAAGGTCCAAGATTCAAAGAATCATAAGTATCGGCTGACATAACGCTTATGGAAGCTTCCAAATAAATTAAGGCACGTTCAAATCGTCAATCACCAATGGTAATGGGCACTGTGAAACCACCAGGATCTTTATAATTTGTAGGCATGTTCTTCAGTAACATAGCTGACGCACTTTCTTTCACCTGAGTAATCTCAGTAGCAATCAACCTCTCCTTCCCTGTACATAAATCCTTCAGATCCTTGGCGTATCTAGGTACCGTTATGATGGCCTCAATAAATGGAATGTTGATTTGTATTTTGTTGAAGATATCCACGATTTACTTATCTTGATCTTGCTTCTTTGACTTGGCAAAGCGATTAGTAAAAGATGGTGGAGCAGTAAAAGTAGGCACTGTGTCCTTAGGTTGGCCGGTTGAGGTTGGATTTTCCTTCGGTACTATTTCTACCTTTACTTCCTTTTCTACATCGTCATTACACTCTTCTTGTTGATTTGAATCTTGTACTTTCCTTCCACTTATTAGAGTTACAACATTGACATGCTCTCTTGGGTTCACAAAAGGTTGTGATGACAACTTTGTCGAAGCTTGTGCCTTTATTTGATTCATATTTGTAGCCAACTGCCCCATTTGAGTTTTCAAGTCATTTATAGCTATATCTTGCTTTTGCAGAATTGCATCCTGACGCTGAGCATTTCTATCTTGCTTCTGCATCATAGCCTTCATCATCTCCTCTAAACTGGAACTCTGAGTATTTTGTTGAGGTTGCGGCTGAGGTTGAAATTGTGGTTGTTGAAAACCACTATGTCGCCCATAAGCTGGTGGAATAGGAGCTGCAGCTTGATTGTTTGCATAGCTAAAGTTTGGGTGATCTTTCCAACCGGGATTGTAGTTATTAGAATAGGGATCATATCTTGGCATCTGATTAGGGAACACAACATTCACCTGTTCGGCCTCTTCTTTATAGGTTGGAATAATCACTGCAGCCATTTGTTGCACTACCTTCTCTATGTTATTCAACCATTGTTCTGACTGTGACGACTCTACTATCTCGCTAACTCTTCTGACATTTGAGTTGTTCTTGGTATAAAACTGCCGTGCATTTGAAGCCATACTCTTAATCAAACTAGTCTTTTGTGAGATTGTCTTTTCAATGAGTGTACCTCATGCGGCTGTATCAATCAAGTTTCCCTGTTCCAGAATTAATCCTTTATAGAAATATTGAATGATGAGTGTTGAAGAGATGTTGTGGTGTGGGCATCTTGCCAACAACCATTTGTATCTCTTCCAATATTCATAAAGAGACTCCCCAGTAATCTGTAGAATGTTGTTAATCTCTTTACGAACAAATGCCGCTATAGAAGCAGGAAAATACTTCTCCATAAATAGCTTTTTCATATCCTACCATATTGTAATACTCCCTGGAGGAAGATAATACAATCATTCCTCTGCTAAGTATTTCAATGAGAATGGAAAGTCTTGCAGCACAGCCATTTCACTGTCATATCCCTTGAACTTAGGCAAATGATGAATCAGATTCGACTTCAGCTCCACTGGTGCAGCTATGTTAATACACAGTGGTTGCGAATCTAAACATAGAGAGGTCAACTCTCGCAACTTCTTCTCTGGAGGTTGAGGACCACCCATCTCTTCTAGAAGTGGATCTTGTAACAAAAACTGAGGTTCTTGTAGTACTGTCCCTCTTCGACTTTGAATTTCGCACCTTCAATAATCCCAACGTTTAGGTACAGAGATTAAGTACCTGAAACCAAAATAAATCTAGAAAATAAACTTAAAATCTAAAAATAAACCTAAAAACCAAAATAAAAGAAAATAAATAACAACTAAAACCGACTGCTCCCCGGTAGCGGCACCAAAATTCGATGTGTGTCGTAGGTGCAATCAAATTAGTGATCTTATTTCTACTCAATTAAAGAATAATACAATGAAATTCAAGTTCGTTCCCATGAGGAGCGAGGTATTTTAGTTGTCAAATGTCACAAAGGGGGGTTTTGTTTTAGGTTTTGAACAAAGTAAATAGAAAAACGATTAAAAGTAAAGTTGTAAGAAATAAAGAGAGATATGATCGAGGAATCCTTATTTGTTACTAAACAATCATTGAATTAGTATATTCATTTACTCATTGTTAATCAAAGATTATCACCAACCGTAGAATAACATCTAGATTAGTGTTATCCCTTAAAGTCCTTATATCACTGGATACGGAAGTTCTCGCCTACTAGATCCTATTCAACCTAACCACCTAGTAGTAGTTCACTCATGGTTTAATTTGGTCGAATGCTTTATATATTATGAATTTGGACTCTTAGATCAAGGTCCACTTACTAGTGTTTCTCCACAGAATCCCTCTGCAAGGTCTCGTGTTCTCTACTTTGTACGAGTCAATGGAATATTACTTATCTCACAACTCAATACTAGCACTAGATTAAACTAACAAATTAATTTAGTTGGCCACCTAAACAATCTGTCAATCAATCACATACATTCTTTGTAGTATAAACAAACGATAATCATGTGAAGAACTTAAAATAGAATCATATATTAAATCAAATCATGTTTAAAACTTAGAATTCATCCTCAATCAATTTTTTTTACCTAATCATGGATGTAGAAGCATCCATGTTGTACATATAAGAAAGTGGATATGAAATCGTTACAATAATGGAACCACTTCGAAACCCTAGCTTTTTCTCCTTGTGTTGTTGATCTCCTCCAAGACTTGCAACGTTATGTAAAAGTTATCAAAAGATCTCTCTTAATGTCTTGGGAGTTTCCTTTTATAGTACTTCATGATATCTAGGGCTTAGAATCCTTTTGGGCCCGGGTTTCCTCCTCTTAGAAGTCAAAAACACGTCAAAACTGAACCTTTGGACTTGCCACAGTCAGCATAGGTGATTCCCCACAATCAATACCGACCGTTGGTCCAATTCTCTGCAATAAAACTTGCTACAGTAGGCATAGGTGTGTCACTTATGAGCTATGCCGACTGTTGGCGTTATAAATACAAGTTTTCTGCCCTTTACCGTGCCACAGTCAGCATTGGTGTGTCGTTTATGAGCAATGCTGACTCTTGAGCTGTAGGTGACCTTTTTCTCGTCTCGACTGCTTTTTCCATAACTTCTTCGTCCGAACTCGGAATGAACTCATTCTTTTTGTGTTCACTTTGTATTATCTTTATATTTAAGATGGTATTAAGAACTCCTTGATTTGAATGAGTAGAATTTGTATTTGTCCCTTTTTCATTTGTAAGACTCAATTTCCTTGGTCATTTCATGTAGCAATGAAATCCTTTCTTCTTCTTTGGCCTTGGAATGCTTGAATACATGGAGTACTTCACTTCTTAGCTATTTTGTAGCCATTTTCACTCTTATTGGGATGATTCACCTAATATAATATATAAGATAGAAAACAAATATAATAACAAGTAATATGCAAGATTTATAGCAAATATTAGTATGGATTTGACACTAAATACATGTGAATTATGCACTTATTAGGATGATGCAGCTTCGTTTGTTCAGAAATTTTATCAATGTCAAATCCACGGCAATATCATTCACACACCTTGCCTTTCTCTTCACTCGGTAAGTAGCCCTTGGTCATTCTACAGTTGGGGACTAGATCTCATTGGAAAAATTAATCCATCCTCGTCAAAGCAACACGAGTATATACTCACTGCCACGGAGTACTTCACCAAGTGGGTCGAAGTCGTACCTCTCAGAAGCACGATCATAACAACTATATCGGCCTTCATAAAAGAACACATTATATGCAGATTTGGGGTACCAAAGCACATCGTGACAGATAATGGTACTCCATTTGAAAATAAATGTGTGCAAAAATTACTCAAAATTTATGTCATCAAGCAGATATTCTCCACGCCATACTACCCTCAAGGAAATGGGCAGGCTGAAAGCACCAACAAAACTCTCATTATAATTCTAAGTTGCACTGTTTATGATCATCCAAGGACATGGCACAAAAAATTGCCTATAGCCTTATGGGCATACATGACTTCTCCAAAGGGTTCTACAGGGACCTCGCCATATTCTCTCGTGTATGGAGCCGAGCAATCCTGCCTGTAGAAATTAAAATCCCATCAGCCAGAATCGCAACAACAAGTGGAGTTTATTGGGACGAATCTGAGATACCTAATTCTTGAATAACATATTTAGACGTACTCGAATCTAAGCGAGCCAAAGCGGAAAAATATGCAGAGACTTATCGACAAAGGGTCTCCAGGACGTATGACAAGGCAGTAAAACCAAGAGTATTTCAAGTAGGTCTCCGGTACTTAGCATATCTAAGCATATCCAACAAGATATGTCCACTCCGAAATTTACTCAAAAATGGGAAGGGCCTTATGTGATATCGAAGGCCATGATGAGAGGGTATTACGAGCTGGTTAATATGAATGGAGAATCTGTAGGAACAATCATCAATGGTAAATGGCTCAAGGCATACTATGTCTAAAACACTTTCATAATTCCTCTCATAAGTTCAATATAACTCCAAAACATATATTTGAACTTTCAAATTCAAAACCCATTACAATCATCCAAATCATCTGAAACATTCTTTATTCAAGCTACTCAAAAAAAATAATAAAAATAAAAATATATAATAGGAATATTTTGCTACCTATCCAATGGTCTAAAACAGATTTCTAAGCAGGGGATAATTGCGGTGGTAGAATTTTTCAAATCTTTCATCATACTTTTCTGAACGAGTCTGCAGATCTTGAGCCATTTCTTCAATTTTAGAGGATTCTTCCTTCAAAGCTTTCCTTTCTGCCAAAGCTGCTGCATGAGCCTCTCTGACGCTCTCTAAATGATGATGCAACCAGTTTATGTTGAAACAAAGGCCTTCACAAGTAGTCAACATCTCATACCATTCTTGGATTATCAAGTCTGTTACCGTATACGGAAGCAAATCATCCATCTAAGAAATGACATGAAGGATTCCTGTGATGACTTTCACGAGAATGAAAGTATGAATCCTCACCAGCTCTGTCGTAGCGCTATACCCGTACTTCTTCCATATCTTTGTGTAGAGATCTGCATGAAACTTTGGCACAACAAACCTTCCCATTGCATCATACTTCCGAGATGCTGACTCCATTTATAATTCAAAGGGGAGCCCAGCGTTGGGATAATCATGAAAACTCGAGTCAATATTCGCAAGGGAAGCCATGATGTTAGAAAAGTTCTTAAAGCAAGCCTCAACTTGTTCGGCTCTTTACTGGTACGAGATCTTCATTCTCCTTAACTCCAATGTTTCCAATCTTTATCTCATGCGATAACCAAACAAGCATGAAGAAAATATGTGAGTAAACAACTCACGAAAAAAACGGTTTCAGATGGGAGAAGAACAAGCTTACCATGGCTCTGAGACTTCTAGTTTTCACACGTCACTGTGGTACCTTCTTAACTCGAGAAACTTATAAAAAAAACAACAATCAGATCGTGTTCAAGCTTTCACCGTAATCATCTTATACTTATGAAAACTTGGGAAATAAGAGAAACTCACTGGACTTGCAATCCAAAGGGTATGCTTAACACAGAAGCTGCTACCACTAGCGCTATAGATGAGTAATCATTCCTAATCTTACAAACTCTATTTATTTGAAGATTCCCTAGTATCAATACCAATACCTAGTGCTTACCATGAAACGTTAATGTTCTGTGCTAAGAAGGGGACTTAATGTTGATGGTGGATTTTTGGCGAAGGTGAAAATTGTAATATTGCCTTTGCTCATCTGCAGAAGCATAAATATATATATGTATGTATAAGATCCTAACCCAGCATCAAAGTTATGAAGACATATCGATATCTTACATTCCGTAAGAGAATTGAGAATGCATATTCATCTCATGGCTAAATTAACTCTGTATCTCTTTATATATTTGTGCACTTCCAGGGATTTACCTAGCTAAACCCTAGTTATTTCATGTGCGCTCACACAAGCTATCCGTATTAATCAAAATACGTTGATTATACAAAATTGCGAACATTCAGAATATAGGTTATCCCATATATGAATAAAAATACTAATTAGATGCATACCATCTAATTGCAGAGTCGCATCAAGCATTATCTCAAGTTGCCAACTTCCACGAATGAATCTTTTGAGAATTTTTTATATGCACTTTATAAAATTTAAGCAAACATGCTAGCATTAAAATCTTATGCGACTGAGAAACCCAAAACATGCCATAAATATGGTCACGATATTAATGAATGCAAAATCTAGTGGTGCATATGCAATAACCACGACACTAGCAAGTGCTAGCCTTAACAAACCCTAGTCGCACTCCCAACACCAATGAGTAGCACACACATGTGCTAAAAGGCCAGAAAAGTCAAAAAGCCAAAAAAAGACAAAAGGCCAACAAAGTCACGCGCTAAACAGGCCCTAGCAGCGCTAGATGCGCTAAGCACTAAGCCTTAGCCCTTCCCCTCTTTTCTCCTTTGCGCGTCTTCTCGCCCTTCATGCTTGCACCTATGCTTGTGCTAGCACCAATCATTGCTCGCATGAGCCAAACTCATTGATAAAATCACCTTACAACAAGCTCACAATTTATTCACATGTTTGAGTCCATGACTCCACTAACTCTACGAGAAATCAAAAGAATTACATGGGAGGATTCTTCATGGGGTTTTGGGTCTGGTGGTTAAAGCAACATGCAATGTGGTAACATCCCATAATAAGAAAGTTACAAAGTAGTGGTAAGGCTGAAGCAGTTAATGGAGTAATGGTTTCCCAAAGATTCCAAGGCGGTTATATCATTATCCCTATGAATTCCACTTCTCCATATATTCACTACCTCCATTACTTTACAAGGAAATGTGTGTATTCTCAATTATTATAGATAGGCTGCTTAGCCCATTCAGAAATCACAACAATTTTACCATTCTCATAAGCCATGTTATTTTCTCTAATAGTTCATCACTTCTATACACAATTCATCACACTTATTTCCTTCAAATTTGTTTTCTTCCCTCCCCTAAGATCAACCAATTTCTCTCCTTGTGACCGAAGAAGGGCATCCGAATTATGGATACGTATTTTTATCTTACATTCTGCAAGAGAATTGAGAATGTGTATTCAGCTTATAACTACAATAACTCTGTAGCTCTTTATATACGTATGCGCCTTCAGTATTTCAGGGCTTTACCCAGCTAAACCCTTGTTATTTCATGTGTGTCCATGTAAACTATTTGTATTAATCAGAATATGTTGATTATAAAAAATTACGAACATTCAGAATAGAGGTTATGCCATATCCGAGTAAAAACCCTAATTAGATGCATACTATCTAATTGCAGAGTCGCATCAAGCATTATCTCAAGTTGAAAACTTCCACAGCAGAATCTCTTTAAAATGTTTTGTATGCACTGCATAAAAGAAACATAAATGCTAACATTAAATATCACACAATTGAGAAACCGTAAACAGGCCATAAATATGGCCACGACATTAATAAATTTCAAAGCTAGTGGTGCATAGGCAATAACCATGGTACTAGAAAGTACCAGTCTTAACAAGCCTTATCCACACACTCAACACAAATGAGTAGCACACACATGTTCCAAAGGCCAGAATAAAGCCAACAAAGCCAACATATTCACGCGCCAAATAAGCCCTAGCAGTAGCACTGACAGCAACGTTAGCTGCGGTAGCGCTAGCACTCCCCTCTTCCCTTCCCTTACCTTGTGCGCCACCTTGCACATACCCCGCCGCGCCAACCTTGCTTGCTTGTGCCGGTATTGTCCTTTGCTAGTAGCGCCAATACTAGGTGGTTGCACAAACTCATTGATAACATTATTTTACAACAAACTCACATGCTCCACTGACTCCTACGAGAAATCAAATCATATTACATAAAGGGATTATTCATTGGGTTTTGGTCTCGTGGTTACAACAACATGCAGTGTGGCAACATCCCATGATAAGAAACTAACAAAGTAGTGGTAAGATTGAAGCAGTTAATGGAGTAATAGTGTAATGATTTCCCGAAAATTCTATTTCCCGAACATCAGAATAGAGGCTATGCCAATATAATTCCTAACAAGCCTTAGCCACACTCCCAACACAAATGAGTAGCACACACATGCGCCAAAGTCCATAAGAAAGACAACAAAGATAAAAAAGTCAACATATTCACGCGCCAAACAAGCCCTAGCAGTGCTAGCAGTAGCACAGGCAACAACGTTAGCTGCGGTAGCGCTAGCACTCCCATCTTCTCTTTTGTTACCTTGTGCGTCACCTTGCACGTACCCTGCCGCATCAACCTTGCTTTCTTGTGCCGGTATCGTCCTTTTCTACTAGCGCCAATCCTAGGCCATTGCCATACTGTGTTGGCACAAATTCATTGATAGCATTATTTTACAACAAACTCACATGCTCCACTGACTCCTACGAGAAACCAAATCATATTGCATGTAGGAATTATCCATGGGGTTTTGGTCTGGTGGTTACAACAACATGCGGTGTGGCAACACCCCATGATAAGAAAGTTACAAAGTAGTGGTAAGATTGAAGCAGTTGATGGAGTAATGGCGTAATGATTTCCTGGAAATTCCAAGGAGGTTACACCACTACCCCATAACCTCCATCACTCTATCTCCTTACTACCTCCACTACTTTACAAGGAAACATGTGTGTTCTCAACTATTATAAATAGGTTACTTAACCTATTTTGAAAACGCAACAAGCTTACAATTCTCATAAGGTCTGGAATTTTCTCCAACAGTTCATCACTTCTACACACAATTCTTCACACTCATTTCCTTCAACTTTTTCTACTTCCCTCCCCTAAGATCAACCCATTTTCTCTCCTCGTGACCGAAGTAGGATGGAACGACTACTTTCGTGGTTTAGGCTTGTCCTGTATGATTTTGATTTCTGAATTTAAGGAAAGTACTTCTACAGTACATTGTTTTTCCTAGAACCAATTTTTAGGTACTAATAATTTGTGACCACAATGGCAGATCAATCTCTCGGTCATGAATACAATTATTCAACTATCTAAAAAACGATTATTCAATCATTATAAAAATGGTTGGCTTTAGGTCAGATTTAACTACCACCAATTCTAACATTTCCCCTATCAACGCCAATAGTGATGCGCACCACTCTTATCCGACAATTAACCGAACTACCAATCTGAGCCACATCAACGACACCACCAATATGAGCCATGCCAACGGTACCGAAGGAGTTGAAGCCCTAATAACCTTGGATGAACCAATGCAAAGACAAGAGTCTCAGGAAAGAAATCTAGCAAGACCTGAAGATGCGATAGGTGCTCAGTTCTCTTCTCTCGTCAAATTAATAGAAGAACTAGGGTATCGTAGCATTTTTAAACGAGGCCCATGATCCACAGAACCAGGGATAGATTTCTCGACTGGTGATTCTCTACCTCACAATATTAGGCGCTTCACCACTACGAAAAAACCGGTAGACCAAGAATCCATGTTTCTAATTGAAAACTTGTGTGAGCTCCTTCACTTTTCCAAGGATCAACATGGTAACACCTTTGCTTCTCTCAACCGCATAAATGTGAACACATGCCTGACACCATCCCCGATGGAGACAGAAACAACCACGTCACACAACCCAGCTATAAACAACGCCACTTTCACCGAGGAGGACATGATGGCCGAAGAAGGTCACAACCGGGCCCTGTATGTCATTGTTCATAGTTCGAATTCAGAAGGGCCCTTATTGACACAGAAGCGGTTTCCAACGTCATTACACTCAGGACGCTCAAGGATGCCCAGATCCCGCAGAACCAGATCATACATCATCAGTCTTGGAATTCTTTGAGTAGAATAATGGTTTCCCAAAATTTCCAATACGGTTACACCATTACCCCATAACTTCCATCACTCCATATCCTCACTACCTCCACTACTTTACAAGAAAACATGTGTGTTCTCTACTATTATAAATAGGCTACTTAGCCTATTCTGAAAACGCAACAAGCTTACCATTCTCATGAGCGCTGTCATTTTCTCCAATAGTTCATCACTTCTACACGTAATTCTTCATATTTATTTCTTTCAAATTTCTCTGCTTCCCTCCCATAAGATCAACCCAATTTTTTTCCTCGTGACTGAAGCAGGACGGAATGGATACTTTCATGGTTTAGGCTTGTCATGTACGATTTTGATTTCCAAATCTAAAGAAAGTACTTCTACAGTATATTTTTTTGCAAAGAATCAATTTCTAGGTACTAACAAACTTGTAATACCAAAATTTTAATACTTGAATAATAATAAAACTTTTAAAGTAAGTCAACAAAAAAAGTTCAAATACTTGAATAATTATAAAACTTGAATAAAAAATTCATGCATTTAACTAAGATCAATGGTATCAATTGTACCATATTGCTTCTGTTTGGGGACAATTTCATCCCATCCTTGTGGAATCTTTCATAATGAGGAATCCATGAAAGTGCCGTTTCTTCGCATACACTTTCCCATCCGGGACACACCGGTGGAATGGAAGCTCTAGGTTTGAGGATTGCCTTTACGAAATATTAATTATTTATATTGAATATTGACACATTCTTGGTATCCCTAGGGGGACCGATAGTTAAGGGTAAGAAGCAGTTGTTCCCTTTGTCATAAATAACTGTAAAAATACAGTTAAACACTGAAGCAAAAATACTCCCTTCTCAAGCAAGGTCATCCAGTAAGAATCTGTCGCAATAGTCAAACTGTATTTAAGAGCTTTGGTTACTTTCTTATACTTTTTCCTCTCCACCCATTTGTGGTAGATGCAAGGTGCGGTTATTTTCTAGTTCTTTTAGCATACATTTATTTACGGTTTTCCAACCATCTACTAGACATAATCCATACATTTCATCACAAGCACGTTATCCACAATGACCATCGGGGTCAACATTTTCCAATCTTTCAACTATATAAAGAGAAATATATTGGTCTATTTTTTCCAGATAGTACCTCACGTTATCGGAGTATTCTTCGTTATCATTTTTACATACTCGGGTAGGTCGACCAAGCTTCATATTAAATAGTTGAGTAGTTTTATCCTTTTTGGTGTACTTGTGAGGATTTTTTTACCAAAAGAGCTCTGGTGCAGTTGCGAGGTTTTTTTTAATGGATGTACATTGCTTTCTTGGGAACATAATATATTTTCTACTTCCTCCAAATTCTTTTTTTTTTGTAGATGCATTCTTCGAAGATTTAGATTGTGATCCAAGAATTCTCTCCCAAGACGATGGATTTCTATTAGTTGAATATCCTTAGATTTTGAGACTTCATCTTGGAGCTTCTTTCATAAGGATGACCCTTGGTTACAAAACACCCATTCAGTTCTTGCATTTGCGTCGCCATTGGGTCTGCTATCTCAAGCAAATTATCACGAATTTCTTGTCATTGTTCTTGTGTGAATCCCTCAAACCTACATTTGATTTTCCAATGATCAATTCCCAATCTATATCTCCCACCACCTTCTTATGAACCGGTACCATCGAGAGTTTCTTCCAATGTTCATCAATGAAATCCAAAGAAAGTGTTTTGCCCATGCGATAACATTTAGATATTTTGCAGGCACAAGGCAACCCATGGGTATTGCGACTCAAATGTTGACAATCTCCGAGATCTTTTTTACTCAAATTCTTGATTTCCTTGAAATAAAATCCAAGGAAGTTTTGGAAATATGATATACCAAATATTTGATGTATGGACTACGCTGATGTTCATGCAATCCTATATTTTTACTTATCTCAAATGATGCATGGATTCTGATCCCCTTGGTTACCCAAGCATTGTTCATATCCTTCCAACATTTAAAAAAAATTCTCGTAGAACATTTAAGGAATCTTATAAAAATAGCATGCTCACCTTCAACATGATTTGTCGTTTTATTACCGAAGTGTTTGATCTGATTAGTAAATTCACATACAAATTTTTCTTTACGAGCCAACCATTGCGTCTTAACATAAGAAATCCACTTTGGGTACAACTTTTCCCACGATCTTTCCAAAAAGTTGAGGTTGATTTTATACATGACGTTTGATTCAGATATCCAAACAACGTCCCAATCTCCTTTTATCTTAGTCTTCTGGAATATCCTTGTTCATACTTGTTTTGAAATTAGCACATACGTTTCTCTTGATGTGAAATGCACAAAGCAAGTTTGTTGCTTCGGGGAATACTTCTGCTATACCCTTTTAAAGTTGTTGGTTGTCATCGATGATAAATAAAGACGGAAGATAGCTAATTGAATACAAATGTTCTAGTTTTCTCAACGCCCAAACATAGTCTTCAATCTTCTCTCCTGGCATGAAACAATATGCTATAATAAAAGTATGATTTGTAGATGTGACCCCAACAAAATATAACAAAGGCATACCCCACTGATTGGTTTTGTAAGTACATTCAAGGATAAATAAATCTGCAAAACATTGGGCAAGTGTTGAACCCTCAGGGTGAGGAGAAAAAAAATTCAACCACGGCATTTGTTCCTCCTTCTCTGATTTTCCATGTTACATAGTGGTGTTCGTTACATAATTCTAAAAGTCTTTGCATCCTTGTTCTTCCATATAATTCTTTAAGTCAGAATTTCACCATACAATTTTAGATAGTCGCTGCTGTCGAACAATTTTCTAAATTTTCTTTCTTTATGTGAGTTAATATTTGAGCTGGGCGTAGTTCCACTTAGTGACAATGCAATACAAAGATTCATCTCTGTTAGGGTCAACCTCCCTGGGTAAGGATAACCAGTAAGGGATTCGTATGCTGGACGATTATATTGCCCATTTTTCACACGCATAATCTATTTAACTCCATCCACACAAGTACCTCTCAATTCAAACGGGCATTGGCATTTTTTCATCCCGTAACTCTTCTTTTTCTTTGCACATATTGGTCGGTCCTTTGGAATCGTTTTTATCTTTCTCCACGTGCTTACCAAACTGTTCACAGGCAACATTTTGAATGGCCCTTTACCGTTCGGTTTTTGATGAGACTTTCTAATAATCACAATTGAATGTCTCTTTTTTCCGACTAATTGACACCAATTAATCATGTCTTCACGACTTTCAAATAACTAAAACAAATATATAAAGTTAAACATACTAATTTTAGATTAACTCTAGTTCAAAATCAATGAACATGTGAAAATCCATACCTAATCAGTTGTAAAAGCATTTGTTAAATCAACGAAATCAGTTTCAAGAGGTTGGACTGATGCTGGCTCAAAACTTATTAGTCATGTTTCATGATTTGGTACTTCCTCTTCTTTATGTGTAGTATATGCATGACTTTAATTACGTAGATTAAGATATAATCATAGTAAAAGTAGTCTAGTTTAATAAATAATAAAAAAAAAGCAACATGTAGTTGAAAAAGATAAAAAAAAGAAGTTATGATATTACCTTATTATAATTTTCCAATTGATCTTCCTATATGTTTCCAATTTATTTTTCTATGGTTTCAGATGGTGTAGACGGAGGACTTGATGATTGTTTTTTCATTTTTAAAACGAATATTAACTTGCAAAATTTATATTAACCTAATTATAAACTTATAAATTGTTTTTGTAGTTGTAAATAATTAGGGTTCTGGGGTTAAATATATTTTTCCTATTTAATACAAAATCGGCTGAAATAATAATAATAATAATAATAATAATAATAATAATAATAATAATAATAAAATGTTTTTAAACGGTTTTGAATGAGTCACTGATTTTCCAACTCAGTGTTTTACCTACTCATTGAATTATTGAGTCGCTATCCTAGTTTGTGGGCTATGAATAATAAAAGAAAATGGTCAAATTTAAAATTATAGTCAAAACTAATAGACCAAAATCAAATGGGTTATGGTTAATAAAAGTATGAGTTATATTTAAAAAAAGCCTTAAAGAACACGTATATACATCATAGATGTGCTTAGTCAGTAAAACAGACATGTCAGTGATATTCGAGAAGCGAACCTGCTACTTGTTGTATTCCCCCAAACTTTTCTCCATTAGGTGTCATCGATTTAACTCCAACATCCAGAATTGGTAAACCCTTTTGAATCTGTCTCCTACATTAAATACCGTGAAACGTTAATGGGTGGTTGATACTTATTGGAAGCGAAGTTTAGGGGGAAATTTTGAAGAACATCAAGTTTTTTTGTCCAAGAATTTCTATGAGTGTGCTCACCGGAGTTGCTACAAGTTCATATTCTTACCCCAACTTATCATCAATGAGAAATTGAGAACTTGCCAATGCTCTTGTGAATCCCATCTTATCAACTTATTGTTCTTTTGGTATATATACGTATGGACCATGAACTCGAATAAGCCATGGTAGGGATGAGGTATATTAATAGGCAGGGTTGCACCAAAATCGTTCCAAATTGTGAAACCGAATCGAATCAAACCAAGTTAAACCGATTAATCCTGAATCGAACCGATCTATTTATCCTACGGTTTAGGGTGGGGGAGGGGATTAATATTGTGTAAACCGTTATATTTTTTTTTTTGGTTTTGGTGGACCCTTAAACGAACCGAAACAATGGTTTAAACTGATTAATTTAAGTCCTGCATTTTCAGATTTTGATACCAATATTATGATTATCTTGTTGTATATAATTTTTAATTGATGTGTTGCCAAGAATCTATTAATTTTTTTTTTGTTTTATATGGAAACTTGACAGTCTAAATTATAGACCGCCATAGTGATTTTATTGATTTATGAAGTTGATATAGATATAATCGATTGCTACATGATGAGTCTCTGAAAGTTCTATTTTTATTTTTACTGTTGGCTCTGATAAACACGGTTTTGCAAAGTTGTTTCGATTCTCCACCAAACCGTTATTTTTGGTCTCGGTTCAGTACAGCTCAAAACCATATCAAATCATGCCATGTGCAACCATACTTATAGGATTAGTACTTATTGGATTATTTTAGCAAAGAGGATTCACAATCACACCAAAATAACCCTCAGGTCGGATTTACCTTAATAGTTGAGAATGCTTAAAATTTACTTTTAATCACAACCAAAATTGATAATTGCTAATAACCAAGGAACAAATTACACATCCTTTAACAAGTTCCAACTACAAAAGTGTATTTTGAGAATTAAATAGTAATTTGAAAATATCCTGGGGAGATTTAATTTCCCAAAATGTGTTAGCCTTTTAGAAACCTTACTAGCATCCATGTGAAACTTGTAGGTTTTGCAAAACAAAAAACAGTAAACTCGGTGGTATTTGATTAGTCGATTTTCCTTTCAAACATGCATTATAAGAGAATTAACCACATGTTGATGTGTGTCATTATAACATTCTCTTATTTTTCACTTAATTATAATTACAAGTAATAAAGTACTAATGAATTTATTCCCATGAAGAGTAGTGAGTTTTTAGTTGTCAAAAATAACCAATAAGAGGTTTTTATAAAAAAAAAATGGTATACAAAATAAATAACAAAGCAATGAAAGTTTACTAAGTCGCAAGCAGTTGAGACGATATGATCTAGAAATCCTTATATGTTACTAAACAATCATTAAATTAGTATATTGATATATTCGTTATTAACTACAAATTATCATCAAGTAGGATGTATCTAGCTCAGTTTTATTCCCCAAAAATATTTAGACGATGGATATAAAATATCCCGATTATAAAATTCTATTTGACTAAACCACCTAGTAGTAGCTCACACTAAGTATAATTTGGTATACGTTATGGAGATTAAGAAATAAGGTTTGTTTAAAGATAGCGTCGTGCATTGGGTTAATTTTCAAACTCATATATATGAACTCAATTATCTTTACTCTACTAGAATAAAGGGTCACATGCATGGAACAATATATGACTTGAGAATCCTCGTTTATTTCATAATTTATGTTTGCAGGACGAAATTCTCTAATCCTACAGCATGTTTGTGGTTTCCTCTTTGGAACTATCGTGAAATAGTTGTTAGGTCAGACTCTGCTAGTCTTGTTCAAGCTTTTGTGAAAGAAAATCTTACATGGTCTGTTAGGAAGTGTTGGTTTTTAGCATGTGGAGATTTTGATTATATTACTTACCAATATACTTTTAGAGAAGTAAATTTTGCCGAAATGCTTTAGAAAATCGAGGAAGTAGTTTAGACGAAGGAGTTATTGATTTTTTTTATTGGTATACGATATTTTAAATAGTTAACAAGTATTTGGGGGATATCTTAGCTTTGTTTTTTGTTCTTTATCTTATAATCTTGTATTTATTCTTGCTTTTATAAAAATTTGGCTTAGCAAAAAAAAATCTAAGTATAATTTGGTTGATTACTATATATTTTGTGAACTTAGGTACATTCTACCAGTTAAACTCTTAGCTTAAGGTCCGCCTATTAATATATTTTTTAACCTACAATCGCTCCACAGAACTCACTGCATGGTTTCCAAATTTCTACTTGTATAAATATTTATTCAACTATTACATTTATCTCATAACTCTTTAGTCGCTACTATCATTAGGTTAATCAATAAAATAACTTAGTTGGCCACCTAAAGAATTTATTAATCAATCATAAGCATTCATTATAGTAAAAACCAGCGATAATCATGTAAAGAATTCAAAATAGATTTATATAATAATTCAAATCATGACTAGAACTTAGAATTCATCCTCAATCAGTTAAATGTTTAGCTACTCATGGATAAGGACACATCCATAATATACAAAAATAGAGTATAAGAAATTAAACGATACTGCGGGAATAAATCTCCAAATCCCTAACTTTCGTTCTTCGTTGCTATAGCTAGCTCCAAAGGTTATGTCAAAATCAATGTAAAAGGTATCCAAAATCTAAGTAGAAGAGCCTCTTAAATAGTCCCCAAGTTGTAGAAGTGTCTGTTGTTTATGGGTAAAATCGAAATTAAGTAAAAGGAGGAAAATGATGGAGTAGGCTGATGCTACTGAAAGCAAACCGTCTAAACCCTTAAAACAAATGTATTGTATAAGTACTTTCAAATTCGAGAAATCAATTTGTACAATTCTGGTCCAAACCAAGAAATGGTCATTCCAGTCTTGCTTCGATCACTATATGAGGAAATGGTCGATATATAGGTAAAGAAGCAGAAAAGGTATTGAGATAAATGGAATTGTATGCCAGTGATGGGATGTGTTGAACTGCTATGAAAGGGATTTTTCTGTGTTTGAAATGAGAGAAAACTGTGTCAAAATCAAAGTCAGATGTTTCTAAGATAATTATAAGATGATGATAGATACATTTATATGTTAAATTAGTCTCATTTTTATATATTGTTGGTGTTTAATTTATGTACTAATGTTATTATTTTGTATGTTTTTAGGTATTTTTGGAAGAATAAACAATCGTGAAAAAATTGGCTAAAAAGTATTAAAAGTACCCAAGAAAATTGATAAAGCACCCAAGGGAATTGACAAAGCCACCCACGTTTTCGGTTAGGGGGGTACCACCTTCTACTCGAATTCAAAAGGACTTTTGGGCGGCGAATTTCCAATTGAAGTTGTAAAGTTTTTAACGAGATTTTCGGGTTACTTTCCAACTCGTTAAAGCATGAATACCTTCTTGCCTAAATTAGAGGAGTCTTACAAGTTTGTAAAGACTCAAAAATCAAAATAGAAAACGTATCAAACTAATATTCTCAAAAACAGAAAGAAGAAGATTAATACATAAATTTGGGATTTTCCTGCCTATTCTCGTATATTTTTTATTCATTTCTATTGTTAGGACAGCTCAGAAGCACAGTAGAAGGACAGAATCATTGAAGATATTGTCGTGAAGAGAATCACCAAGAATTTCTTTTCTTTACTGCCGAAGATTTTCTTGAATGGGGAAAATATTTGAGAGGATTTGGGAAGTGTGGATTGCTACAGTATAAATAGAGACCTTTAGGATCGAGATTCGAGGGAGGTTGTGGAGCTAAAAACGAAGCTGCAGAGAGAGTTGCAGCAGCAGCAGCATGAAGAAGAAGAAGAAGATGAAGAACATAAGGTTGTACTCAATAATCGTATTTCTGTAATGTCTTAAAGTTCCACAGCTCTGTAACAGTTAGTTTGCAAGGGATTTTGTAAGATAGAATCTGTAACGCCCATACAGGGTTGCAAATTCTATGTGTTATTGTATTTTCACCTTCTTGTAACACTTTTGAGCGATGAATACACTTCTTGTAATACTATGAGGAGCTAAATCTCATCGCTGGGACAATGAGAAAGCCATATTTCTTGATTGTGGTAATTATAGTTAATTCTTTTATGACTTTTTGTTTTAATTTAAATTGATTTATGATTTTTCTTAGTTAATTATGATTTTGTTTAATGGTGTATACTTAGTCTTAAGTACTTTTGATGAACCATGTTTATGATTTATATTTAATATTTTAAAAATCTACTTTTGGCAAAGAATCAGAGTCAATATTTTTATTATATGAGTTATAACTATCTAGAATTATTGTATGAATCACATGAATATGAAAAATGGTGGAATCCTGAGTCCCAGTTTCTCTTAATCTTATTATCATCTTTTAAATATTTTCTAGTTTAAAATTATAATTAGGTCTAAAATCAAATCTTCACAAGTCTGAGCGAACGAATTTTTTTTCCCACTTGTCTACAATCACATCAATTTTTAGCGCTGCTGCCAGGAAGAAACTTTTAATTGCATTTGGAAACTTTAAACTCTGTCTACCTATGAAGAATCTAGGAACGACACTAAACAATCTCCTTAGTTGGCATACTAATTCATTGGCTATGGGAGTATTTACCCTGTTTTGAATCCAATTGTTGTACACAAGTTTGCACTCAAGCGTACTAAAAATTCATATATAAGAAAACAAAGCTCTACTCACAAAGTCATACAATGGACCACGATACTCGGAATCTAACAAACCACAATCACATGAATAAATTAAGAAGATGGATATGGAGATAGAAGTGTGTGCATGTTGACTAAGGTGAACGGTGTTTCCCAAATATTTGTATGATCGTCGGTGCCAAGATGAACCTAATGGATTGAGATGCGCACCCATTGGTTTGAATCATAATTCTAGTATCAACTCAGCTGGTATATACAAGGGCCCCATTGGTCGATTTATTTATTATATATATATATATTATGAATTTATTGACAACATGATTAGATCTTTTGAATCCAAGTGCATGCTCATTTTCAGCAAATTACATGATAGTTCCCATGGATCCTGCGTTCCACTCTTGTTTAGGATACGGAGACAGGGAGAACACACACATATTGCTATCCAAATGTCAATACTTGATTTATTTTTTTTGGGTCTTACCAAGGTAAAATAGTGGGGCTTGATATCAATCACTCTACTTTATCCTAACAACGACAATAAGGCGATACTAGTGCCCAACCAAATCACTTAGAGAAACCCAGAAAATTTACAAAAATAAAAACAGAACATGATATGGTGATGACTCCGAGATATGGTGACGACTATCATGTTATTTCTAACACCTGAGTTCTGTCATTTTATGAATAGACAATTTAGTTGGGTCCCTCAACTCCTATAACCAAGAGGTTTGTTTCCATCTACTTAGATTGGTTAGTGTTATCCTGAATTGGCACAAGTTTTTAGAATTTGGAGTTTCAAAATGTAACTAAAAGTTTCCCCCTTACCAAAAACTTAAATCTAACATTGTCCTCAATGTTCTAAAGATGAAATTAAAAGTTGAAACAGGGATAAACTGTTACCACCTGAAAAAAAGGAAATAAGGAAAGATATTACTGTATCACATGAGCATGGGTTACCTCCCAACGAGTGCTAAGTTTAAAGTCTCCAGTCGGACATCAAATACCACAAAATGGCTAGTCACCTTTGAAATCATATACCAATAGCCAAAACAACTGTGGGTCTACAATATCAAATAGAGATGACACAAATATAAGACACATGTACTAGATCAGACAAATAAACAAACTGAGCACAACCTTATCTAAGGTTTCTAAGGTTGCGTTTAAGACAACTAGATCTATCTGGGTGGCCATTTAGGTTCCTTATGAGTGTCTAGATAAACAGGTATAGCCGAACGACGTGTCTCTAAGAGCTGGATTTCCTCATTGACAGTATCAGGAGGATCAGGTTGTGGAGTATGAAGAAACTTAAGTAACACCTTAGATGCACAAAGCTTGAGTCCCAAGTTAGGGACTTCAAATATGATACTTGACGATCACAAAAATCATCAATATTCATAAACTTAGGGTAATCATTACTCTCGGATAGACCTAAAACTATTACTTGAATTTCAGGGTCCCTAGAGTCCGAAAAATACTCGAGAGCCTCTTTTAGAGACTCGTCACACATCTTATTTAAAAGAATGCTATCATCAAATTCATCTAAGGAATCACCAAAAAAAGTGTCATGCAAATGATCCCGAACTAAAGTGCTAATCATATTCACTTCTTATAAATCATCAGAAGGTCATCTAGTAACATTAAATACATATAGTTCAGTATTCATATTACCAAAAGATATGTTCATAAGTCCGGTTCTACAGTTGATGACAACATTAGATGTGGCTAAAACGGGCAACCTAAAATCACCGGTATTTGAACATTTAAGTTCTAAACAGGATGGGTATCTAGAACAATAAAATCCACTGGATTAAAAAATCTATAAACCTCAATAAGAACATCCGCTATGACACCATGAGGGACTTTGACATACCTATCTGCTAACTGCAGTGTCATTTTGGTCGGTTTCAACTTACCAAGACCTAGCGCTGAGTGTAAACATGATACGGGAGTAAGTTAACACTAGATCCTAAGTCAAGAAATACCTTATCAACCACGTGATTACCGATCACACAATATATGATGGGACATCCAGGGTCTTTATACTTAGGGGGTGTTTGGTTCAGAATGATTGAACTTACTTGACCAGCTAAAAAAGCTTTCTTATGGACATTAAGCTTACACTTTCGTGTATAAAGATCTTTAAGGAACTTGGTATACGCGGGCATTTTCCTAATTGCTTCTATAACAAAATGTTAATGTTCACCTGCCTAAATAGTTCCATTATTTTGTTAAAACTTGATTCCTTCTTTGTTAGAACTAACAACTGTGGGTATGGTGCTCTAGGCACAAAGGTAGTCCTATCATGAACTGTATTGGACTCTTTAGAGATTGTTTCAGTCTCTTCAGATACTTGATCCTCTTGGGAAGTAGAAGGTGGAACTACAGTATGTCCACTATCAGGCATGGTTACCTTGTTTTCAATTACCTTTCCACTCCTAAGGGTTGTAACAGAGTTCACATGATTGAACGGTATCTCTCTAGAAGAGACTTCATGAACTCCTCTAGGATTGGGTTGTGTCTGACTAGGAAACTTACCTTTTTCTCTCAAAGACTCATTTATCTGACTAACCTGGATTTTTGAATCGGAAATATGTATCTAGGTCCTGATGGGTGAATTCTTAACCACTAATTGTTTCCACCTACATAGGGGTTTCACTATTTAGGAACTCATATAAAATTTGGGCCATGTGGGTTTTCTCAAAACCGTGATGTGGAAACTGGTATAACAATTCATTAAACCTTTCTACATAATCGTGTAGTTTTCACCTAATTTTTGTTTATAGGTTTGAATAGACTGACGAACAACAACAATCCTATGGTGTGGGTAGAACTTCTTAAAAAAAACCTCTACAAGACCATCCCAGGTGGTGATTTTTTTAGAGGGAATAAAATGATACCACTTTTTAGCTTTCTCATCAAGAGAGATGGGAAACAAACACAACCTAAGCATATCTTTGGAGACATTCGGATAACTTATTGTTCCAGAAATTCTCATTCTCTAACCCCCTAAATGTATGAGTATGCCAATTTCCCAAGGTTTAATATTAAATTTGACAGTAGTGGCTGGTAAAACTACTCCTGGGTCACATACTAATCTAGAAGGGTTCATACGATATCTAAGGGATTTGTTCTCCCATACCTCATCCTCATTATTACCACCCATTTCAGTAAAAAAAGATATACCACTTAAATCCGTGTAATGGGTTGGACTCAAACAAAAAAGGTCGTTTTTTTCAAGTCTATCTCCTACATGTATCCAACGACGTATACACAAGGAAAACTACTAGTGTTTATAAAGAATTTGTGCACATGCAAATGCTAGGGTTCACTAGATAATTCTAAGATGATTTTTCGATAGGTTGAAGAGCCTATTTATAGAAGCAGTAGTTAACACATTGATCTCGTAAATGGTGGCATTTGCTGAGAAGTGGAAGAGTATAGAAGTGAAAATCATGGTGAAAACCAGTTCCACTTTTTTAGGGAAACTTGGTAGATGTAAGACCACTACTCCATTTACTCCTTCAAGTGCCATCACGACTTACTTAATTTCTCATCGTGGGTGCATTTCTGCACCGCACTTGTTGTAGGACGCCAGGCCAAAACCATGATGAATACCCCCCAAGTGACATAATTGAAGTCTCGAGCATGGTTAAGTCTATATATATATACGTGAATTTATTGGTCAATTATTGACCTAATTAGACTGATTTAGTATTAGCACATTGGTGAGTCTAGCATGCTAACTCATTGGTGGACGAAGGATGAAGTGTATGCTGAGGCAGACAGTGATGCTTAATATACCATAGACATAAAAAGTCTGATAGAATTTGATACTGACATTGGTAGTTGTGGCATATCATAGTGTCAGCTAAGGAAGCAATGATGGTTGGATGATCTTATAGCGGATTGGTAGACATAGGTCTGATAAGATTGTTGAATCAAGCAAGGACCAATATATATATATATATATTAATATGTCAATCCTTGACAAAAAACTCGTATGAGTTTCAAAGTAGAGAAACTAAAATATTAAGCAAAATATTTTTTTTTCGTCCTACTATATCAATAATGGTTTGAATAGCAAAGTAGAGAAACTAAAATATTAAGTTTTGGTAGAAGGACCAATTAAAATCTTGATGGCAAGATCACTCAATATTAGTAGTAAGACCAATTTAAAATACTGGTACCAATACCAGTTAAATTATTGGTAGCAGAACCAATTAAAAAAAATTATGTAGAGAAACCTCTTTTAACATTTGGTGGAAGGACCATTTAAAATAGCGTCAAGACTCATTAAAATATTAGGTAGTAAAATCTAATTATGGCAGAAAGACCCTCCAAAAGAGTGGCAGAATGACCGACCAAAGGATGGCAGAGTGACCGACCAGGTGGTGGTATAGGGACCGACTAAGTGAGAAGAGACTTCCCATGGTGGTGTACGGACCATCTATGCGGGCCTCCATGGTGGTAGCAGGACCATTCATGGTTATTTTTGTATTTCTTCGTCTCTCTAGCAATATTTTGATATTTTTGGTAATAAGACCTATGAGAGAGTTTTGATATAAAGACCAAATAGAATTTTGATATGAAGATCAAGATTTAGGAAATATTAAAATAATAATATTTTAATATATTAAATGGAACAAAGACCGGTCAGGATGGTAGTGAGACCATCCTCGGTTGTTTGTATATCTAATGGTCTTAGTAGCAAAAGAGAATTTAATGGTGTGTTTGGTTGCAGAAATCATAATTCCGAGAGATTCATAATTCCATGGGATTACAAATTCTATGAATCATGTAAATCCTTGGTACATTTGGCAACTCAGCAAAAAATCCTTTAATTTGCATAAATCTTGTATTTAAAGTCCCATATGCTGTTTGGCAGCGGCTAAAAATTACAGTGGATTTTCATACTTTAAGGTAAATAAGATTATTAGTATTTTATTTATTTATTTTTTTTTATAAGATAAATAAAATTATAATTTTCTTTTTTTTTTCTCAGATAAGTTTTCTTTTAAGATAAAGAAAACTATTTTTATTTATTATTTTTCAAAGACAAATAAAAAAATTTATTAATATATTTTTTTTAAAATTATATTTATTATATGTCATGGATTACAATGCCAGAGAGTTTTTTTTACCTAGGGCTTCACTTTTAATGATAAAGTAAGAATATATAGGTTAACACGGGTAAAAAAAGATGGGCCACTGAATCCCTTTTCAAATAAACCAAATGAAATATAATGCCACCAAATCCAAAAAGATGGGCCACTGAATCCCTTTTCAAATAAACCAAATGAAATATAATTCCACCAAATCCCTTGGTCCCGTGAATCTCAACTTTAAAACTATACAACCAAACCCACCGTAAGAGAATTTTGGTGGAAAGACCTAGATACAGGAAATCATAGACCGAGGAGGTTTAATAATAAAATAACAATAAAATATAAAATAAAATAAAAAGTGGGGGACCAGCTACCTGCGTCGGCAGGATAGCCGGTTGGCCAGCTAGTGCCGATACCGCTATTCCTTTTTTTCATTCCTTTTTTATTCCTTTATTTTGTTTCCTTTTTCTACCATTTCTTAATATGTTTTTAAGATCATAATTTGATATGCTCTTAAGATCATTTTTATTATGTACACTCATGTTATTTTTTCGGGGATGCCCGGTGTTAGCCCGCATGTCTGGAAGGGAAAATAATCACAATTAATTTATAGGATTCAGCTGAGAAAATCTATAAATTAATTTGTGATGGACATAGGATAATTTATAAGAACTTATCTTTAGAATATAACATTAGAATTGATGAGTCGCTTTACACTAGTAGGCAACTATCTAGGAGTTTTGGTATTTATTCGAGAATAATGCACAAGAAGGTAGCAGTACCATACTGGGTTTTGAATGTATATTATGTATAGTTGGAAATTCTATGGGGAAGCATTGCAACAAGCACCAGTAGCACTTTATGATCTCAAAGAGTGAGTTCTGAATACAGAAATAGGTACCGAATTATTCAGCATAGATATCATATATTCTTATAGAATATTGAAAGCTCAGCCATCTAAGGCTCTAATATTATATGATAGGCTACAAGATCATCATATGATGGCCGTCACAAGAGTTTTGCATTCTAATTCTCTTGCGGAATATAAAATACGAATTTCATAGTTCTGATGACGGGT
Source organism: Papaver californicum (assembly GCA_023531435.1). NCBI lineage: Eukaryota > Viridiplantae > Streptophyta > Magnoliopsida > Ranunculales > Papaveraceae > Papaver > Papaver californicum. Next base: position 6,058,990 of record JAJJMC010027962.1, on the reverse strand, counting down.
CAGTGACATATAAAATCATAATATTTCTGTGCTTCTAATGTCGGGTAGAGGAAATTTTACTATTTTAGCCTTTGTTAAAAATCCACTATCTACATTATGTCCCCTGCTTAGCGCGGAACAATAATGTTGCATGGTGTACTAAATGGTGACAGTCTTATAATAGAAGGACAACTGCTTAGCTTTGCCTCCCAGATACACCTTTGACGCAGACTTGGGCATATTTGATCAAACAGAAGACCACATAGAAATATTACGATAAATCCATATGACTCAGCTGAGAGTTGATGTGTGTCGTAAATGCAAAAAATTACTTAATATATTTCTTACTAATTAACTAGTATTATAGTGGTAGTAAGGATCGTTCCCACATAGAGCTTTGTAATTGAGATGTTATTTATATTAGCAACTAAGAATAAAAGTAAATAACTAGGGGGGGGGGGGCATTAGATTAATTAACTAAAACACAATAAAAAGACAATAAGAAAGAGATGACTAAGAATTCCTTCGTTGTTACCAAGCGTTAACTGAACCAATATACTTATCTATCTTTCGTTAGAACCATTCATCACCAACCGGAGAATAACATCTAGAGCAGTGTTATCCCCAAACGTCCTTGTGTAACCAGATACCGAAGCGCTCCCATATTAGATTTTATCCAACCTAACCACCCTCAAGGTGTAACTCAATCAAAAGATTTAATTTCTATGAACTTAGGTTATCCTAGCAGTTAGACTCTTAGCGCAAGGTCCACTTACTAGTATCTCCAGACACAATTGCTCTATAGAATCCCTCTGCAGGGTCTCATATTTTCTACTTGTGTAGAAGGTGCATGGCAATTAAGGATCGCTCAACTCTCTACTAGCATTAGAATAATCTAATTGTACACTTGAACAATCTAGAAACCAATCATAAACTCTAGATATAATAAAAACAAACGATAATGATTAAAACTTCAAACAAACTTGTATTAACTAATAAAGCTTCATGATTAGAACATTGAATTCATCCTTAATCAACAAAAGGTTTAGCTACTCATATTACAAAGAATAATGGTTTCCCCCTAAAGAGGTAAACCATAGGTTTAGATGTGGATTATAGAATATGTGATGGGATGTTTCTTGTTTGAGCCTTAGATGTCTTTTTTTATAGCCTTCAATGCTTGGACTTCAAGTCTCCTCCTTTTAGGGTTTATAATCTTTCCATGACCGTGTTTTCTTGAGTTAGAAGTCAATTTCACGTCCAAATATGTCCCAGATCAGTCTTAGGTTCGACTACTATTGATTAAACACTTACTGGCCGAATAGTTCTCTGTAGACTCTTCGAAAAAGTGATTTTTTATGCTCAGTTTCGGATACTAGTTGGTATGGACTTTTCTGGACGAACCTGACAACTTATTTTGCTTCAGGCAGTGTCAGGTTCGGCTACTAATTGTATGATGAATTTCTGGCCGAACTTCTCTTTGTACACTCAAGTCTTTCAAACTTGTTTTGCCCATAACTTCTTCGTCCAATCTCGAAATGACCTCATTCTGTTTGCGTAGTCTTCTTCTTTCCATTCTATAAAAAATGATGACAAGAAATCTTGGATTTGAATAAGTAGAATTCGTTCTTGGATTCTTCTTCATTTATAATGCTTTACTTTCTTGCTCATTCTAGCACTTTGTATCTCCTTTTGGATAATTCACCTAATATGATACATAAGATAGAAAATAAGAGTAATAAAAAGTAATATGAAAGAATTATAACTAAAAAAAGTATGGGTTTGACACTTGAATCATCTGAATTATGTACCTATCAAGAGTAGGTCTAGGTAAATTGAATAATTTATTCGGGGAATAAATGTATGATTGATATTTAGTTTCCAAATATTAAAGACTCTGTATATACAACACTGTGTAGACTGTAATTCCTCAATATTACTCAATGGGAGCCTTAATAAATATTAATCAATAGTAGGTCCATGCAACTCAGCTGATAGTGAAGGATGAATTCAATATTTCGTTATTGATAAACATAATTCTAAGTAATGAAGGTCTATATAAATATTGTGAATACAGTATTGAGTAATATTGATTCATTACTGTATTCACAATATTCTGCTCTATACTAGTGGACAATCCATATAGGAGCTAAGTTCAAGTTGCTCTATACTAGTAGACAATCTATCTAGGAGCTTTGTTATTTAACAAAAATGTCAAGGAAGAGAACGGAAAAAGAGTATGTTTTGAATATTTTGTATAGTCAGAGAACATCTGGGGAGAAGTCGCATCAAAGATCCATGTCATTCTAAGGACAAAGTCGATTTATACTAGTGGGCAATCCATCTAGGAGATGGGTATCCATTCAGAAACAAGAATATATTCTGGATGTATACTGTGTATGGTCAGAGAACATCTGGAGGGGATTTTTAACCAACACCAGTGGCATTTTTAGGACATCTATACTAGTGGTAAATCCATCTAGGAGTTTTCCAATAAATGGAGATTCAATACAGAGTGAGTACCGAGTCATACAGTACATATATTGCATACACATAAAATATCGAGAGTTCATCTAGGTGAAGCTGTAATATCTATACAACTGTATATACTTTATAAAGAGGCTATGGGATCCCATATCCATTAGTTAAGTCTTTAGTCTCAATCTTTTGTAGATTTAAGATCATATCGACTATATATTTTATATATCTTCGACACAAAGATAAGATTAAATATTTCTCCTCTACCACTTGCGTCAGATTATGTTCCTCCGATGTGAGATTGAGTATATATAATTTTGATATAGAAAAGTGTTGACCGTATCCCGTGGTATTGGAAAGCATCGAGTGACAACAACATCTCGTAGCAAATGGAGCAATGACTCTGATAGTGTCGCAAGGTTGATCATAAGGGAGATGGTATCGCAAGGTTGATCATAATGGAAGGATGAGTTCATTATTTCATTATTGATAAACATAATTCTAATTAATGAAGGTCTTTATAGATATTTTAAATACAGTAATGAATCAATATTACTCAATATGAGTCTTAATATGGATGTGTATACGACTTCAGTGGATTCAGCTGCGGAATTATTGCACCTGAAACAAGTTCGATCTGTTCTATACTAGTGGAAAATCCATATATGAGCTAGGTTCAAGTTTCTCTATACTAGTAGACAATCTATCAAGGAGATTTGTTATTCAACAAAAAGGTCAAGGAAGAGAATGAAAAAAGAGTATGTTTTGAATATTTTTTACATTCAGAGAATATCTGGGGAGAAGTCGCATCAAGGATCCATGTCATTCTGAGGAAAAAGTCGATTTATACTAGTGGGCAATCCATCTAGGAGCTGGGTATCCATTCATAAATAAGAATATATTCTGGATGTATACTGTGTATGGTCAGAGAAAATTTGGAGGGGATTTGTAACCAACACCAGTGGGATTTTGAGGACATCTATACTAGTGGTCAATCCATCTAGGAGTTGTCCAATAAATAGAGATTCAATACAGAGTGAGTACTGAGTCATACAGTACATATATTGCATATACATAAAATATCGAGAGTTCAGCTAGGTGAAGCTCTAATATCTATACAATTGTATATACTTTATAGAGAGGCTATGGGATTCCATATCCATTAGTTAAGTCTTTAGTCTCAATCTTTTGTAGATTTAAGATCATATCGACTATATATTTTATATATCTTCGACACAAAGATAAGCTTAAATATTTCTCCTCTAATACTTGCGTCAGATTATGTTCCTCCAATGTGAGATTGAGTTTATATAATTTTGATATAGAAAAGTGTTAATTGTATCCCATGGTATTGGAAAACATCGAGTGACAACAACATCTCGTAGCGAATGAAGCAATGGCTCTGATACTGTCACAAGGTTGATCATAAGGGAGATGGTGTCGTGGATGAAGTTATGATAATGGCATCAGATTGAGACGGTGCAACTTGAGTCTGTTGTCGAAGTGGAGTGGATACTATGAATCATGTCTGAAAATTTCTGTTCGCACGTCGTTCACTCCGGAGGCTGTGATTGCATAAGAAATTATAGACATGAGATGGAACACCATCGACTATGAGATGATGACTCTAGTTGCAGATGGTAGAAGTGATATTGTAGACAAGTGATCGGTTGTCAACCAAGCAAAAGTATTTCCAAGTTTTTTCACTTCACAAAATATGGATTACAGTATAATGATAAGAACAAGTTCGCTCCTCATAGAGGTATGGGTTGTTATTCATATTTGAAAACTTAGGTAACAAGGGGGATATTTTGTTTTAAGACTAAAGTAATTATATTAATTATGCTAGCAAGAAATGAGTAAAGAAAATTAATACGTTGAGAGTACTGGATAAGGGTTCATCTTCAATCATAAGACAAGTACTTTAACTACTAACTAGATTTGTCACTTAATCATTCATTATCAAGAGTCCTAGAGTATCCCATCGAGAGCATACTCCGGTAAATTCCTTATGTTATCACATACCATAACGATGAATATGAAATTACTACTCAAAGAACAACCTAATGTAACGTGCTATTAGATTTAATCCTCCAAGAGGATTAAGTTCCATTAAATAAACTAATCAATGCAATAGATATACTACGAGTAATCTATTTAACATAGGTCAAGATTCTACATGCAATCATATAAATGTTTTGATTACAATTGGTAATCACATAATACTATTTATAACAAGGTTTATCAACATTTTTGTATCTCAAAACCCTATTCTAGCAATAGATATGCATTCATGGTTATTTAGTAGCGCTCCTAAACAAACATTCACATAATCATACATAGCGATAATAATTAGTAGATCAAGAATGACAATGATTTGATTGAGATAACAAAACTAAAGTATTAATTAAGTAACATGTTTATGATATTTGACTACATCCTTAACAAATATGAAAAGTTTAGTTCATCGTGGATTTCACAAAATCCATCCATGGAAAATATAGGAGAAAGCAAGTAAAGCAAACCCTAGAAATCAGGATGATCAATCCCAACTCCAAGCCCTAGCTCCTTGTTCCCCTTCTCCGTGTTGTAAGGTATCTTCTTGTATAAAAAAGGTCCCTTATTAGGGTTACTGAAGTCTTCTTATATACTCCTCACCAGATATATGTGTTAAAGTCCTAATGGGCCCATGTTACCTTGAATTAGAAGTAAAAAACGCGTCTTAGAAATGGCCCCCGTCGTGCTAGAATCGGTGGATAAAACCCTTCATAATCACCGATTATAAAACCTCAAAAACAAGAGTTTTCTGTCTAAAATTGCGTTCTGAATCGGTTGATACATATGAACCACCCGTATCCACCGATTCTGAATACATTTCTTTTCCAACTGTTTTGCTCATAACTTCCTCATACGAACTCAGAATGACCTCATTTTTTTTGCATTGGATTCGTCTTTCAATTATATTCAGGATGGTAATAATAAATTATGGATTTGAACGAGTCAAACTTGGTATTTTTCCCTTCTTCACATGTAGAACTCTATTTGAATATACTTCAAAACTTCTAAGAAACTCAAAAAAAAAATCAAAGCATAATGATTAAAAGAATAACAAAAAACAAATGAATTGTAGTACCAAAATAGTGAAAATAATGCACCTATCAAACTCTCCCACACTTTCCTTTTGCTAGTCCTCGACCAAACTACATATCTAAACTATCCTAAACTAAACTACAACAACTCCCTTTTTTTGAGGATAAGGTTACACTTAACGTGTATAACAAGACTTTAAACCCGTAGGTGTCCCTAGTGAAAAATTCATAGTCTCTTGAGGGTTTACAAGAGGTATACTCACAAAACCTGAATTCCAACTTCCAAATATTCTAGAGCACATGTATCCAAAGAGCTACGAAGACATAAATTTTCTACACACTAACAATAAGAAGTTAGAAGTATCAAAGAACATTATTCTCATGCTTAATCATAAAGAAGGAGAAACCAATGCTATAATGAAAAAAACCAACCTCGATTACGATCGAATAAGGATTTTGACTCGACTTCTGCCTCACTAATTGGGTTTATGAAATTGCATTCAAAGACGCATTTTATGGTTCCCATATGTGCATCCAAGAATGGAGATAGAAATGATACCCACGTTGAATGGTAAGAAGGGAAAACCTTCCAAATTATATTTTGTTACCCCATAGAAACGTGGGATGAAAAGAACTCTTTTTTTTCCCGATGATCTCAAAGAAAGGAAATCAAATACTATGTGAGGATGGATATGCTTACTTACCTTGTCGTTCGATATTAGCACCACTCTCACAACGTTCAATAGAAACTTCTTCGATCTTCGACTGTTGGTAATGAACTCTTGAACTCTGTAGAACTTGACAATTGTAACTCTTTTCCTCAATTCATTGTTGCTTGAAACTTCTTCATATATTATTCTTCCCCATAGATTTATTAAAATGAATATAAACTAAAGTAATAAAAAAAAATTCTCTTGTCTCTCTGTTTATTTCTTTTCTTTGTTTATTCGTTTTTCTAATAAAGAAAAAAAAATGCAAACTGAAAAATAAATAAAATGAGCAATGAAACTACCATGGTCGTGGGATAAGAAATTTACCACTTGATTCTTCACAACTTATATTGTTTCGATATCATAAACTTCACTAACTCTCATCTTTTGATTTCCATCACTCTTGTACATAAGTCTTCAACATGTATATATGATTCTGCTCTTTGTCTTGGTGCTTCACTTTGAATCTGAAATTTGCGCTTTCTTGTACCGTTGTTTGTAAACCTTGAACGTCTTAAACTTTCCTTCGGATTTGTGATACTCCGCTTGTTGATAATGATGGTGTTTCTATGGACCTGTTGTTGTCAAGAGAGAGAACGGTGTTAACTGCAAACAAGACTACAAGAGATGTTGTAAGATAGTAATATTGATGGCACCCTCGTGATTGACAAAATAACAAGAAAAAGATCAAAAAATAGTGATGAAATTGGAGCAAAGTTGGTTCGCTTATCATTCTAACCGGAATTAGCATAAGATGACACACAATCTAAAGGATAATTTTTTGAAAGCTACAAAGAATTGAAGGTTTGGTGCCACGCTTGATGTAACAATAAGTAGTCTCCACTAATGACTGATCAGCTACTCTAATACAGTTTTCTTTCAAGCATCTAGTTTGCCACCGGCATGCTTAAGTCCACTAATTCTCTCAACAACTAAGAAATTCAAATGTCGTTCTCTATTACTTCTAAATTCAATTATTTCGGTAAGAACTATATATGTAAACTTATCTAGAAGTATACTAAGTGACTCTAAAATATCTAAAAGTTGGAGGTTTTCATGCGAATATGTACAATAAATTTAAATTTCCACGAAAGTGAATACTAAAACTCCAAATGAATGTTAAATATTCCATAATATGATATGCAAATTAAGAATACTAAAAATAAAAAAATAATGATACAAATACAAAAACAATGGGTTGCCTCTCATTTAGCGCTTGGTTGAACGTCTTGATCCTAACTTGGCATTCACCTGCTACTTCTCCAGAGGGGTGTATCAACAAAGTTGTCTCTTCTATAATTTTAGATGTAAATGGCTCATAATACAGCTTTAGTCGATGTCCATTTACCTTTAGATATTTTCATATGGCTAAATTTCGAATATCTACTGCACCATGAGGAAAAACGTGAAGCACAATAAAAGGACCTATCCAACGAGAACGTAATTTACCAGGAAATAAAGTAAGACGTGAATTAAATAACATAACTTTATGTCCAACATGAAAGTGTTTTCTAGAAATCATCTTATCATGAAAAGTCTTTGTATTCTCCTTGTCAATACGTAAACTTTCATATGCATCATTACGAATCTCTTCTAGTTCATTGAGTTGGTGTTTTCTTTGCCTTCCTGCGTCATCCATCTCCATATTGCACTGTTAAATAGCCCAGAAAGCCTAATGATCGATTTCAACATGAAGATAACATGGTTTATCGTACACAATCCTAAAAGGAGATATCACAATAGGTGTTTTGTATGCAATCCTATATGCCCACTGTGCATCATCATGCCGTAAACCCCAATCTGTTCTTGTGGGATTCACAGTTTTCTCTATAATGAACTTCACCTCTCGATTGGATACTTATGCTTGTCTGTTAGTCTTTGGATGGTATGGTGTTGATATCTTGTGAGATCCGTTATACTTTTCAACAAGCTTGAAAGAACTTGTTTCGAAAGTATGATCCCCCATTGCTGATAGTAGTTCTTGGAGTTCCAAACCTTGCAAAAATATGATCTTTTAGAATCATTAGTCGGGGTTGATTTAGCTTCCACCCATCTCGAGATATAATCAACAGTGAGTAGGATGTATAATTTACCAAAAAAAATAACAAAAGACCCCATAAAATCTATACCCCAAAGGTCAAACACCTCAACAAAGTGGATAAACCGTTTGTGGCATTTGATTTTGAGCACCTAGATTGCCCGTTCTTTGGCATCAATCACAAGTAGCAAAAAATATATGTGCATCTTTGAATAAAGTTGGCCAAAAGAATATAATCTCAAGTAACTTGAGTGAGGTTCTTTTATACCCAAAGTGTCCTCCATAAGCACACAAATGGAAAAAACACAAGATAGAATTGAATTCAGATTCAGGTACGCACCTTCGTATAAAATGTTCTGAATAATATTTCCATTAATATGGATCATCCCAAATGTATTGATTTGCTATTTTTTTAAGTTTGTCCCTCTCATCACGAGACAAATTACTTGGGATTTGTTTAGACACTAAATAATTCACAATATCAGCGTATCATGGTTCTGAAACTGCAATAGAGAATAATTGCTCGTCTGGAAATCTTTCATGCAACGGGATAACTTCCTTATCTACGGAAATACAACTCAAGTGATCCACAATGGTGTTCTTAATGCCTTTATTGTCTTTAGTTTCGAGATCAAACTCTTGTAAGAGTAGTATCCATCAGATGAGCCTTGGTTTCACTTCCTTCTTTGCAAGTAAGTACCTAAGTGCTACATGATCATAAAACACAACAACTTTCGTACGAATCAAATAAGAATGAAATTTCTCCAATGAAAAAACGGCTAATAATTCGTTTTCTTTGGTCGTGTAATTTTGTTGAGCATACTAAATGGCATGAAGTAGCTTCCCAGTACACTAGCCTAATATTCCACCGACCGCATAGTCACTGGCATCACACATAAGCTCAAAAGGATTGCTCTAATCTAGAATGATAGAGGTTGTTATCAAAATTTCTTTCAAACGATTGAATGCCGCCAAGCACTTCTTGTCAAATGTATTTTTTTGCAATAATTGGCATAATGGTGATGCAATCTTGGAAAAATCCTTGATAAACCTATGATAAAATCTTGTATGACCAAGAAAATAATGAATCTCCCTCACTGTAGTGGGAGGGGTAAGAGCACGAATAAGATCAATCTTAGATTTATCAACTTCCAAGCCTTTAGAGATACAATATGGCCTAACACAATGCCATGAGTTACCATAAAATGACACTTCTCCCAATTTAGCACAAGATTAGTCTCAACACATAGTTTAAGAATTAGTGTAAGGTTATCCAAGCAAAAGTCAAATGAATCACCATACACACTAAAATCATCCATAAAAACTTCGATAATATTTTCAACATAATCTGAAAGATACTTACCATACATCTTTTGAAAGTAGCGGGTGCGTTACACAAACCAAAAAGCATCCTTTTGTATGCAAACATTCCGAAAGGACAAGAAAAAGTAGTTTTTGTTGATCCTCGGGTACTATAGAAATCTGATTGTAACCTGAATAACCATCAAGAAACACTAATAAGAGTGTCCAGACCTTTCCAATATTTGATCCATAAAAGGTAAAAGAAAAATACCTTTTCTAGTGGTTGCATTAAGTTTCATTTAATCTATACAAACACTCCAACTGGTTTGCACACGAGTTGGGACAAGTTTATTTTCATCATTATGTACCATTGTAACACCCGATTTCTTTAGTACAACCTTTACCGGGCTCACCTACTTGCTATCAGAAATGGTGTAGATAACTCCCACGTCTAAAAGATTAAGTATCTCTTTCTTTACTACTTCTATCTTTGGAGGGTTCAAACGATGTTGAGCCCCCCTTGTAGGTTTTGCCCCCTTCTCAAGTAGTATTTTTTGTATGCACATAGGTGGTATTATTCCCTTGATATCATCAATTGTCCATTCTATAGCCATTTTATACTCCTTCAATACCCGAAGAAGTCTTTGTTCCTGCAAATCAGTTAGTTCATTCAAAATTATTACTGGCAACTCCTCATTATCTCCCAAATACATGTATTTTAGGTGATCAGGAAGAGGCTTAAGTTCTAGTTTAGGAGCTTGTAAGATGTATGATAAAGTTTTTTTTATTAGAGCACGGTAAAGAGAAAAGAAATATCATGAGTTGGTGAGCATTCTTTCATAGAATTAATGGAGCCTAAGGCCTCCTTAAGTTCATTTCCACACTCAAATCTAACATCAATATATGTAGTTAACACGGTTTTAAAAACATCTTCCCCACTCATATTGAACATATGTTGAGCTAAGGTATCCATAACATCAATAGAAAAGCAAGAGTGGACGTTAATAGGATATCTCATCGTTTCATAAATGTTGAAACGTATTACTTCTCTATTGAATTTTCAAGCCTTAAGTTTTCATTAGCACTTATTCCTTTCTCTCAATCTTAGTTTCCAGTTCTAGAAAGGCAAGTGCTTAGAAGCCGAAACATCACTAGAGTTAGCAATCAGCTAATTCGTGATAATTTCTCATTTGATTACAATCATTACCAAAGTCCTCGACTTTTGCTACGATGGATAGATAGATGAAAACGAGTTCAAAAGGAAACACCAATATTTGTTACTTACCTCGATGAAGATCTTCAAATTGATGTCTTTGTGTGATCTTCAATTATTTATCCGTCTTAAGTAACTCGTAAAATCATATGGCTCTACTACCTAATCTATTCCAAACAGAAGCTGACTTTAGCAGGATAATCAAGAAATAGTTTTAAAAACTAAAATATAACAACATATATGATATTCCAAGGTATGTATGTTCAACCGAGAACTCACCCTAATAAAAAAAACCTTGGTTTTTAGTGTTTGATTACCAGACTTTGTAGTTTATAAGATATTCCAATCCTTTCCCTTAGTGGAAAAAGTCATACTCCAATTTCAAATTCTACCATCAAACGGATACGAACAAGAAAAAGATGGCTTAGTAGACAAAAAGTATGTCCTACTCAAGCTCAGAGTGAAGAGGAATCTAGCATGTAAATGCTATATTGGGAAGGATAGAAAACAAGCTAGTGTACATCCAACAAAAAATAGAATACACTGCATCAAAAGATCCTGAAATGGCTTAAGAATCAGCAAAAAATAGCAATCAATATCGAGATTAATGAGGAATAATCAGAATAAGATGTAGTTGTTATTACTTTTAGACAACTCACCCAAGATTATTATAAACTACCAAAGCTACTAAAAGCAAAGTAGAGACGAGAGATGTTTTAAGATATAGAAAGAAAGACTTTATTATAGAAAATATGGATTCCTGTTTTGAGACCAAGCTTACACATTTATAGGGTCAAGAAGAGACACACCTCCTTGAACCTATGCTATTTAAAGACTATGTTATTAAGTTACACTTGTTCTAAGATATTTCTTGTAACACCCCAAATTTTGGCCCTGGATTTTTACACAAAATCCGAAGTCCAAAACCCGAAATATCACATGTATATCTAAATGCAAGCCAAATTTAGGTTAAACAATAGTATTTAAAGCTATTTTTGTAAGATAAAGGAAAATATTTAAAATACTTTCAACTGACAAGAAGTGAATAACATTTTCACATAAAATGTAGATCTTCTAACTCAAACCACAAAGAGTGTCTCAGGCATTAACAAGCGGCAAATGAAAGAAAAAAAAATAAAAGAAACAATTATGATAATATCATGGAGAAAATGTGCACTTGATTGAGTCATAAATCCAACAGAACTAGTTCAATTAAAATATATGGAATATGTTTATACCACCTATGCATAGAAGGCGACGACAATTTATAAAATAACCTTCTAAGCGCTGTCATACTTATGCATATCTAGAACACGATTTAGTACTACCAAACATAATCATAATCTTCTGGAATTTAAACTTTATTTTAATAATATAACACATTATAATATATTAAAATTTTATCCCAATCCAGTCGCCACACTATGAGATAACGAAATATGAAAGGGGATGCATATGGATTTTGTTTCGTAAAATGCAGTTTTTCGTGTATCCCATCTTTGCAGTGGTAAATGTCATATGATCCATCTGAAATTATTATTTTAGCCTTATGAATCAGATAATAATAACATATTCAATTATCAACACCTTGTAACGGTTCGTTAAAGAGATGCATATACTATAACATGGCCGATTTCAATAACAAATACATAATCATTTAGGGTCCCCTTGCACTTTGAGGTACTTATAGTGCTTTGACCCTTATGAAATTTCTACAAAAAGTTACATATATGTCAATAAACACCATGCTAAAATTTCAGCTTTATACAATAAACAAATAATGATAAAATCTAATTGTAATTAGGTTGTCCATGATTTAAATTCAACACATTTCAGTCTGAGTTTATCCAATATTTTCAATAGTAAATGAGACCCGATCTTCCTCAAATTTCTAATTTACTTCCATCACAGAATTAAGTATGACATAATCAAATTTTATAAGGATTCAACCATTGGATCTCAAGATAACAGGAGAACAACATATATTCTAGGGTTCACAAGGTGCATACGAGATTATCAAGCAAGGATTGATTATAAGATGAACTACCATAATTGAACCACCATTATAGCAACTCACAATGATTAGAAAATTTCTATTTCATCAATTTGTATAAGAACATGAATTATAATAAAAATCTCAATTTTCATGAAGAACCTCCAAATTCCCAAATCAAAGTTTCAAAACATGAAATTGATATTGTTTACTAAATACCCAATGTTCTAAATCAAGTAAAGTATTAAACTTAAGATTCAATTACTTCAAAATAGTGGATAATATCATTAGAGAAAAATCAAAGGAAGATGGACACCTACCTCTCATTTCCATTCTAATATTGGTTCAGACATTAATCATTGATCAATTCCAAACATAACTCATTTACTTTCTTCAACGGAGTTTTCTAGGGTATTCCATTAGAGAATTTCACCACGAGTATGAAGTGAAAGAGGATGCAAAATCCCCCTCCCCGGCCAAAAAAAATATAATCTTATTCTCTTTTATTTCAATCAATTGACCAAACTTCCCTTGATGCCTCCAAATAATGACACATATTGTAACGTGGATAGTTGCATGAACAACTATTTAAGCACCAACACTTATAGTTAAAGCTATCAAATGTCTTCTCCTATTTTGAATTTGCATACTGATAGTGTTAAAATTATACAAAGTTAGGTTTCTTAAGCATATTAACTCTAGTGGGTTAAATTAAACCCAAGAAAAGTTCTGGGAATTACACAATTAACCCTAAAATTGAGACAGTGTATTACATTTCTAGTTTACACTGATTTGAGCTTAAGGCCTTTTGTGGGCTTTTGATATGTAGAATTTTGTATCCACATTCTTTTTTTTTTTTTACTTTTTTCAAAGAAATGAAAGTAGGGTAAAAACTAGCTTCAGTTACCTATTAGGTGAAAGTTTGTATTTAATGGAGCCGACGCATCTTCTTTTCTTTACGTTTGTTGGATTCTGAAAGTTCTTTCCTTAATAATTAGTGTTTGGTGCATGTTTCCTTTTTTTTTCTCGCTTCAGCTGCTTTGTCTAGGTGCATGTTCAAACTTTAGGGGTAATATTATACTTTCTGCGTGAGATGTTCTTTTATTTAAGTGGTGAAGTTGTTCTGTGTTTCTTCATTTCTTTTCTACGTAACAAATATTTTCTTCTTCTTATGCTTTTAAACAACATGGATAATCATGTTTGCAATGTTGCATTGGTGTTCCTTCTGGTGAGTGTTCCTTCTGATTGATGTTAGTGCCCAATCAAATTATTTCGTATATGTTTTGTTAATTTGGTTTTTGTTATCTAAAATACATTCTGTGAAGATTGTTGAGATAATTTTACTTTTACATTGTATTGTTTTCTTTATATGTGTAAGTACACTAGTATGTAATTACTTTTCATTACAAAATCTTATCTTTTGGTTGTATAAATGTACAAATTTTTAAAAAGTAAAGACATATAAATGGTTCCATAGTTGTAACTTATCATATTACCAATCGATAATTATATGATTATTGTGCCAATGTAACTTTTGTTTTTTAAGGATAAAGTTATAAAAAAACGTTGGTACATACAAGATGCGAGACCTCCCCATGACCAAAACATAGTGGCCATGGTGGTCGTTCATCGAGCTCCATACCCTCTAACTCCTAAGCGAAGTTCAAAAAAATCTGCGAAATAATACCCAATAGACTAAATCCTATTGTGTGATCTTATTCTCTAAATTTTCCTTCTTATTCTTGAACCTTCTCCCAACATTCTCAATAGCTATAGCATAAATTGAAGAAACAGACATAAAGCCGAAAGAATAAACTCCAGTTGTGAGAACCTTTCTCAACACCTCTGGTCCTGCATCACGCTCGTCTCGCCCATCTATGCTCTGGTAGATATCTTTGATGACATCGCCAAAGTAAGCTTAGCATTTGGAATTATGACAATGCTCGACACAATATTTTCCAGTTTTCATAGAATAGATGGGGGAGACGAGTGTGATGCAGGACCAGAGGTGGTGAGAAATATTCTCATAACTGGAGGTTTTTTTTTTTGGTTTTTTTCATGTTTCTTCAACTTCTGCTATAGCTACTAAGAATGTTAGAAGAAGGTTCAAGGATAAGAAGAATGCAAAGTTGAAGAATATGATTTTTAGATTTGAGTATCTCTTGTCTTCGACGGAAGGATTGAAGGTGAAAAGGAAATAGATAAGTACATCATTGAAAATTTGCTAGGTAGCTTGGATGGTGCGAAAAATATATTACTCTACTAATAAAGATTTTATGGTTGTAAACTAATACTTATTATATGAACTAATATTTATTATACGTATCGGCAAGTTAAATAAAAATATTAAAAATCTAAAACATTAGATTATTGTCTCAAACAAATTTAGAAGTACTCCGTTACATGTTAAATCTTTGTGTAATATGATATAGTTTCTTTAATATAATATAGTTAAAACACTATAACATGTGTTTTATCATGCTTAAAAAAACAACATATCACGTGTGTTTTATATAACAACATGTATCACATATCTTGTTTACAATGTATTCTTAAAGGCTTCTCTTAAATGTAACTCGGACTTTTATTATTTATAACTTATACAAAATAAGTGATTAAGCTAACTAAATATACTTTTATAATCGTTCCACATAGCCCACAAAAGTATACATAATTATTATATATAGCGCAAATAAATTATCAAATCCCTAAATAAAAAAAAAGTTAGATTATATATGTTTATGGAGTTTTAGAAAAAGAATCAAAATCTTAGCTAATTCCATTTTGATTGGTGTTGTTGTGGAGATTTCTTAAAGAAATAATTAGAATATATACCTACCGTCAATTTTGACGTAATCATGATTGAGAAAAAAAAAACATCATTGTAGAGAAAAGTAAGAATTAGGGTTTTGTTTGTTTCTGGAAAATAAGAATTAAGGTTTATAATTGGTTAATTTGCGAGAATACTGAGAAAAAGTTTACAATTCGTACTTTATAACCATCTAAATTGTGTTGCAGTACAACTGTAGTGTTTTGATATATATGATCATTTATCACCTACAGTCAGTTGATCAACCAATGGCTCATTTTAAACAAACAAGCAGCAGCAAAGCGTCATTATTTTCTCTAAAGAAGGCTTCATTGTTATCAACTCTTTGGAGGTAGTCACTAGATTCTTTTAGATTGTTTATTGAGTATTTGTTTTAGAATTGCTTTGTTTGAAGATTTTGATATTCTTATTTACCATCTGCAATCCACAACCAACACTCTCATAATTGTCATATGAATTCTTTATTAATCCACTTACATTTTGTAATTTTTTAGGAACATATCCCGAGAGATCGTTAAGTAATAAGTCTAATATTTGGAGTTTCTGCAAATGAACAATATCTCCAGGGATCAATCCAGTGAATTTGTTTGACATCAAAGAAAGGATTTTAAGGTGAAGAACAGTTGGTATACCACTTCCAAACTTGTTATTTGCCAAATTAAGAAAATTTAAACTCGGACTTAACTTTCCGAGAGATTCTCTGGAAAACTAATTATTGATTAACATTATACATATATTTATATTTTATATGAATAAAAACTAGTGGGATCTCTTCACTTAACATGTTATGATCCAATGAAATTTACAACAAACTAAGACAATTTGCGTACGTTTTTGGCAATTCTCCTGTAAAATTGTTCAAAGACCTAGAAATCATGAACAACTCACCACCAATACATAAATTCTTTGGTAAAATTTTGGAGATTTAAAATGTGACGGTCCAGCATAGCCTATCCCACGAAGTTACGTTCCTAGTGTGCTGCATAACGTGTTGTGCTACGCCAGATATTAAGGTCTGTTGCGATGTGCTAGAAAAATAACCGTGTTGTCCTATGATATGTTGTGCCAATACACTTGTTTTATATTTTCCAAAGAACATATCCATCAGATGTTTAGATATTACATGTATTGTTATTAAAATAAGTCTATCTAACAAAAGAAAAATGTCAAAAAATTGCTAGAATAAAGACTCTTTTGTGAAATACACATGAAATATAATATATTATATCATGTTATGTAGTGATTTATGCATATATGATGTGGTTTCTTAGCGTGTTGTGCTTTATACTTATGGGTGATCAACGGATGGGTGAATGCGGATTTGGTATCACCTGCGTCCAATCCATTAATATTGCGGATTTGATATTTCACCCGCGTCTGGTCCATCATCTGACGGATTTGATACCTGCGGGTGAAAGGATGAAAGGATTGGATGCTGGTGGATTGACGAATTTTGTGAGAAAATAATGTTTGTACAAACGATATTCCTTGCACCTGAGTTTTTTTAAAGCAAACGTCGAAAATAGAATTCATATGCTCAGTAAGTATGACAAAGATGAAACTAATGACAAAACCAGTTATAGAGATTTTGTTAACATCAAATTTCATCATGAGAAGCTAAATATCAGGAGCTTGGTATGTTGATGTAATTATTATAACCATTTTGATACGTCTTGTATGTTTAAGTGTTTTAATGAACTTCAATTTGGTATACATGTCAGATTAATCATTCAATAGTAGATACTTGTGGTGTTGACGATAAAGCTTTTATAACAACTAGATAAAGTATATCCAATATTGGTCATTGACACTGGAGTTCAGCTTTATGTATTCAATAGTGGAACTGAATGAGTGAAGACGTCTAATCTTAAGACATGGAGTATGAAGAAAGTAGAAATTAGAGAAAAGTAATTAATCAATAGGAATTTATATAGATTACCAACCAACTTTCCCCACTCGGGTAAGTCTCTCAGTTTGCTCTTCAACATAAACCCCTATGGGAGAGGTCCTCCGGCTAACCACACTGGTGTAGCACCCATATAAAAACCTTCATATGTATGTATAATACTAATCTTTAGGATTACCTAACAAATGGGTGGTATTCCACCCGCGTCCAATATGTGAAAACATCGGATTTCAGAAATCCACCCGTGTCCAGTCCATTGAAAGATGAATCGAATTTCCTACACGTCAAATTGCGGATTGGATCGGGTAAAACCCACAGATTTGGGTGTTTTGCTCACCCCTATTTGTATTTATCAGTGTTGTATGATGTGATGTGTTTTGCCAATATTCCCATCAGTCTGGCATAACCAAGCCCATGAAACTACCATGTTGTGCCGTGTTGTGTTAGGCCACATGTTGTTCCATGTTGTGCTTAAATTTTTTAGCCTGATGTACTGGGACAGAAACATGTTGGCACGACCCATTTTACGTAAATTCCCTGAAAGTTTGTTATCATACGCATCAAAAGTGTAAAGCTTAGAATATAAACCTAATTCTCCGGGAAGTTCACCTGATAAGTTCTTTTGTGACAACTGAATATCCATAAGTAATGGGAGTAAACCGATATGATTTATCTTTTTTTTCAGGATGTTGGCTATGTAATGAGGTATTTGTTGATGGTATTTTTCACCCTTTTTTTTACAGACATAAAAAGTTTTTTTCAGAATAACATTTCCAATCTGCAACTTGATAATTTTCCTTCTTATGAAGATCTTGAGGTTATTCGGTCATTCCTTAGTGAATATATAAGTTTTGTTTCGAATATTGGTGCATAGATTCTACAGGTAACTTTTTATTTTGTGTCGTTTTCTATGGTGGATAAAGTTGTTGCTTTTCATCCTTGGTTAAAAGGTGATTGTCGGTATCTTGTTAACGACTTTTTCGTAAAGAGCTTGCACATGATTGTTGGTGGGTTTCCGAATTAAATTTTGTTGCTTCTCTAAGAACGGTCAACACTGAGCCTTACGATATTGCTTTCTTTGTGTCTCGTCGGTCTTTGAGTACTGCTCGTTATTCTTTTCAGGAGGTTCTTCTCACGAACTAGAAAATGGCTAAGTCTAGTGAGATTTCGAACTTCAAGCTCTTGTTGTCAAGGTTCGAAATAAGAATCAAGAGAGAAAAATCTAGGGAGTTATGAAAGTCTAGTTTCACAAACTTACTATTTGAGTTAGCGAACGTAAGTCATGTAAAATTTCTACTGAAGACTTTTTATCTCAGTAGGTTCACACATCTACTCAGTTGAGTTTGCAAACCTAAAAGTTTAATCGTTTACTGTATACTTTTTCCATCTTGAGTTCGCGAACATAAAGTAAGGAAATTTTTAGTGTAGTCTTTTCCATCTTGAATTCGCGAACCTACATGTTGATATCACGAACCTAAGTTAAAAGAATTTATATTATAGAATTTTCTGACTTGGGTTCACGATCCTACTTATCGAGTTTATGAACCTAAGTTAGAAGATATTTTTCCTACGACACTTTTTCTCTCTAGGTTCGTGAAACTAAAGTACAACTCGATCAAGACTTTTTTTTGGCAATTGTTGTACTTTCCTTTTTTTGTTTCAAGGAAATTTTTTTACACCTTTTTGGTTGTTTTCTCTGATGTAATTCCAAAAGGGAAAAACTTAAATCTTTCATACTAAGAATAATTCAAACTTGAGAAACAAGTTTGTCTGTTAATTTAGTTAGTTGCAACTTGTTGCATAAACCTAACTATAACAAGTTAGAATCTATCTATGGAAGTAGTTACTTATGCTAATTACTATTGGGACCCAAGTATTTATGTTTCTGAACTTACGAAAGACCCTCAATGCAAGTTAGGTTCTAATTAAGGATACATCTAATTTTGTATCTGAGAAAAGATCTTATTCTTGGCAGTATTGATGAGATTACTTGAATTGAAAAAAAAAAAAATCTTTAATCTCAAGCAACCTAGCCTTGATCATTTATAATAAATACATCTGTGCATATTCAAATCAATCTCTCAAACGTGTATTTGTTGTATTAGAGGCTCGTCCTCCAACCCAAGGTTCTTGAGATGAGAACAAGAATAAGAATTTGAAAGACTTCACTTGGGGATCGTGAAGCACAGGTTGAACTATCATCTTGATAGTTTTGAATTCTATAATCTTTGGTTTGGTCATAATTCTTGTCTATTCTAAGATCCTTCTATTATGCTATAAGGCCATTCAAGAACTATTAATCAAAACTAAAATTCGATAAAAATTCAATCTAAGTTCATATACCGACACTAGTTGTTCGAAATCAAGATTAAAAGTTGAACTCCATCCTAGGCATTTTATTTTCGTCTGTGAAGTTCCACAAGAATTCACCTAAGATTAAGGTTGATTATTCTTTTGAGGTAGATTCGATTAGGTATTTCTATAAGTTGTGAAGAATATAAACCCTACTTGAATAATTGGCTTAGAAACATTCCAAGTTTGAGAGAGATTTACTCACCTTGATCAACATCTAAAGGGTGATCAAATTAGTCGTCCTGTTGGAGGAAGGGTAGTCTTCACGAATGATTATGGAGCAACTCATAGGCCTGTAGGAAAACATCAACTAGGGGATTCACATGTGTGGGCCCTTAGAGTTGTAGTAGAAGGGACACAATTGAGCAGAATAGCTTGGAGGGTATATTTTGTCTCAACTACATCCAGTCCGAAGTCTGGTAGTAGGCTAGTGGTGTATCAACTTAATTCAGGGTGTGTTCAATATAGAAGATCTCCCGGGGTTTTATGCACCTATAGTTTTCCTCGTTTACAAAAGTTCAGGGGTCTTGTTTTACATTTATTTACTCAATATATTTGTTGGTTTGATATAATTAAACTAATTGCAAATAGTACGTTATTCATCCTTGTAGATTGGAATCTTGATTAAGATTTTCCAAGATTGTCTACTGACCCACTGATATTGATTTACATATAGTTAGTGTTGACCCCACTTAGTAATATAATATTAGTAAGGTAAATAAAGAATCTAGGATTTCAACAAGCAAAAATAATTTTTCTTTTACATATTTGACCTTATTTTTAAGAGAATTATGCGATCGCCCGCATTTAGACAAACGTCACTATTTTAATTTTGTAAAGATATGCGACCCATCTCTTAAAAA
This sequence comes from Papaver californicum, assembly GCA_023531435.1. Taxonomy (NCBI): domain Eukaryota; kingdom Viridiplantae; phylum Streptophyta; class Magnoliopsida; order Ranunculales; family Papaveraceae; genus Papaver; species Papaver californicum. The sequence goes on along the minus strand of JAJJMC010027962.1, from coordinate 6,038,237 downwards.
TTGGAATATAGCATTTTAATAATAAGATTTTTTGAGTTAATATGACTAAATGAAAACATATGATCTAATATTTAAATGATTATTGGATAACATCTTAAAAAATTACTTCCTCTATTTTTAAAAGATATGCAAGGTTTTTATATATGGGCATGTTAAAAAGATAAATTTGTTTCTATAAAAAGAAAGTCAAATGTTATTAGATTACTATTTTGTCCATATTAAGAAACCGCACCTCCTTCTTTTAACAAATTTAGAGACCATTTTTCTCTTGTTTGTTTCTTTTAAAATATAAGGGGACAATTTTTTTATAAGGATAAATTTAAAAAAAATATGAAAAAAAAAATAGTTCAATAAAACCAAACAAGTTTATCTTTAGAAACGGAAGAAGTATATTTTATATTAATGTATGAAATTTCTGACAATACATTTTCGAATCGGAAAATAAAAATATAATCTATAAAAAAACTACGTCTAACCTCATGAAACCAAACTGATTAAATAATTTATGATAGTTGATATGATAATATATATTTAGAAGGTAAACGCAAACTACGAAATTATATCCCACCACCAAATATTATAACTAAAATTATTTTGACCCCACTGAGACAAATTTCAGGGTCAAACACTGAATAAAACAGGCATGATTTATGCATGAGCAACCTGATTCCGTTTGGAACTGTTTTATCAAGTCGACTTTAAAACAATCAACTTTCCTCCTACTTACCATTAAACTACAACTCTCATACAACATTGGAGATGGTAGTACAACCCACATCATAACACATTAGATCATACACTTCGTCCCTCTCACCACAACCCACGGCCACCCCTCAGACTGTGGCTGAGCTACTTGAACCGGTTTCTCATACATGGATTTAAAATAAGCTACTTTTATTCCCCCCATCAGATTGTAGCCAAAATTACCAATATTCACTTTCATCTAGATCGGTCACCAGACAAACTTGTATGGCCACAAAAATAATCCGGAGAATACTCCACCATCTATGGATACAAATGCCTAACCTAAAACCAAAATCATAACCACCTAAACCTTCTACTCCCTACCAACTATTTATAGACATTACCTTGTACTCAAAATTACGACTTTTTTTGTGACATAAATGAAGGATTACCCACCTTCACCATCGTTCATAGAATTCGTCTCACCAAGTATACCAACCTTTTTCCAAACTGTAAGTTGGCATCGGAAACTGTTGAACATCTCCTCTTACATGCTAGGTTCCCATGGTGGCCTGAAAACCTTATTTTCACCCACATGTCCATAAATCTAAATTATATCAAAATAAAACCCCTCCATTTAACCAATCAACCACAAGTAGGATTCATTCATCAAGTTCCACAGGTGGGCGATCTCAAAGAGACTAGTTACTTTCTTTTTTTTTCTATAATCTGATCTGTCTATCGAAACACAAACTACTGGAAGGTAATCGTCTGGTCAACCTGATGTAATTTTAAATTGACCGCAAGAACATGGTTGTCGATGAGATATTATGCAAGTTCCACATGGATTTTGAAATTGTAATTTCTAATTAATTAATGTGCTAGTAAAAAAAGAATGATTTTTAATGAATGAATTAAATAAATAAAAAGATAAAGTAAATATACAAATTAATTAACCAAGAAAATAAAGGTCTAGGGTTTTGGATTCCATTACTTTTGATGTTTGTACCATCAACAATTTAATTCCCCAAATCTACTCTCAAATTACTCAAAACCATATTGAACCCAATCTCATGTTTTGGAAGATAAAATATTTAAATTAATTATACGACTTTCGTCGTTGCACAAAAATATAACCTCCTTCGCTTATAAAAGATCAATGGTTTGAAAACCGTCCAGAACAATAAAAATAAAATATATTAGAAGAGAAACTATTAGTCATGAATAACACAAATAATAGAGTAAATACCGTCTGAGAAATAAAACTATTAAAAGTACACATCTAAAATAGCTTCATCTGCTACCCTAGGTAAGAGAATTAGTTACTCATAGCAAGAAGAACAAAAGAAAATTGATTAATCATTAGATTTTATTAATATGGAGAACTTACAATTTTTCTTTTATTTCTTGTTGAATAAACGACTAATCCAAAGTGAACTGGATTAAGAATGGACCTTGTGCGCAGGTGGTTAAGACTGCTATCTGGTGCCTCAAAGAAAAATTGTCTTCTTGTGTATAAAACCTAAAACTGTCGTACTAATCAAAAAATTGTTGTGAAAGGTATTGAATATGAAAGAATAGGCAATGTGTTTAGCGACAGTTTTGGAATGTGCTTCAGTCTTCTTCTTCCTCTTTTTCCTAAACATGCAGTAATGGCTTATGGATTTTTTCTTTCTCTTTCTGGCTCTCGCCAGCCTCCCTTAACTTCTTCTACACCACTTTTATTTATACTATGACAATCAACAACAAAATCTCGTCTCATTAACTTCAAAAAATCTTTTCAAAATCTCGGCGATAACTTTCCAACCATTCTCGGTGATTAAATCTCGATCATATTTTGTTACTTCTGTAAGTTTTGTGATTTTGTTACCTTCAAAATTCGAGAATATATTCTCAATAGATGTTTGTTATTATACAGATCATATAAAATAACCCGATAATTTTTTTCTTCCATTTTCAACGCAACCACTTATCACCATGAGGGTGTTTGTTTGACTTTACATATTTCCATCGTCTTGAAATTCCTTTTTATAAGGAAACAAAATATTCTTGCCTTAATAGTTAAGAGAAAATCATATTTATTGATCGAGATTCTCTCTCATATGGAAACTAGGTTTTCCCGCCAAGTTTTCTTTTCAAATTTGAAAGGTGGGTGCCTTCAACAAAGTCTTGGGTGCCTTTATCTAACAAGAGGGTTCCTTTAACACTTTTTGAGGGTGCTTTTAACACATTTTAGTCAATTTTTCCACGATTATCTACTCTTCCAAAAATACCTACAAACACAATAAAATGACATTATTAATACATAAATTGAGTAATAGTAATGTAAATATGAGATTAAATAAGACACAAAATTGTGTCTATCAAATACCCCCAAACTTATATTTTGCTAGTCCTCGAGCAAATATAATTTAGAAATAAAAATTCTAACTCACTTTCGCAGGTTTCGTGGCTACAATTATCATGTGTAACAAGCCTTTAAACCCCTAGGTGGCCCTAGTGGACGAGTGTTGTCTCGTGAGGGTTTACAAGAGATATACCCACAAAACCTTTTACTCCAAACCGTAGCTATTTGTGAACAATTGAGGCTAGACACTAAACATACTATTTAGTTGGCTACTAAATTATTCGGCTATGGGAATCATAACCCTATATGAGTCCAACTGTCGTACACGAGTTTTCACTCAAGCGTTCTAAAATTCATATATAAGAAAACAAAGTACTATTCAGAAAGTCGTACAATGGATCACGATACACAGAATTTAACAAACCTCAATCACATGAATAGATTAAGAAGATGGATATGGAGATAGAAGTGCTCGCATATTGACTAAGGTGAACGGTGTTTCCCAAAATATTTGTATGAACATCATGCCAAGAAAAACCCTAATGGATTGAGATATGCACCCACTAGTCTGAATCCTAATTCTAGTATCAACACATCTAGTATATACAAGGGCCCCAGCGGTCGATTTATTGAATATATAAAAAAAATTACTTATTTATTTTATTTTATTTTATTTTATTTCAACAACATGATTAGATCTTTTGAATCTAAGCACATGCTCTTTGTCAGTAGATTACATGATAGTTCCCATGGATCCTGCGTTCTACGCTTGCTTAGGCGACGGAGACAGGGAGAACACACACATATTGTTATCCAAGTGCCAAATTTTTTTTTTTTAATTATTATTCAAGTTCAATTAAATTAATAGGGCTTGATCTTAATCACTCTAATTCATCCTAGCAGCGACAACAAGGCGATACTAGTAACCCACCAAAACACTTAAAGAAACACAAAAAGTTACAAAAATAAAAACAAAACGTGATATGGTGACGACTATCATGTTATTTCTAACACCTGAGCTATGTCCTTTTATGAATATACCATTTAGCTGGGCACACCAACTCCTATAGACAAGAATTTTATTTCCATCTACCTAGAATAGTTAGTGTCATCTTGAATTGTTCACAAGTTTCTAAATTTTGGAGTTTTTGGTACAACTAAATTTTTTAAATTTTCTCTCTTACCCCCAAACTTAAACTGAACATAGTCCTCAATGTTCTAAAAATAAATGAATGAAAGCATGAACAAAGTAAAAGAGATAGGGAAAGATTTTACCAGCACCGCATACCAAAAACATATGGGTTCCCTCCCATAGAGCGCTAAGTTTAAAGTCTTCAGCCAGACCAAGAAAGGATTAGTCACAACTTACGAATTATATAACAATAATCGGAATAATTGTGGATCCTTTAAGTCAATCGGATTTGACTCACAAAATTGACCACAATGAAGTAGATGAGAGTGGTGGTCATTCTTAAGAAAATATGTCGATTTGAACTTCCTAAAATATTCATGTTTGGTTCCAAAGTTTACGAATTGACACATATGAAATTCAGATGTTCCCACTTTTGGTAAATAAATTATGGTCGGACAACAAAGTCAATTATGGTATCATAGCTCAGGTGAACCACATCAACAGGATGACGGGTTTCTAACGAGTGAATTTATTTTTTGATATAATCAGGCTCGAGGAAAAGTGTATGAAGATAATATCTTAAAATGGTAGAGTCACATATGTCAAGTCCCAAGCAGGGATACTTGAAAGTCACAAGAATCATCGGTACCCCCAAACATAGGTTGGACATTACTCTCAGATGGACCAAAAACTATTGGTTAGGTTCTAATGTCCTTAAGTTCAGAACTAGGCTCAACTTCTTCTGAGGACTGGTTACCTAAATGATCCAAAAGAACCTCATCATCAAAACTATACAATGGCCTATTCAAGGTGTTCCTGAAAGCCTCTTCTTCTAATTCAGTGATCCCAAGAGGTTCATCATATTCATAGAATGGATTGTTAAACACAGTGCTTTGTAAAGGATCATGAACAGTCTTACAGTTTATGACAACATCTTCACTCATATTTAAAGTCACCACGGGTCTGTCATCTTCATTAGAAACTATTATTTTTGAATCTTTAGACTATAAGTTACTAATCTCAGGACAAACTCGTTCCTTTAATCCATCATCGTCTTCATAATAATAAAGAAATATTTCACCATCTATAACAATAGTATCTCTAGTTAAACCCTTTTCCTCTTGAATAGGTAAATAATTATAAACATTATTAGGATTGGAACTAGAAACATCATTATTATCATGAAGCTCAATTGGTGTGAAAATTTCCTTATCATCATGACTACAAATTTCAAATGCTTCATCACTACTATCCTCATCCTCATAATGACATGATGATGGATGAACCTTATTTGAACAAGTAGTGTCTTCAATTCTAACCTCGTCCTCTAGATTAGGTAAATATTTGTCATTATTATCAAGGGTAAAATTAGAAACACTAATTTGGCAATTAAATTTATTTTGAGTAATATTAGGAGGTAACCGTTCTTCTTCTTCAATTTCATCTAAACGTGTCTTAAGTTCACCGAGAACGGTATTTAAAGCTGCGAGTCTTTTATTATGATCTAATTCACTCCTAAGTGACTCTTCATAAAATTTCTCCATATATGTCACTCCTACGTGAACTTTCAGTCAACTTCTTGAGTGAATCTTCTAAAGAAAGACTTTGATCATAAGAAGTATTATGTTGCAACTGCTGTATTAAATCCTCAAAAGATGGAGAACTAACATTTTGCTTAGTATAGTATTGCTCATTTACCCGTTCGTATGATTGGTGAGCGTGTAAATAGTAATTGGGATCACTATGGTATGATCCATAACCTTCAGAACGTTGGTAGTGGTCTTAAGTATTATCCACACTAGAGTCATAGTATGGATAATGCCAAGTTTGAAATTCATGTCGGTATGCATTGTATTGTTCTGCATAATACCAGTTCGACATTTTTATTTATTTTTATTTTTTTGATGCAAATGCATATGCAAGGTTGACTAAAATAGGTAAGCTCAGGTTACCTTAGCAGAATATACCTACATTCAAAGACTGGTTAAAGGTACGAGGCTAAGGCTTGTGGAATTTCAGCTGGTAACTCTCATAAGGCCCAAGTCACGGGTTCAGCTTGCTTTTCCATGGGTTTTCCTAAACTCGGTAGTGTGACGAATGCAATTGGTGTGTGCACAGTGTGTGTTTTTTTATATACAAAATAAAATAACGTCTAAAATATATACAAATTGTTTCTAAAATCTAACAATTAATGAAATAAAAAGATTGGATTTTGTTACTTACCTTTTTTGGTAGGCAATTCCACAATAAATGTAGAATATTACCTGCAACAACAAAAACAAGATAAATGCCCAAGTACAATCTATAAGAAAAAATTAAAAAAAATTAAAAAAAGAATGAAAATCTTAAACTAATTAACACAAAATTGAAGAAAAATTTAAAATCACAATTTCTAAATCCATAGCAGCGGCGTCAAAAACTTGATGTGATTTTAGTTTGACCGCAATAGCACGGCTGTCGATGAGATAATATACAAGCACGGTTAGTTCCACATGGATTTTGGAATTGCAATTTCTAATTTTTAATTAATTATTATGCTAATAACAAAAATAATAATTTTTAACGACTGAATTAAATAATAAAAAGATAAAATAAATATATAAATTAATTAACCAAGAAAATAAAGGTTTATGGTTTTGGATTCCACTATTTTTGATGTTTGTACAATTAACAATTTGATTCCTTAAATCTACTCTCAAATTACTCAAAACCATATTGAACCCAATCTCATGTTTTGGAAGATAAAATATTTCAATACGACTTTCATCGTTGCACAAAAATATAACCTACTTCGTTTATAAAAGATCAACAATTTCAAAACCGTCCAGAAAAATTAAAATAAAGCATTTTAGAAGAAAATTTATTAGTCATGAATACCACAAATAATAGAGTAAATATTATCTAAGAAATAAAACTATTAAAAGTATACATCAAAAATAGCTTCATTCGCTACCCTTGGTAAGAGAATTAGTTATTCATAGCAAGAAGAACAAAAGAAAATTGATTAACTATTAGATTTTATTAATATGGAGAACTTACAAGTTTTCTTTTATTTCTTGTTGAATAAACGACTAATCCGAAGTGAAGTGAATAAAGAATGGACCTTGTGCACAGCTGGTTAAGACTGCTTTCTGGTGCCTCAAAGAAGAATTTTCTTCTTTTGTATAAAACCTAGAGTTGTCGCACTATTCAAAGAATTGTTGCGAAAGGTATTGGATATGAAAGAATACGCAACGTGTTTAGCGACAGTTTTGGAATGTGTTTTAGTCTTCTTCTTCCTCTTCTTCCTTAACGTGCAGCAATGGCTTATGGATTTTTTCTTTCTCTTTCTGGCTCCCGCCGCCACTCTTAACTTCTTCTACACCACTCTTATTTGTACTATGACAATCAACAACCAAATCTCGTCTCATTAACTTCAAATAATCTTTTCAAAATCTCGGCAATAACTTTCCAACCATTCTCGGTGATTAAATCTCGATGATATTTTTTTTGTTCTTTATGTTCTGTGATTTTGATTCCTTCAAAATTCGAGAATGTATTCTCAATAGATGTTTGTTATTACACATAACATATAAAACAACCTGAGAATGTTTTTCTTCCATTTTTAACGCAACCACTTATCATCATGAGGGTGTTTGTTTGACTTTACATGTTTCCATCGTGTTGAAATTCCTTTTTATAACGAAACAAAATATTCTTGCCTTGACAGTTAAGAGAAAATCACATTTATTGATCGAGATTCTCTCTCATATGGAAACTAGGTTTTCCCGCCAAGTTTTCATTTCAAATTTGAAGGTGGGTGCCTTCAACAAAGTTTTTGGTGCCTTTATCTCACAAGAGGGTGTCTTTAACGCATTTTGAGGGTACTTTTAGCACATTTTAGCCAATTTTTCTACGATTATTTAATCTTCTAAAAAATACCTACAAACACAATAAAATGACAATATTAATACATAAATTGATTAATAGCAATGTAAATATGAGATTAAATAAGACACAAAATTATGTCTATCACAACCACTTCTAGTTACACAAAGGAAGGCTGCTCGCCAATCTTGCTCTTGTTTAGAGGTACACAACTTATTAATACAAAACCGTCTTCCTATATCACTATCGATTTCGGCTTCCGGTTATTGTCATTCTGGCTGGCTAAAAATGAACTCGTATCGACGAAAACCTCAATACCCAGAAAACATTCTCCAAATAGCCCTGTTGTTGCAACAAGAATTCACCTGGGCTAACAGGGTGATACCACCTTATTCGTTAGTTGCGTGTTTGGAACATGAAATTTTCCACATATGAAGTGGGCCCATCAACTATTCAGTCTAGTAAATCATACCCAATAAAGGCAAAAAAGATTATTGTCATGAGTTGAATTCTAAGTCCACAATATACTAGCAGCCCAGTCTGCTGATATTATTTCCAAAATGTGACTAGATAAATTATATCTACAAGTAAGTTGAATCTGTGTAGTATATCAGTGGCGGAACCAAGGATGGGATAGACATAACTCTATCCCCCTGATAGGTGCATTATTTGCATTAGTTTGATATTGTAATTCATTACTTTCTTGTTAGTTTTCATATAATTATAATTTGATTTTGTTTTGTTTTGTTTCATAGGAGTTTTGAAGTGTATTCAACCAAAGAAGAAGGAAAAAGTTCATTACAACATGAAATGAACAAGGAAGTCAAGTTCTACAAGTGACTAAGATCCAAAGACCAAGTTCAACTCGTTCAAATCCGGAATTTCTTATCATCTTCTCGAAGAGAACTGGAAAATAAAGACAAAACAAAATTAGGTCATTCCGATATCGGACGAATAAGTTACGAGCAAAACAAGATAATATTGAAGACTTAGTTCACAGACCATAGAGGTTAGCAAACCCGGTTTGAAGAAATTCTTCTTAGACAGATGGATTTATGTTAAGAGCCTTTCCATTTTCATTGATGGATAATACTAAGGAATGGTTGTACTTTTTACCTTCTGGTAGTGTCACAACATGGAATGGTTTGAAGAAATCCTTCTCAGAGAGATACTTTACTGTATCAAAGGCAACTCAGATTCCAAAAAAGATTTGTGGCATTAAGAAGATGGAAGGAGAGACATTGTATGAATGTTGGGAACGTTATAAGAGATCGGTAGCTAGCTGTCTGCATCATCAATTCAGTTACTTGTCGATCATCCAGTACTTCTACAAGGGTTTGCAAGCAAGTGATAGAAATCTTCTCGACGCTGCGGGTGGTGGCGCGTTAGTGAATAAAACAGTATCTCGAGTTGGAGAGTTAATTGAGAACATGGAAGCAAATTCTCAATAATTCTTAAATTGTGGGTCAGAATCACTCGTTAGGAGAGTCAATGAAGTGAACGAAGTTTCTGAGCTTCGTCAGCAAATGGAAACATAGTAGGAATGATGTAACAAATTGCATCCATGGTGGTGCCATCATCTACCCCTTGGTTATGAAGAAGGGAATGATCAAGTCAACGTTATTTTCCAAAATCGGCAAAGGAAACAGTATGACCCTTATTCCAATAATTACAATCTAGGGTGGAAAGATCATCCCAACTTCAACTATGCAAACAAGCAAGTTGTCGTTCTAGGACCGGTTTTTAATCGTCCTAGTGGTTTTCAATAACAAGTACAACAACCACAACCAGTTCAGAACTTGGAATATTCAGAGATGCTTGCCATGATAAAGAATATAACTTCAATGATGCAGAAAAATCAGTAGACAACTGATAATGCAATTAAAAAACTACAAAGGCAAACGGGCACTATGACAACTAAGATTAATCATCTAAAGGTACAAAATAGTGGGAAACTCCCTTCTCAACCTCTTAACCACACTAACTCCTATGGACATGTTTATTTAAACTTGCAAGTGGGTCCTATCGTGTCCAAGGTGACATTCCACATCATTACAAAATATTCTGAATACCACATGATACTAGGGCGCCCATGGCTACACGACAACAAAGTTGTCCCTTCCACATATCATCAATCTGTGAAAGAAATACTGAACGGGAAAATCATACACATAACAACATCGCCATCACCTTACACTCCAATATATGATTTTGAGTTCTTCAAACCAGAGGATGATACTATCGTACCACCCAACAAAGTTTACAGCATGTTGTTACCTGATTGGACATCGATAGCAGACGAACCATCAACCTTTGCGCAAAAGCCGGGTCACCAGGAACGACTTCCAGACCCTCTTGATATCACCATGGGACATCCGGCGTCCAAATCCTCAACCTGCTAAGAGAACCCTTAATTTCGTGACTGGTTGTGACAACAAGGGAAGAGTAGTCTACATCCTCAATCGATGTTAGCAATTAGCAAGGGAGGCATGCAAATAGTCTCTCCACCAACAGATATGCATCCACAGTGAGGAGAAATGTCATGAAAAGGTTCAAGACGTGTCTGCGACAATTACAAGATGGTACAGATACTACGACCGACACGCTCGAAACCATCAATCTATGAACGGAAGAGAACCCACGATCGGTTTCAATTAGCTCAGCCTTGTCAACAAAACAAAAATTAAAGCTCGTCAATCTAATCAAGGAATATAAAGATGTTTTCGCCTGGACTTACGAAGAAATGCCATGGTTGGATTACAAACTGGTCACTCTTCACTTACATGTCGCTCCTGACGCCAAGCCATTCAAACAACAACTTAGACGGTTCAGGCACGAAGTTGAGGAACAAATCAAGACTGAAATTCAGAAGTTGCTGGCAGCAGGCTTCATCAAGCAAATCCAACACCCCACATGGTTAGCCAATATTGTCCCCGTTAAAAAGAAGAATGGACAAATAAGATACTGTGTGGACTTCAGGAACATGAAAGAATCTTGTCCCAAGGATGAATTTCCTACCCCGAACATCGACATGCTCGTAGATACCACCAGTGGACATGGCATGTTTTCGTTCATGGATGGTTATAGCGGCTACAATCAAATAAAGATGTACGAGTATGATGCTGAGAAAACCGCGTTTTGAACTCCTATCGGGAAATTTTACTACACAGTAATGCCCTTTGGATTAAAGAATGATGTAGCTACTTACTAAAGAGCCATGATAGCAATTTTTCACGACATGATGCACAAGCAAGTGGAAGACTATGTCGACGATATAGTAGTGAAATCTAAAACCAGAGCACCCCATGTAAATTTCCTACGCTAAGCCTTCGAGAGATATCGTGAATACAATTTGAAGATGAACCCTCTGAAGTGTGCCTTTGGCGTATCCTCTGGGAAGTTTCTAGGATTTCAGGTAACAGCGGAAGGAATCAAGGTGGACCCGATAAAAACACAAGCTATCACCATCATGCCACCGCCACGTACTGTAAGGGAACTTAAAAGCTTCATGGAAAAGGTATCATATATTGGACGCATTATTCCTGGACTAGCTCAATTTGTTGCTTCATTTACGCCCCTGCTAAAGAAAGAGGCGAGTTTCTTCTGGTCATCCATACAACATAAGGCATTTCATAAAATTCAACAATTGTTGCCATCACCAGCCATTATGAAATCTCCAGCTCCGGGGAAACCATTACTCCTCTACACATCCTTCAGTGAAGTGGCCATAGGAACCTTATGGATCAAGAAGACGACGTGGGGACTGGACGCCCCATCTACTATACATTAAGAGATGCAGAGATAAGATACCCAAAAGTTGAAATAGCATGTTTATCCTTGGTGCATGCCATTCAGAAGTTTCGGTATCATTTACTGGCAAATAGAGTAGTGTTGATGGCTAAGGATTACCCTATAAAATTCTTACTACCAAAACCAGCTTTCATAAGACGAGCAGCAAAGTGGTTGCTGCAACTGTCAGAGTTTGACATATCTTGTGTATCTCCAAAAGCAATAAAAGGACAAGCAGGCGTAGACTTGCTTACGGATTTTCCAGGAGAAGATGATACCACAACATATGAAGACATACCTGGAGAATTCCCAGACATCTCACTCGCTGAAGAAGAAGCCTGGTTATTGTACTTCAACAGCTCTGCTACCCCAAGCAATAATACTGGAGGAGCCGGCGTTGTGCTAGTTTCACCAACCGGAGAAGTATTCTCATATTCATTCAAGTTAGACTATGAATGCACCAACAACTCTGCAGAGTACGAAGCCTTCCTTCTAGGATTATCATTGTCCAAGCAAGCTGGAGCGATACTTCTCTGTATTAGAGGAGGCTCGAATTTGCTAGTGAACCAAATGAATGGTGTATATTCTCCCAAGGAATCAACACTAGCCCCGTATAGGGACAAAGCACAAAAGCTTTTAACTCACTTTGATGAGGCAACAATCATACATACAGGGCGCACCAACAACAGATACGTTGATTGCTTGGAAACTCTAGCCTCAAAACTACAATTTGAATACTCGGAGGAAACCCTAATTGTGCAAAGACGTACCATGCCCTCGACCTGGAGGGACAAGCCTGATGAAGAACAAACCAATGACTGGAAGACGCCAATCATCCAAGAGCTCAGCAGCTCGCATAGTCAAGGGAAGGTCAGTCTTAAAGAATTAAAACATTTCTTCCTATTACACGAATATTATATTATAGAAATTCATATGGAACTCTGTCAAGATGTCTGGGAGACGATGAAGCACAAGGGCGACTTAATCAAGTACACCATGAGATGTGTGGTCATACATTGGTGATAACATTGTATAGATGCCTCCAACGTCTTGGGTACTACTGGCCCACCATGGAGGCCCAATACCGATTGTTGCAGGAATCTTGCTCTAATTGTCAAATCCCTCCATAACAATCGGAAGTACTGACTATACACAATGCTGGGGATTGGCAGGATCCGTATATCAAATACCTTCTAGACAATATCCTACCTCGGGAAAAACGGGAAGCGGCACGTGTGATCCAAAAAGCTAAAATATTTGTCTTTAATGAAGGAATACTCTACCAAAAGAGCTTTGGTGGAGATCAGTTGCGATGTATGGCAGAAGAAGACATTCAGATTATTCTAAAAGAAATGCACAAAGGGAGCACCTAGGCAAAAGATAATTATTCCTCCAAGTTCATGAGAAATATTACTGGCCGACCATGGAAGACGATGTAGCTTTGTTTATTCAGAAATATGACCAGTGTCAAATCCACGACAACCTCATTCACACACCTTGCCTTCCTCTTCACTCTGTAAGTAGACCTTGGCCATTCTATAGCTGGGGACTGGATCTCTTGGAAAAATCAATCCATCCTCATCAAAGCAACATGAATATATACTCACTGCCACAGAATATTTGACCAAATGGGTTGAAGTTGTACCTCTCAGAAGCACGAGTGGAGCAACCATAGGAGCCTTCATAAAATAGCACATTATATGTAAAATTGGGATACTAAAGCACATCGTAACAGATAATGGTACTCCATTTGCAAATAACTGAATACGAAAATTACTCAAAAGTTATAGCATCAAGCAGCTATTCTCCATGCTATACTATTCTCAAGGAAACGGGCAAGCCGAAAGCACCAACAAAACTTTCATCAGAATCCTAAGTCGCACTGTTTACGACCACCCAAGAACATGGCAAGAGAAGTTTCCCATGGCCTTGTGAGCATACAGAACTTCTCCAAGGAGTTCTACAGGGAATTCATCATATTCTCTCGTATATAGGGCCGATGAAATTCTACCCGTAGAAATTAAAGTTCCATCATCCCGGATTGCAGCATCAAGTGGATTTATTGGGATGAGTCCTAAATACCCAATTCCCGAATATCGGATTTAGATATACTTGAATGCCGACGAGCAAAAACAGAAAAATACGTGGAAACTTATCGATAGAGGATCTCCATGGCGTACAACAAAGCAATACAACCGCGGCTGTTTCAAGTAGGTGATCTAGTACTCAAAACATCTAAATATATTCAACAAGGTATGTCTGCTCCAAAATTTACTCCAAAGTGGGAAGGGCCTTACATAATCTCTAAGGCCATGCCGAGCGGGTATTACAAGCTTGTTATATGAATGAGGAAGTTGTAGGGACAGTCATTAATGGTAAATAGCTCAAGGAATATTATTCCTAAAACACTTCCATCACTCCCTTCACAAGTTCAATATAACTTCAAAACATATATTTGAACTTTCATATTCAAAACCTACTACATTCATTTGAGACATCCTTATTCAAACTACTCAACCCCCCCCCCCAAAAAAAAAATAAAAATAAAATAAAATAAAAATAATAACAAGAATGTTTCACTACACATCTGATGGTCTCAAACATATCTCTAACCAGAGGATAATTATGGTGGTGGAATTTTTCCAATCTCTCATCATATTTCTATGAACGAGTTTGCAGATCTTGGGCTATTTCGTTAATCTTAAATGATTCTTCCTTCAAGGTTTTTCCTTCTGCCAAAGCTGCTACATGAGCCTCTCTGACATTCTCCAGATACTGATGCAACCAGTTTATATTGAAACGAAGGCCCTCACAAATAGTCAGCATTTCATCATATTCCTGAACCTTTGAGTCTGTAACACTATACGGAGGCACATCATTCATCTCAGAAATAACAGGGAGGAGCCCTGCGACGGATGTCACGATTATGGGGTATAACTCTTAATCATCTCTGTTGCAGCGATATGCCTGTACTTCTCTTATATTTTCGTGTAAAGATCCACATGATATTAGGCCAAAAAATCCTCTCATTGCTTCATATTTTCGAGATGACGACTCCATTTCCAACTCAAAAGAGAGCCCGGCGTTGAGATAATCATGAATGGAAAAACCCAAGTCAGCGAGAGAAGCCATGATGTTAGGAAAATTCTTAAATCCAGCATCAATGTTTGCTTCATCATTCACTGGTACGATTTTCTTCATTCTCTACAACATGACCGATCTCGATCTCCTACTACAATCACACAAGCAATAATGTGTCAAAAAAAAAAAACAGTTTCAAGATAAAAGGAAAAAGTATGCTCGATATTGCTTTGAGACTCCTGGTCTTCACACGTCACCGTGGTACCTTCTTAACACGAGAAACCTAGAAGAAAATAACAATAATCAAATAATTTTCAAACCTTCATCATAATAATCATACATATGTGAAGAAGTCAGAGATCAAGAAAGCCTCACTGGATTAGCAATTCAGGTAGTAAGTTTGACGTAGGAGTTGTTCTGGTTCGAACTACAGTCGTAATCAGACATGTTGCAGTGACAGAGTAACATTATTCTAAGCTTTGGAGAAGAATAAAAATGAAGAAGGCTAAAGCCATCCGCTTGTTCAAATAGGAAAAAGTGGGAAACCCTAAAATTCAAATATGTGGAATTTTCTGAAGTTTATCCTAATGAGAATGAATCTGAGCATAACTAGTGACCAAGACTCCAAGACCGACCATTGTCAACAGGGGATAACAGACCCCACCAGACCACCGGCTCAATGTGCTTAGCTTGTGCATATCAAACTCATCCACCCCCCAATACAGCAAGACTCATGACTGTAGCTCCCCTATCTGTTTTGCTCGTATGGACGATCATCCTTGATCTATCCAGAACCGCATGTAGCTGCTACAAGGGAGCATTAGCGCCATAAGTACCATTAAAACAAGTTCTTCTCAACAAGCTCATGTTGACATCACAATCCTATTGCAACATTACGGGAAAAGATAGCTCCCCTGATAGGTGCATTATTTGCATTAGTTTGATACTCTAATTCATTGTTTTATTGTTAGTTTTCATATCATTATGCTTTAGTTTTTTTTTTGGGTTTCTTAGGATTTTTGAAGTGTATTTAACCAAAGAAGAAGAAAGGAGTTCATTACGACATGAAACGATCAAGGAAGTCAAGTTCTACATGTGAAGAAGGTCCAAAGACCAATTTTAACTCATTCAAATCCATAATTTCTTATCATCATCTTGAATATAATTAAAAGAAGGAGACAACGCACAAAAAATGGGGTCATTCCGACATCGGACGGAGAAGTTACGAGCAAAACAAGCTAATATTGAAGACTTAGTTCACAAACCATAGAGGTTTGCAAACCATACTCTCCTGAATTCATGAACTAAAAGGTTTTGCGAACCCAGTTAGCAAACCCTGCTCAACTGTTTTTCACGAACTGTTTTGGGTCTTTATTTCCTACTTATTTTAGGAAAGGATTTCTTAACCAACTAGGATTCTTGAAGGAAAAGTCTTGTAAACCTATATAAATAGGTAATAGGTATTATAGAAGAAGATACACAATACATTTTACAACAAGGAGAGCAAGGAGATAGGACTTGGAGTTGTGATTGATCATCACGAATTCTAAGGTTTGCTTTACTTGCTATCTTCTATATTTTCCGTGGATTTTGAGAAATCCATGATGAACTAAACCTTTCATATTGGTTAAGGATATAGTTGGATATCATAACATTTTACTAAATTAATAATTATTTTTGTTATCTTACTCAAATCATTATCTTTCTTGTTCTACTAATTATTATCGCCATGTATGATTGTGTGAATGTTTATTTAAGAACGCTACTAAATAACCATGAAAGAATATCTATTGCTAGACTAGGGTTTTGCGATACATAATTGTTGATGAACCTTGTCATATGTAGTATTATGTGATTACCACTTGTATTCAAAACTTTTGTGTGATTGCATGTAGAAGCCTGACCTATGTTAAGTAGATTACTCGTAGTATATCTATTGCATTGATTTTTCTAATTCATAAAACTAATGCTCTTGGAGGATTAAACCTAATAGCACATTGCATTAGGTTGCTTTTTGAGTAGTAATTGCATATTCATCGTTAAAGTGACAACTCAAGTTATTAGTTAAAGTGCATGTCTTATGATTGAAGATAAACCCTTAACAAGTACTCTCAACCTATTGATTCTTTTTACTCATTCTTTTCTAGCAAAATTAATATAATTATTTTAGTCTTAAAACACAAAATACCCCTTGTTACTTAAGTTTGCAAATACGAATAACAACCCATACCTCTCTGAGGAACAAACTTGTTCTTATCATTGTACTCTAATCCATATTTTGTGAAGTGAAAGAACTTGAAATATTTTTGCTTGGCTGACAACCAACCACCCCCATCCATAAAATTCATATATACTAAATAGTCATTCATTTTCTTTATATCTTATGTCCAAATCCTTCAATTTTTAAAATTCAGTCCCTATTGTTTTAAATTTTAGAGTTTAGTCAACCAAATTTATATAAGAATAAAGAATAATTAACTCTCCTTTATAGTGAAACTCGGTTCCGCCATTGTGGTATTCAAACCAGATACATAATCGAACCTAAGAAGAAGAATGAATCTTTTTTATTATAAGTTCAAATGTTGGTCAAAGCCTAATTATCATAAAAGGTATGATGGATTTGGTTATCTACTAATGCAGATACATGATATAAATTTACTTATCCTTAAGATAAGGATGAACATGGAGAACACTTGGTCTAGGTACATAGTCAGATGAATCCGCATGGATACTGGACTGGATACATATCCTCTACAACCTATAAATAAATGAGGAATTCCAGCTTAATGCCACACATTCTCTAATCACTTTCTCATCATAAAACTCTTATTCATTGAGGCATCAGAGGGTCCTTGCAGGTATACCCTCCCACAATCACTTTACAACAAAAACTTGAAGCATTAAAGTTATTGAAATGCTGAATCATCAAGTAGCTATCAGAACTGAAGTCTTATAATCAATCAAGCACATATCTCGAGGATGTTGTAGTTACATTTTTGATAAAACAATGTGCCACCAACTACGAACTCGAATCCTTCCGTCCGTACCACTACCATCATTTCAACAAGCTAGATTCAAATGAATATGTGATGGATCAAAACTAACACATATAAGGAGTCTAGGGGACATCCTAGTTTTGCTTGAGCCGGGTTCATATGCAGAGACTCCACAACAACAAAAATTACAACAATGGCGCAACCTCTAACAATCACCACCACACTATTGGCGGTGACATGGGTTATGTTAATAACGGCGTAGACAACAACATCACGTCAGTGCGTTAAAGTTTGTTGTGAAGATGATTCAGTGGCACCTCGTACATTTCATCACCAGAAAACACAGAAACGCCTTTGTACCATATCGTGGTCATGCGATCAATTCCTCTCCACATATTCTGACATAGTTACAGAAAATTTAATGTGAAATCTAAAGTCAGACCCACTTTCTCATTTTTTCTCCCACAAATCCATGGGAAGAAAATTTCACGCGCGCGCCTATTTTCCGCAAGAAAATTTATCATAAACCCATAAGTTATACTTCCTCCGTCCAAGTTATATAGGTATAAAACATGTTTGTATTAGATTAAGAAAAATTCTGGGAGTTATAAAAATCTTTTTTTTTCTTGTATCACCCCTCTTTGTTTGATGAAAACTAGAAACATTAAACTCATTTTAGTGTAATACTAATATCATTAATAAGGGTATATATGAAACTATCTAAGAAAACTATGAGAGTTATAAATTATTATTTTTTCTGTATCACCCCTCCCTTTTTAATGAAAACTAGAAACATTAAATTCATTTTAGTGTAATACTAATATCATTAATAAGGGTATATATGGAACTATCTAAGAATTAGAACTATGCATATCTAGATAGACAACTAAAAATAAGAACTGTGCTTATATAATTTGGATGGAGGAGTAAAATTATATTTTGGTCTTTTTCTTCTTCTTCTTCATGCGCCGAACTGTCCTTCTTCATTTTCAATTCATTTTCTTCTTCCTCCCAAATGTAAAGTAATCCTGATGAACTAGTAAAGAGAAAGAAGAAATAGAAATCTTGAAAAAAAAATCAAAGAGAAGTTGAAATTAGGGTTTCTGTCTAATTGAATGGGGTTTAATTGAATGACGTGATTTCTGGCATGAAATGCAATTGTGGATGTGTTGATACGAGTTTAAGCAGTTTCTAGTGTTGGCTATAACATGGCAGAGATAGAGATTGAAACACTGAAGTCAGGGTTCATGTATGTCATACTTTACCTAAGAAAAGCAGCAATTATGAGGGTAATGACAGGAATCGTATTGGTGGTAGCAGTAGAAACTGTTACAGAGGTATTGTTAAGAGCGACATAATACAAATTTATAGTCAATGTAATCCTGTTGGAATGGAAAATAAGTATTTCAGTACAAGAAACTGAGTAATGGCAACAGAGACCAATGATGACTGAATAGAGTTACTTAAATTTTTAGCCAAAGAGACTATAGTGATACTCACTCAAACAAAGAAACAAAGAAAATCCTACATAATAAACAGAACGATGAACGAGGAGCCTTTTCCGTGCTCAAAATTTGAAGGCATTAGTTAAAAGAAAGTACTAAAGAAAAGAAAAGATAGATAACGGAGAAAATTTAACACACTTTTCAAGGAGGATAGAAAATGGAGTTAAGGCAAGTGAAGTAAAAGCTTGTCTATAAACAACAGAAAAAAAAGGATTCATTCCTGCACTAATTGCTTCTTTAGAAAACAAAACCATTCCTGCGTATACAAATTGTATGAACATCATTGTTATGTATGGTTTTTTTCTTGTTTTGTGTTGCAGGTTCAAGTGTCTATGTGGTAGCTCACTTGATATAGACTCATTTACTTTGAACGTCGGAACCAAAGCTATCTTATGTTATTCGTAGTGAGATTGGTTATTCAAGTTGGAGACCCAGTTTATATTTTCAGGAATATTGTATCTTCATTGGCAGATTTCGCTGCTTAATAAATATATTAATGTTGGTCAATATATATTTTTTCTAGTTGTAGCTTGTGTATCATTTTCAAGCGGAAATGGTTTGTTGTCGGGAAATAAAATCGAACTTTTTTTTTACTCATGTTGCTCTTGTATTTGAAGTCCCGGGGTTGGCATGTGCATTTTTTAGTAGTTGCATAATTTGTAATGTAGCTACAGAAATGATTGCATGACCTGTTATGCAGGTATAAAAATGACTGCATAACCTGTTATGCAGTATAAAAATGTTTGCATAATGCATTATGCAGCCACTTTTTTTGTTAGCACCAAAATCAAGCAAAATATGGCTGCATAATCTGTTATGCAGCTAAAAAATTGGTTGCATAACCTGTTATGCAGGTATAAAAATGGATGCATAACGTGTTATGTAGTAGAGAAAATGGCCGCGTAATTCATTATGCATCCTTTTTTTAGTTAGCACTGAAATCAACTAATAAATTGTTGCGTAATCAGTTATACAACTACAAAATAGACGCATAATCTGTTATGCATCAGAAAAAATGGTTGCATAACGTATTATACATCAACTTCAACCAAAAAATGGTTGTGTAACCTGTTATGCAGCTATAAAACTGTTTGCATAACCTGTTATGCGGTCGTAAAAATGACTACATAACATGTTATTCATCTTTTTTTTGTTGGAATGATATTTTTTAAACATATAAATCGTTTTATTCAAAACATGATTGCATAATATATATGCATCTTTTGTGGTTGTTGCATAATTCGTTATGCACCTTCTTCTTTTTTGCAATGTTAGTTTTAGGTATATACATCCTTCTAGTGGTTGCATAACCATTTTAGTGGATGCATGAACCAAAATATGGCTGCATAATGTGCTATAAATTCCTTGTGGTGGTTGCATAATTCACTATGTATCCTTTTTTTTATTGGAATGCTATTTTTTAGGCATATATATATCGTTTTAGTGGTTGCATAACCTAACTAGTGGATGCATAAATCAAAATATGGTTGCATACTTTGTTATGCATCCTTTGTGGTGCCTGCATAATGTGTTATGCGTCCTTTTTTGGTGGCTGCATAATGGTTGTGTATCCAGTTTTTGAAATTTTTGATTAAAAGAACAATCACCTCCGACTTTTTTCGTTAAAAATCTAAATTTGATATTTTTGTTTGTACTCGTTGTATAGATATCTTGAAAACTTTCGAACGAGATAAAATTTATAAAATTTCAGGACATGAATATTTAGATATATTATATTTTAGTTTAGTTACCAATTATACCTCTGAAAAAATATGATGCATAACCTTATGCAGTTATTTTTTATAATTTCAAATAATTATGAGATCATAGAAACAAAAAAATATTTTAGGCATGATTATAAAAATAATATTTTTTTAGACCTAAGTATAAAATTCCCAAATGTTATTACGAAACAGATAGATTGGCCAACCATATTGCAGACTGGATTTTTCACGGCCACAATTCTAGTATTTGTAATCTCTAGCTTTTTGATCCAAATTGTGATAGGTAACTTAATTGGTAGAACTTACCCTCGCTGTAACATCCTTTTTAGAATCACGGAAACAATCGGTAAATCATCGAGTTTTCATCCTTAGACCTATCGTGTCAACATCAGTAAAAGAATCTTAAAAACATCAATACGCTCAGGTATATACCGTACTGCTTTTAACAATATTTTTACTCAATGATCTGGCAATAAGAAAGGTTCTTTCTTTTTACTTTACGCCTGTTCTGTTGTAGCGCATAACCTCCTCGTAAATCTCAAACCTTTTTATAGTATATACTCCCTTTGTTTTTAGATAGTCAAATTAAAAAAATGATAGTAACATTTTTCTAAAAATGGAGGGAGTATATAGTTTACATGTCAGTCAATTAAACACGATGCGCACAGTTAACAATAATAAAACTATTCTTTTCGTATTGGGCTTAAATTTCTAGCCCATCATATTACAAGACCACCGGACAAAACGTTAAAGAGAGTGAAAAATCTTCAAACTTTTTTACATTTCTGCATTATCCGGTTGTTTTTTTAATTTAGTTATGTAATTGTTTGTTTGGTTGAATCTTCTCCTATAAAGGGTTTGTTTTTATTTATGGTGATTTTATCTGATTGAGTGTTTTTGGTGAATTATGATAGAAGAAGAAAAGGAAATAGGTTTATTATTGAGGGAATTCCTTAATGCCCCCACATTCCTTAATGACATTTCAATATGCCCCTACTTTTATTAATAATATCAAAGTGCCCCCACTTTGGTCAAATTTTTTTGATAATACCATAAAGATCCTTATAATTTAAATTTCAAAATCCCCCAACTTTAACTATGGTTTACTAGAAAAAAGAAAGAAAAAAACAGACTACTATAGTTCTATGTTTCGTTTGCTGCTCTTCAATCACGGATTACGTTTCTAATAAGCCAGCAACACTAAACTAGAAACTTTTCTTATATTATAGGCCAACAAACACTAACATCATTCATTTGATAAAGTACGGAAAGAAGCAAACTTCCTACTTCTTTACAGTTATTGATGCTTCATGCAAGTGCAAAGACAAGCAGGCAATCGAATAATGCAACGTAAATCCCAATCAAGCCAATTAGATTCGGAAGCAACTGTAAGGGAAGAAACTCACGTGTTGACGAAAGAACCTAGGTTAGACCAAAGGAGCAATACTTCCAATGAAAGTATGAGAGCGTGGCAAACAAAAGTAAGCAGGTGATAGCCAATTCAAGAACCGTACCTAAATAATTTGTAAAAAAAACAAAGGAGTGAATTGCTGTTATATATAGATCATGACATAGAAAATTTGCCCCAGTGATCAAAGTAAGCATTTAAAACTTAATCCAAGATAGCAACTATATATTACATCCATTCCACACCAAGAATAGCAAATTGAATTACCAAGATTAGCTATAGGAAAGGCAAAGAACTGAGAACATGCACATACACAGATCAATTGTGAACGCAGAAAGAACAATCTTTGTTGATGAATTATAACATTAACTTCTGACAAGAAAACCGCCATTTATTAAAATTTTCATATTAGTGAAATGTAGATGTCGACCACAATAATTGTCTTAAGCACGGACTGGAAAAGGAACCACGTAAACGAATATACATTAAACAAATCTAATCTTAAAAACTCAGCAGTCTTAATATTCATAACTCCTAGTCACTTCAACAGCAACAACACTGTATCCTGCGGCAATGTACCTCTTCACTTCAACAGCAACTAAGGCAAACACCAGTGTGTGATAAATCATAACTGTAGAGAAGCTGGGAGCATGTAGACAACGAGAGTTTCATTAATTGTTGCGTTTGCATGATCTGTTGTTTTGCCCGGCGATTCCACAAGTTCTACACTTTCTAATTGCATTAGGTTGTGTAGGTTGTGGAGTTGAGCCTACCTGCTACGATGTACTAGCACCATTGGATCTAAAGGATCCTCACTTGGCTCATAGAAAACAGGCACAGGATCATAGGAATCTTCTAGACTCTCGAAATATTCGAATTGAGGACCTGTACGAGGACTCGTACTCTGACTCGAAGGTGGTGAAGAAGTATTAATAGTATCACGTTCAGGTCTTCGAACAATACACTTTTTTTCCCTGCGTTAAATAAAAATAATCTTGGTATCAAAATCATATGATATAATTGAATACAAAGAGTTTACAAAAAATCTTACATTCTCGATATCGGTTACTTCGTTGTTGCTACGGTGAATATGATTTGTGTTTTACCAAACACTCAACGTTACTGTTTAGACAGAGCACCTGCAAGTTCCATTGCACAACCTAATTACTCAAAAGAAGCTTTAATCTTTTATTAGCAGTTCTTGTTTTAGGATCCAAAACAATTTCATCGCATTCCGGCCAACAAACAAGCATCAATTTTTTTTAAAGAAGATGAAAACAGCAGGATTAGCGCAGCTGAACTGAAGTTCCGATTACAAATGCTCTCTATAAAACCCTAACTAACAACTACCCTTCATTTTTTCTAGTTACAGGTTCCCAGACATGACAGTCTACAACAACAAAAAGATACTAGTTATAGTCTTCCAAAGTAACAGGTATCTTTAATCAACTTCATTTACGGTTACTAGAAAAAGCATTTTTTCAGGTTCCCAGACATGACAGGTAACTAGAAAAAGCATTTCTTCAAAGTAACTGAAGTTCCGATTTCAGGTTCCCAGACAACAACAAAAAGATACCTGTAACTGAAGTTCCGATTACAGGTTCATTTACGTCTCTCGTAGCAAGAAATGATTTTTCTAGTTACAGGTTCAGACTTTAATCAAGTTCATTACGTCTCATTAACATGATTCTGACCAGAATGTAAACTCTGAAGTGTCTTTTGAAAAGAAAATGAATTCATTATTAAAGAGCAGCAATCAAAACTGATAATATTCATGCAATTATCAATCTGGTTCTAACACATAAATATCTTACTCTAGTATTTAAGATGGAATACAGAAGCATTTGTTCTAGTGGCCTAAAGTTGATGGCAGAAATGTCTTAATATAGTATTTAAGATGGCAGTACAGAAGCATTTGTTCTAGTGGCCTAAAGTTGATGGCAGAAATGTCTTAGTCTAGTATTTAAGATGGCAGTACAGAAGCATTTGTTCTAGTGGCCTAAAGTTGATGGCAGAAATGTCTTAATCTAGTATTTAAGATGACAGTACATTCTGGTCAGAATAAACAAGACTTGCAGCAATTTGCTTCCGATGATGTAGAGTTTTCAACGTCTCTACTGTGAGCAGAATGCCAACTGTGAGAAACCACTGTTGATGGTCAGTTCATATGAGAAACCATTAGCAGAATGGCAACTGTGAGCAGCATTGTTGCTGTTACGAGAAAGTGATTTATCATGATTTCTTGCTTACGCTGCACAATACATTCGCTTCAAAGAGCATGAATCATACCTGTTCAGCAAAAGATAGTTATGATTATATTAAAATAAGGAACTAGTGATCTTACCTCTTTCGTGCTAAGCAAGCTTTGTGAAGAATGTTGGTGAAAACTCACGATCCTTTTCCGGCGCCTGTTAACAATGCTCTATTATCTCTGGTTTTTTCCGGCGGCTGTTAACAATGCTCTATTATCTCTGGTTTTAGTATTGCATGCTTACGTACTTTTCTTAGGGTTTAGGATTAAAAATATCCTAACCTAACCATGGTTAAGGACTTGGTGAAAGTTAAGTCCACAATTGTTTTGACCAAAAACAACAAGATTATAGTAGACAAGTCATAAATTTTTTTGACCAAAGTAGGAGCACTTTGATGTTATTAATAAAAGTGGGATCATATTGAAATGTCATTAAGGAATGTGAGGCATTAAGGAATTTCCCCTTTATTTAATGTTTCTAGTTTATTATTATTAAGAGTTAATCAAATAGAGATTCTTCATTTCCATTCATTGAGAAAAAATCGGAGAAAAGGGACTCCTTTCTTTGATCTCTCTGAATTTCTACTTTTTTTTCTTTCTTTTTCTGGATCTCTGAGGGGTCTCTATTGTTGAGAGGGAGAGAGAGAAAATCCTTGAGAGTGACTTCCATGGAAGGAGAGATCTTTGTTTCTACTGTATGGGGTTTTGAGATTCTTCTCTTTTCTTGATGTATTTAGTCAAGTTTGTGTTTTATTAACTTGATAAACAATATCTTTTAGACACCAGTTTTTATTTTTCTTCATTTCATATAGAATGAAATTCCAGTGATAGATTATTTTTGAGTATTTTAAGCGGTGCTTTGTAATGGATTCAAAGAGAAAAAAGGAAGAAGAAAAGGATAATAGGGTGGTATCTTCATTTCCTGATGAGGTTATAGAGCGTGTTCTTGTATTTGTGAAATCACACAAAGATAGAAATTCTGTTTCTTTGGTTTGTAAAGATTGGTATAGCGCAGAAAGATGGAGTAGAACATATGTATTCATTGGAAACTGTTATTCTGTTTCACCTGAAATACTTATTAGAAGATTTCCCAACATTAAAAGTGTGACTATTAAAGGAAAGCCAAGATTCTCAGATTTCAGTCTTGTTCCATTTGATTGGGGTGCTAATATCCATCCATGGTTAGTTGTTTTTACATCAGCTTATCCCTAACTTGAAGAGCTCAAGTTAAAGAGAATGACAGTAAGTGATGAAAGTTTGGAGTTTTTAGCTCAATCATTTCCACATTTTAAAGCTCTCTCGTTACAAAGCTGTGATGGATTCAGTACTCATGGGTTAGCTGCCATTGCGACTCATTGCAAGTAAGCTCATTTATTTTCTTGCTTATATTGATCACTTTCATCTTTTAAGCATCATGTAGGATTAGGTTCATGTTGCAGCTTGTTTCCTAGCTTGATATGAAAAATTCTTATGTCTCCAGTCCACTCCTCAGTGTCCTCACCTCCAATTAATAGTAGGACTTGTGTTGCTTGATAATGTCTCATCACAAATGATCCCATGTCCTTGTGGTATGGAAACTTACTGCTTCTTCTTTGCAAATTAGTCTTAAAGTTTGTGGAAATCATAACAAAATATTCCTCGTACTGTTAATAGCCAGAATGGTTGGCGATTTTACATCCCAAGTAATTATATTAATGGTGAAGATTTATGCAGAGTAGATGCTAATTTTGTTCTGGAAATGATGCTGGTAATTTGTAAAGAGTTGTTATAAAGGAGCAGCCTTGGTGGAATGATCTTTGGATTGTTAAAAAGTTTGATGGTGGCATTGGTTCCATCTTTCTGTCTTTTCCGCAATAGTAAAGGGATTCTATATACCTCCTCTCAGGGCCTCTTGTGAAAAGTTAGGACTAGTTGAGAGCTGAGACCATTTTATTCTTAAACTGATTGTGTTGATTGGTTAGGCTATTTATACAAATAGGCATATTCCCTTCGCATTTGATCCAGTTACTGACAATCATTAGGGAATGGTGGACTTATTCTGCACAACTTTATCACCTCTACAGTACAGCTGAAAGTTATTGCCTACACCTGCATAAATATAATCTTTTGGTTGATTCTGAAATGTTTGAGGATAACCTATCAGCATTGCTTACAGCCTGAGAATCTAGTGAGTGGAAGCTATTGGAGCCTTTTAGGTGCATCCCATCTAAAAAATACTAGCTACCATCTATAACGTGGAAGCAAATATAATTGTTTTGTATTAGATTTGACAGTACATTTTATACTTTCAACCATCTGCCTTTTGCAATTATGGTACATCGCAGTCGTTCTTGCACAAACATAGATGCTTTACAACCAATTAGATGCTCAATGTTTTACTCCACAATATACTTCTAGAAGATTCATTTCTCCTAAAGAACTAATCTTTATGATTTATCTGGGATAATCTCCTATCTTTTTGCTACAATCTTTTGCAATTTTTTTAATTTTTATGTTCAGCTTATACTTGAAAATCCTGTAGTGTCACATACACATTTTATTGATTAATATATCATCTATTTCATTTCTCTGACTTTCAGAAACTTGACTGAGCTTGATATTCAAGAGAATGACATTGATGATGCTGAAGGCAGGTGGCTAAGCTGCTTTCCCGAAAGCTTCACATCTCTAGAAGTACTCAAATTTGCAAGTCTTCAAAGTGAAGTTAAATTTGATGCTCTGGAGGGGCTAGTGGCGAGGTGCAAAGCACTGAGGGTCTTAAAGGTTAATAAAGGTGTAACCTTGGAACAGCTACAGAGGCTGCTTACCCGAGCTTCTAGACTTATTGAGCTTGGAACTGGCTCGTTCTCACAAGAGCTTGCTCCTCAGCGGTATGAGGAACTTGAAGTTGCATTCAGCAACTGCAAGAAATTAAACACGCTCTCTGGTCTGTGGGATCTTAGTTCTCTACACCTCCCAGCACTGTATCCTCCTGCCTGTACCAATCTAACTTACTTGAATTTGAGTGAGGCATGTGCACAAAGTACAGAACTCTCTAAGTTGCTCCCAAACTGCCCTAATCTTCAACGACTTTGGGTAAGGAGCTTATTCTTGAGTCATATTTTGTATTTTTCAATATGAGTTAGTGTTTTTAAATTTGCGCTAGTGGAGTCATCCAGATAGGCTGTGATATCACGAAAAGAAGTAGAGAATCTATGTTTGGGTAATCATATAATAGCAGAAAGCGTCTTTTAACTCTATCCAAATATTGGTACAGGTTTTAGACTCAATAGAAGACAAAGGTCTGGAGGTTGTAGGTTCAAGCTGTCCCTTACTTGAGGAGCTCCGTGTCTTCACAGTTGGGCTTGATCCCTTTGATATGGAACACATTGGGGTTACAGAGAAGGGCTTAATTGCTGTCTCAAGTGGCTGCTTTAATCTCCATTACGTTCTGCCGGCAGATGACAAATGCTGCTGTCACTACTGTGCTACAAAATTGCCCAGGCTTCACCCACTTCCGCCTATGCATTATGACTCCACATGAGCCTGAGTACCTGACTGGGGAACCTATGGATGAGGCTTTTGGTTCAGTGGTCAAGACCTGCACCAAGCTACAGAGGCTTTCGATATCCGGTCTATTAACTGATCTTACATTCGAGTACATTGGAAAGTACGCCAAGAACTTGGAGACTTTCTCTGTTGCATTTGCAGGTAGCAGTGACTTGGGTATGCAGTGTGTATTGGAAGGATGCCCTAAGCTGCGCAAGTTAGAGATACGAGATTGTCCATTTGGAAATGCAGCACTACTATCAGGGTTGGAGAAATATGAGTCCATGAGGTCCCTTTGGATGTCAGCCTGCGAAGTCACAATGAATGGTTGTAGGCTTCTTGCCAGGGAGATGCCAAGGCTGAATGTAGAGGTGATTAAG
The DNA here is from genome assembly GCA_023531435.1 of Papaver californicum. Taxonomy (NCBI): domain Eukaryota; kingdom Viridiplantae; phylum Streptophyta; class Magnoliopsida; order Ranunculales; family Papaveraceae; genus Papaver; species Papaver californicum. The sequence goes on along the minus strand of JAJJMC010027962.1, from coordinate 6,009,545 downwards.
CAAGATGATAGCGATGAACTTCAAGCGGAGAAAGTTTATGTTTACCGCTCTGTTGCTGGGCCAAGAACAGATGCCCCATCTTTCGTTCACCCTGTGAAAATGAACTTACTCTAGGTATTTCTCTTTCTATTCATCTCTATGCCTATCTCTCTTGTGTCTCGCTTTATTGGGACATACATAATGAAGATAGTGTTGCTTACAGTGGCCTTATATACAAGCATGTACCATAATAGTGTAAACACATGTAGCTGCACACGTCTGCTCAGTTACTAACTAGTTTAATCGCTATTCACTTATCTTTTCAGGCTGGAAAGGTTATCAATGGATTAAATTTTACCATCTAAACAGGAGTAAAGATTCTACCTCTTGCAAGAGAGTACGAAAAAACAGGAAGACGGAGCAATGGGATACTATAACTGGTGAAATTACTTTGGATTGCTTTTTCTCTTTTTACAAGCATATAACCCGAAAATAAATCAAAGTAGAAACAGGAAGAAATGTTCAGGCCTTCAGTGGCTCCAATGGGACAAATTGGTTAACCTCCATTTCACGATCTGCTGTTCCCCTGAAGAGCAAGATAGCGAGGCTGCCTATACAGAAGTGGATGAAACAACCATGACAATGGGTCACAAAGGAACCAAAATCCCTCCCCACAATGCATTGCCACCCTGGTCCATACGACTCATCAAATTCCTGCAAAGATGACATAGAATTAGAAACAAAATTAGCTTTGCATGAAGCAGATGGTTTGAGAACCGCATAAAGGCAAGACTGCACCGAGCAATACCTTTTTGATAAAGCGAGCAATTTCAGTGGAGTCAGTGACATCAAAGGTGTCAAGTTCCTTGCCAGCAAGGCTAAGTGCGTTCTGCTGCATGGTTTGGAGCATGTCTGTCTCACGGATGACTGCCTTGCCTTCTAACATGGTGAGAGCTTGAGGGACTTTTGGACTGCTGAGTTTAACTGGTTGTTGTTGTGGTGAAGAAGAGATGAAGCCAACAGACGCTGGTTGAGATGGTGCTGTATTGGTGGCTGCTGGTAAGGATTATATTGAGGTTGAATTGGAAAGAAAGGGTTCAGGTCATTCACGTAAGTATATTTGGTCGTGGTCCATACATTGTGGTCATCTTTAACTCATGATCTGAAATTGTATACCAGATGGCTACAAGTCTTAGGTAACAATCCCATCCTTCTGGAGGGGACCTGTAACTATTGTGGCAAATACCTACACCATGAGAACAGCCCAGCTTGACATTTTCCCTTTACTGGCGGTATTCCTATGTATTATTTTAGAGATTTATAATTCTTCTGTTTTACTGGACGGGATTTCAATAAATTAGGTCCATAATAACCATGAAGTTCTGGCTTTTCAATAGAAAATGAATTACTTAGGATATTTTTTTATAGGGCATTTTGGTATAAGGGACCTGGATTTATCCTGGGCACATGTTATCATGTGGTTCTGTTCTAGATGTAACCTTGCCACATATCCTTCTAAGGTGGATGGAGAAATGTCCTCAAATCTTGTCTTTGTTGGTAAACTTGCTTTCATTGTCGACTAAGCCTAATTGTTTTAGATTATACTTGTATTATGAGGGGGGTTGTACATTAACGTCTCGTTACTGTTCACCTATTTCTCCTTGGTTTTAGTCATGTAGCTAATCTTTCCCTGGGGCTGGAAGAAAGGAACTAACTTGGCTTAATGTGGTTTGGGTACCCTCGACACTTCATTTCTGATGAAAGAAGTCGGATATTTCTCTAACGATGGATAAAATTCTCCTTTTTTCTTGCTCCTTCACAACTTGAACTTTTCTTTTCTTTTCTTTTGAGAAGGAGGTGCCTTTTCTGCATATATTTTTTGCTCCTCTCACCATCAACTCCTCTAGAAAGTGGTGGCAAGGAAATTTGGTCCATTCAAAAGGGCCAGGAACTACAGTTGAAGCTGAGAGGAAAACACTACTAGAAAGTTATGATACAAAAGTTAGAATTTTTAATATACTTTCCACTGAAAACTAAAATCAACAAATTACAGTATGAAAGCAGGAGAAAGCTTTCCCAGTTTATTAACAGCGGATATGAGAACCAACCTAAATTTGAAAAACAAAGAAAAGTGAAAAGAACAACATAAGAAAGTAACATCTGCTCACTTCCAATCTGTATTTCACAATTCAAAAGGCTTGAGATATTGAATCATCCAACTTAAGCAATGCAGCGCAGCGCCAATACAACGTCTTTTACACATAGCTCTGCAATCTATAATAATACTTCATCAAACTCCAAAGCTTGGCAAACTGAATTATCCAACTCAACTGACTCCGTGCTAAAAAATCCTACTAAATCTGCAACTTTCTTAGCAGCTCCTGAATCCCGTGGACTAAGTACACCATTGCATCGAATCGTGTTAATCTTTGGAAGCATTTCTGCCCTTTTCAAAATTGAAAAGGTAGGACTAACCACACTTGGAATTTCCCATGGTTTCTTACCTCGCCCTTCACTTAACATATTCCTGCTGCATTCAGGCACAACTTTCGGCGATTTCCCTACAGAAGAAGAAGCACATTTCTTATCACTTTCAGGCCACAATTTCTTCCATTGTTCAATCTGTTTCTGAGTTCCAATATACTGTGTTCCAGGGATTTGATTGTACCGACTCGGGACAACTCTTCCATTTTTCTTAGGAGTAACAAATTTTTCACCTTCTTTGAATAACTTCTTTGGCTGAATACTTGAGATAAACATCTGATCCTTCTTTACTGGTTTCTTTAATCCACCAGTAGTAGCAAACCCTTGTTTCAAATACAGAGGTTTTGAAACAGAACGGCGCGATACTGGACTTAAACTTCTTCCTCCTCTTTCTATTGTAACCTTCTCTTCTTTAATTTCTTGAAGCTTAAAGAAGCTAGATTTCCTACGAGATTGTTGTGGGGTTATTTCTGGCTTGATTGGTGGTCGAGATTTGACACTCGCCATGATTGCGGTGGGCCCTAAACTCACACCCCTACGCTGAATCCTTGAGTTAGGGTTTGCTGCTATCAAATCTCCCCCAATCTTTTTCCGAAAATTCTCTTGATTCTCAATTGTCTTGTGACTTCGCTTGGATTTCTCATTAACTATGATTTCTATCGGCCCTAAACTAACACCCCTGCGCAGGATCTTCGAATTAGGATTTGCTAAAATCAAGTTCTTTCCAATCTTTTTCTGAAAATTTTCTGGTTTCTCAATTGCATTCAAATTTTGCTCTGATTTCTCAAGTCGAAGTGCTTCTAATTTAGATGACAATCGATTAATTTCCAATTCAATCTCTTCAATCTCTGTACCAACATTATTACCATCTTGATTACCTTGATTTTTGTCATCCGTAGAAACATAAAATGAAGGAGAAAGAAGACCTTGTTTAAACAGAAGTTTTAATGGTTTCCCTTTAGACTCAACTGCTTTAGCAGATGATGGAGAATTTAAAGAAACAGGAGATTCGTTTTCTTTTAAAGAATCGAAATCTTCAAGGGTTTTAGATCGATTCATGAGTATAAGTTGGAGTGGATAAAAAGAAGAAGAATCTTTAATGGCGATTGATTCATCTGTTTCTTCATCATCATCATCAAAGGCAACATTGTTCCATATCTGAAGATCTGTGTTAATTGATTCTGGGTATTGAAGAATACTCATTTTCTTAGTATTGGGTTGAAGAGAGCTTCGAAGAGAAATCTGTAAAATTGACTTGTATTGTCTGCGAGGATTTCTTGAAGAAGATGATGTTAAATCTAAGGTTTCTACGGTTTGTTTCTACGGTTTTGAGTATTATTAATTTTTCGACCGTTGCAGAAAAATATAGACGTTAGAGCGGCCACAGTCGTTGGACTAAAAGATGGACCAAACCTATTTATGGTCTTTGGTCCGTCAAAAGCCAACCGCAATGGAACGATTATTAATGGTCTTTGGTCCATTTTTTCTATTGTTGACGATCAAAAATGGTTTGAAAACCGGATCAAACGAGTTATAGTCGTGCGGTCATGCAGTGAACCGTCTGATTCTAGGCGGGCATGTAGTGAACCGTCTGGTGGCAGACTCTCATCTAGCGTAACGCTTTAAAAGACGGGTGTTAACCAAAACTCTGCCTGACGAAGCGTTCACCCAAGATTATGCCTGATGAAGCGTGCGTCCAGGATCATGCCCACTAACAGGCGGTAACCAAATCACCGTCCCATTCAAGCGTAATGCTAGAGATTCGCCTAGACAGGGCGTAAGGCTAAGGCTCCGCCCCACTTCAAGCGTGTGTCTGATGCTCTGCCTGGTTCTAGGCGTGTGTCTATGGGTACGCCTGGTTGATTTGTTACCGATTTGTTATCGTTCTGATTTGTTACCGTTGATCAACGGCTATATTTTGTTTTGTATTCTGATATACCTATAAATGAATTTATACCTTTCATTCTCATTTCAAATCCACAACTTTCACATTTCATAGAAGACTTATAATCTCTCATTTTCATAATTATGGCTTATAAAAAATTTAGCCTTAATGTAGAGAATTTTACCATAGAGGAAGATTTATCTCTAGGTCGAAACATATTATTATATTATCCAGCAAGGGGTCATGAACGTCGGATGAATGGTTCAATGAGCATGGAATGGTTAGAACATATCCATGCTAACTTTTGTAATAAAACCGATAACCCCAATAACCGGAACAGAGCAGGTCTTTTTTGTCGATTTTAGGAAATAAGTAGGGCAGTAATCCAATTTTCTACTTTAACCGCTAAAGTGAATGAAAGAAGAATTAAGAATGAAACTGATGATGAAGTTGTTGCCAGATTCCTGGAGGAATGGAGAAGATGGAAAGGTTCAGATTTCAGGTACCAACCTCATTTCGAGATCTTAAGGGTGATGGAAGAATACAACCCTTTTGTGTTGATTATTCTCCGAAGATGTGAAGAACGTCATCCAGAGCGTCATACGACCCGTTGAAGGTTTGATTATAGGTTTGCTTAAGTGTTTAAGTGTAATCTAATGGTTTATTGTATTTTATTTCCTTTAATGTTACGCGATGTATGCCTTTTCAATTCAATGAAATAATTTTACGTTCAACTGTTTTACAAAAGTAATTAACTAATCTAGTCACATTTTAGGATTAATCAAATGTGGGCACTTTAGCCATTTAATAAAATATATTGATAATACATGAGCTAAAAAGTATACCTAAACTCACTTTCGCAGGCATCGCGGCTGCACTTAGCATGTGCAGCAAGCCTTTAAACCCCTAGGTGCCCCTAGCGGCAGAGTGGTGTCTCGGGCGGGTTTACAAGAGATTTACCCACAAAACCTATCCGGAGGATTTAGAATTTGTTATTCCTCACCAAAATCTGACCATAAGTGTTCGATCAAGTCATTCGCAAAAGAATATGAGTATCTTTGTTGGGTACTGCACGTCAGCGTTGGTCCACTCTCATTCTCGAAAGTTCAGCAGTGTTGTGTCTAGAAATATTTACCGGTGCATGGTGGCTGCGTTGATCATACTCATGCGGCCAATCACCGGGTAAACTTTCATCCTCCACTATCATATTATGTAGAATGATTACAGTTTTCATTATATATGCTAGTACGTCTAGATTCCACATTCGTGCTGGTTGCTTGATGATTCCGAATTGATTTTGTAGTACCCGAAGCCTCGTTCTACATCTTTTCGGCAACCCTCTTGCATTGCAGAAATTTTTTGTTTCTTCTGGGAATCTGGATGTTTAATAGACATCACAATAGTAGCAATCTCTGGGTATATTCCATCACAAAGATAATACCCCATATCGTAATGATGTCAGTTGACAACAAAGTTCACAGGCGGTGCTTTCCCGTTGATAAGCTTTTTGAAAGTATAAGAACGGTTCATCACATTAATATCATTGTTAGAACCAGGCATAGCAAAAAATGCATGCCAAAACCAGAGATTAATACTTTCACTACTGCCTCCAGCATAATACTTTCACTATCTTTGTACGCAGTGTAAGCACCTGATTCCGCCGATGGGCATTTATCCCATTTCCAGTGCATGCAATCTACACTACCCAGCATCCCTGGAAATCCCCTTTTCGTTCTTCTCATTAAGAAGCAGTTCAACATCACGCTCAGTTGGTGTGCGCAAATATTCTTTCTCATACAAATGCATCATCGTCTTACAAAACCTACGAGTTGGTTCCAAAACTGTTATTTCTCTGATCCGTAAATACTCATCTATTGCATCAGCCGCACATACATAAGCTAACATTCGTATTGCTGCAGTAACTTTTTGCTGAGGGGTTAATCCAAGAACACCACAAGCATCTTTTTTTTGAAAAAAATAATTATTTACAGCTACGACATCTCTAGGGCTGCACATCGGGTCGGGTGGGTCGGGTTTGGCCCCACCCGCACCCGACCCGCCGCGGGTGACTGAAGTATTCACCCGCACCCAACCCGCCGTAGGACGGGTCGGGTCGGGTCTGACCCGATATTTCGGCGGGTTGGGTGCGGGTCACCCGCCCAGATTCAATCCAAAGGAGAAGTATGGATTCTAACTGAAGAATCTGTAGTATCTGATACACATTTCCCAAAATTAAACCCTACAATTCTACAAACAAACCAGAGATACTAAAAAATGAACCATTTTTCTGTTTCTGCTTCAATACATCAGCTCCATAAATTGGTTCCGATGATGATGATGATGAATCAGACATCAAATGACCCTTGTATTGATGATCTTTCTGGAATGATCTTCTCCTTTTTCTCAGCATTTCTTCAATAATCAAAAACCTAAAGCCCCTTTTTCCAAAAACAAAAAACTAGAATCACCCCTCTTTCTCCTGCATTATGAAATGAAAACAATCAAATCAAATTCAAAACATGATTATGTGATTTGATCTAACAAATTCAAGACATGCATGTAAAAATTCACAATCTCAAATTCAAATAATCCAAATCAACAAAATACCCTAAACATTCATCCAAAAAAGAGGTTGAGACATGAGTGAATCTAAAGGAAGAATTTCAAGTAATGAAAGAAGAGGTGAAAATAGAGAACGAGCTTGATCAACATTATGGTGAAGCTCAAAGACGAGACGAGAAGTACGCTTACTTTGATCAAAGTAAGATGAAACTAAATTTCTAAGATTTGAAGGTCTAGTTCTTAGAATAACTTCATTAACTGAATCTCCATTTGGTTTAAGAACTTGAGCTACTAATTCAGTTGTTGAATTTGTTACAAATAGAGATTTTTCTTCCCTCTCTTCTCCATCTGAGTTTCCATTTTCCGATTGGTGAGGGTGTTGGTGTTGATGTATTGTAGACCAGATTTCTTTGAATGATTCTGTAGTAACTGAATCTTTGTACTCGGTGCTCAGATTAACAGTTAATGAAATTTGGGGATTGGACGAGGATTGGGTTTGTGTAGGAGAATTTGGATTTGTAGAATATGAAGAAGGTAAATGGAGGCTAGGGTTTGCAGATGGAGAGGTATTAGGACTCTGCGTTACTTTGATAGGTAAATGGAGGCTAGAGTTTTCTGAGTTATGACTAATAATAGTATAAGAAGTTAAGGGATTTTCTGGCGGGTTGGGAGGGTGGGTCGGGTGAGAGAAGGTGTCACCCGCACACGACCCGCCACAAGGCGGGTAAAGGAAATTTTCACCCGCACCCGACCCGTTTATCGACGGGTCGGGTACAGGTCGGGTCAAAACTGGCGGGTGCGGGTCGGGTGGCGGCTCTGTGCAGCCCTATACATCTCCCAATATATGGTTAAATAATTCTCGCCGCATTCTAAATCTTCTACGAAATATATTAGGAGGAAACGTCGGGTTTCTGCAAAAGTAATCTTTCCATAGAAGTTTTGCACCGGCATCACGTTGTCTTGGTATTTGGATACGAGTATGTGGCCAGTTCATACTTGAAACAATGAATCCCGCAGTGACTGCTTGGTTATTTTGGCTCAATTCAAGTAAACCTTAGTCTCACGAGTACAAACTATTGTTATCATCATCACCAGAAGAAGAAGAAGAAGAAGAAGAAGAAGAAGAAGAAGAAGAAGAATGAGGAATAGAAAGACAAGAAGCATAATATTGATTGTTATTTTGAAAGTATGCCATTGCTTATTGATGTTTGTAGTTTTGGTTTGTATACTTGGAGAATCGAGTGTTCAATTTATAGGCATATTAAGATAAGTCTTTGAGTTTTGATATGACCAAACACGCTTGGTATTTTAATGCAAAAACAGAGTTGAGGCAAGTGGGATGTATAGACGCATCAGAGATAAGAAGTGTCGGTTGACAAGACAAGACCAAATGGGAAAAACGACAAAGGAAAAAATAAATTTCTTTTTGAATTGACAATACAAAACAGATATAAAGGACAAAAGAAAAGATTATTAATATCTTTGGAGATGACAACACAAAGCAGGTAAAAGACAACGAAAATGTAAGAAAAGTTTTTTGAAATGACAATTGAAATCTGACAAAAGAAAAAATTAACTGTTCAACTGACAATTCAATGCAAATGAATTACTACTCTTCTGTATCTTGATTCCCGGACGCCGAGCACGGGGGCATAAAGGGAGGCAAACATGATCTGGAATTATAGTTACTTGACTGCATTGTTGATGATGATCCCTGACCCATGGTATTCCACATTTATGGTGGAAAAGTTTGAGAGAACGTGCCAAACCCAATGGGTGGTTGTTGTTGACGAAAATGGGCAAGCAGTGACTCCAAAAGGTGGTTTTGATTTTGTAGACCCCGTATTTCTTCATCTTTTGCCATGAAAAAATCCATCATCTCCTTTGTTTCATTTAACGTAAAGTTACGAAACTCTTGCGTAAAATCAGCATATTCTTAAACTAAACCATAAGCTTCGACATGTTATGAAAATTTCATTAAATCAAATTCTCAACCATTATTTCCTGTTATGAATTTTTTTTACAGTGGTTTGTTGTATACATACGTATGACAACTGTTGTTGAGGCGGAATGGGTACATGTTCATGAGGATGTTGGGTGTTGTACTTAATACGGTCACCAGCATAACCGTATGTTTCAACCTCCCAATCGACTTTGGTGGCATATTTCTGCAGGTTAGTTACATGTCGCCAATACTCCATATACAAATCATACGTAACAAAACACACACTAATTGACTTGTAGGGACCAAATCGTTTTCCCTCATCTCCTCAGCTTCGTCGTTGTTCAAGTTGGTAATACGAGTACGTGGGTTGCTTGGAACGCCCCATGTTTGATGGTATTGATACATGTTATTCTGTGAAAAGACTATCAACAAATAAAAACCAATCAATTAACCGAGATTCAAAGAAAATAAAAAACAATCCTATGGAAATAAATTATAAACTCACAGTGCCTAGCGAAGAGAATATAACCCTTTTCTCTGAGAGCTCTATAGCTTTCCGTCCAATATCACTTTCCAGGACTAAGATCGCGGATTCCCACGGTTTCCAGGTTACATCGTCTACAGACAACTGATTAAGAGAAGTCCTTGAACGAACAATATCAATACTCTTCCTTCGTGTACCCTTCCACCAAGAAAATCTAGGCCACATTGATTCACTTTCACTCGTTGGGTTCTTTGGTCGACATATGCCCAAATATTCGTACCCCCAAAACTAGAATGTGAAGACAACCAATAAAATAAATAAGTTAGCAAGAAATAAAAATTTAAAAGAATTATAAATAATACTAAGAAATTTACTTCCAATATTTGGAAGGGTCCAGCTAATGACCTTTGTCCCCTGCCAGATGCGGCGAGTCTGGAATACAATTTCGCAAATGCAGCACTACCCCAGTCATAATTGGCAACTGCATTTAGATCCTCAAAAACAGCTACGATTCAGCATCAATATAGGTTTTTGCATTTGAAAATAAAAATTGACCCAAAACATACATACAAAAGGCTCTGGCCACTCTATCAGCAAGTATGCTATCATCGTTAGCCGTAACCAACGTTTTTGGATCAAAGTATATGCTCAAAAATGCAACCGTAATTGCATTTGAAACCCACTGATTGGGAATATGTTCTCTTTTAAAAACCTCGTTATCTTTAAGTTCAGGAAAAATATGCGCCCGGACATATTCAAATTGGTACTTCCCTGAGTCATACGGAATAACACTACCAATACCAATACTTAATCATGTCAACATTACCCAATCAAGGGGTGTGAACCCAATCTCACCAAAGGAGAAGTGAAAAGTGTTTGTGGTATCCCAAAAACGCTCAACAATGTAGTCAATCAATGCATGTGATGAATCTACTACATCCATGGTAAGTAAACGGTCCCATCCTGCCTTTTCAATAATATATTTTACCCTAGGGATGTGTTTAATAATACCTGCATATGTCTGAATGACCGATTTGAGGGAACCACGATGTAAATACTTGAATTTGGTATCGGTTGAATGTAATATCGGTCGAGGCGTGACCCTGAGTATCTTCCACAACATTATAGTTCGCCAACCCAGGAACATTGACCATTTCTTCATTAATAGGGTCTTCTTCTGAATCCTCAATAATTTTAGCCTTATCGTTCCTCTTTCTTCGACCAACGAATCTCGACGTCACACTGCTCGACATCTGGGAAAACAGTACATACAAGTTTCAAAATCAAGAGTAATCCTCACAATGCACAAATTTAAAACTCAAATTTATCAATAAATCAAGGAAAAAAATAATAATTTCATCATTACAAAAGTAATTATCTAATTAGATAATCAAATGTACCAACAAAAATCAACCAAATTAGAAAATTCATGATTCACAAAATAGTCCACTACTAATCAAATCATCAATTGTACAAAAAATCATCATAATTCCCCAATTATATAATTCCATAAACATTCTTTATAAAACATAAACATTCATAATTCCCAAATTTGAAAGACAATCAAGTCAATTCATCATAAAATTAACCACAACCCAACTCAGATTAACCAACAACTTAATCAATTCTAACTTCAATTCAACAAATTATCATCATTTTTTATACCCAATTTACAACATCCATAAACCCTAAAACTTATCCCAATTCCAAAATTACAATTTCTAAAACCTAATATGTCTATTTCATAATCACATGTTTAATCATACAACATATATAAACAAATTTAATTTACAAAATATAATAATAAATCATAATCTAAACCTATGAAATCAATTACAATTTATATCAAAGTTTAATTTTATTACCTTGATTGCTTTGAAATAATACCACTTGTATCAAATTTGCCTAGTTTTTGGGTGTTCGAAAAAAGGTTGAGCTTGAATGGAGCTTGATTTGGAGGGAGAAATAGGTTTATAAGGGTTCAAACGTAGGCAGTGGAATGGATTTCGTCTGTGAAGAGGGTTCGAGAGAAAATGAACCGAAGAGGAGAAGAAGAAGTCCGCCTGATGGGGCGTTGATGCAAGCGTCCGCTTGGTTTTGTAGGCGTTCGTCTACGGATCCGCCCGGTTCTTCAAGCGGTTGGCTAGCTGCATACCCGTATTTTTCCGCACACGATGCACTTGCACGTGTAGACAATTGATCAGGTGTATGCCGATTAAACCGCCCCATCAGACGTTCGTCTAGTAAAGCGCCCGTCTCTGGGGCGTGCCTGTAGGAGTCCGTCTATCATCAGGCGTAATTTTCATTGCCGCCTCCCATCAAGCGTTCAACCAAATGTACGCCCCACGCAAGCATTTTCTTAGACGTACGTCCGTCTCAACAAACGTATACTCAGACGTCCGCCCAACTACAAGAGTTATACTAGACAACCGCCGATCACTTTTAGTCGTTAACTCGTAGCGTTTGGACCGGATCAAAGAGTAAAATTTTTACTCTTTGATCTTTGGGTTTGGTCTTATGACTGTGGACGCCCTAAGTAATATTAAGTATGATAACCCTTGTGCCTCAAACAGACGACTAGACACGCAAGAGATAAGCACTTTTGGCTACACAAATGTTAATAATAAAATCTACCAACAGATAAAGTTCCAAGGGCTGTCAAGTAGCTAATTACACCCATAAAATCTTGACTTGTAGATAGGACTGTATATGGTATGGTACAAACCGTAAAACCACACTATGCTACACCGTTTAAGTTTAAACCGAACTGTACCATTTATTCAATGGTTTGGCATGATTTTAATTTTGTAAAAACAGTTGATCTTGGTATTGTTTTGGTTTAGTACAAAACTGAACCAAAACACCGTTGGTAAAACGGTTAATATTAGTCATTAGATTATTTCATTTATGACTATTAGAATATAACATAACCTAATTAATTTCACTTATTTCTCTTCACTCTTTCTTTTAATATTTTCAATAATAATTAGTTGTACCGTATAAGTCTAATCTCGAACATGATAGTACTGAATTTAGTCAATCAAAATCAACTCCACACTATATAAAAAAAAACAATTTGATTCTTCAATTGTTTATTTACAAGTGATAGCATTAATGAAATGTCATGTATACACTCATTAAGAAGTGTACATTACGATAAACTTTTCTAACCGTGTACGAGACATGGATTATAGACGGTTATTGTGACTCATGTGTACTAAATACTAACATTATTTTTATTTTTAAAAAACCAATGGTTTTACCATTTCGGTTCGGTTTTGTACCAAACCGTTTATGAAATGATATGACACGGTATCAAAAACTTGAAAACCGTTACTCATGGTTTTTAAATCTGACCAAACTGTACCATGTATAGTCCTACTCAGATAATAGCTACTGCACAAAAGACTGCAAGACTGCAAGATAGGCAACAGCTTGATAAAGAAACTGTCAGTTCCTCATTCTCACTAGTTTCAAAAGATTTCATCTCCTTATTAGTCGCTTGGAAGAAACCAAGGCCTTGACTGTCTAATTGAGAGGCATAGGAGATGATCTCTGAAATGAGAAGAATAACCACTTCATTGAATAAATAAAGAATAGAAGTATAAACTCAACACAGCAGTTACGTGGTTCGGCTATGGCTAGCCTACGTCCACAGGAGAAGATGATTAGATTTTGTTATTATGATCGATGGAGGTTACAAGGGCTTATATAGCTTTGCAGTATATCTATCTCTAGAAAGTGTACAAAAAGACAATATATTGTCTATTCTTACTGCAAGTATCGACACACTGAGAGAATAAAATCTAATCAGATATTTTATCAAGACTCAAGAGGCATGATAAACAAGCTACCAAAAGCAAACTGCGAGAACATTCTTTGCAATAATCTTCGCTTTGACTTAATTTCTCACACATCTTCAGAAGTGCAATAAGATCTACTTGTAATTCCAACTGTGCCAACAAATCCAGCAACAGCTTCAGAGCTGCAATAAAGACGGAAATTATCTTTATATCTAATAGCAAATTCCAGGCCTAGTTTAACTCACTGGATATGCCAGCTGAGCAAAAACTAATGTGTTATGCATCCAAGTCATGTTTACAAATTTCACACTCACTTTTGAGTAACAGGGTCTCATGGCATAGCATTGTTTTTACAAGGATAAGTGCATTTGAGGAAAAGATGTAAACCATTCTATTCTTTATTACAAATTCCACACTCACTTTCGAGAAATGGGGTTTCATGGCATAGCGTTGTTTCTGCAAGAATAAGTGCATTAAAGGACAAACAAACCATCCTATTCTTTTTACTCACATTTGGACGGAAACCATTCTATTATTTTTTACAAATTTCATACCTACTTTTGAGAAACAGGTTTCATGGCATAGCATTGTTTCTGCAAGAATAAGTTCATTTAAGGAAAAGATGCAAACCATTCTATACTTTTTATTCTCATTTGTATGCAACTCAAGAATATTATTAGCATTACTACAGCATCTACTAACTACAACAGTGAATAATAAAAACAGCTTACCTCATATCACAGACGAACATATTCAATTCATCGGAAATCTAGTTTCAGACATGTCCTTAGAAGACCTCCCCATATACTCAACAGATGTGATCAAAATGAGCAAATGGCTCTGGATGCAGGTTTGGCAACATTAGGTCTCCCAAATACATTTTAAAACCTTAAAGTTTTATCCAATGCTGCAGATAGTACAGTACACAAAAACAAATTAGCAAAAGAAGAAGCTTATATCAAGTTCCTATAAATCAATTAAGCAAAAGAATAAGTTAATATCAACTTTCTATAAATCAACCAGTACCTGGGCTATGTATAGAACTCTTGAAGTGCAATTCGTCACATTTCAACGGATGCGATTAAAATGAGCAAAGGGCTCTGGGTTGGCTTTGGGTGCTGGTTTAGCCAATTCAGGTGTCCCAAAAACATTCCAGAATCTTAGAGTTTCATCCCCTGCTGCAGATGCTACAGTACATCCATCCGGACTCTACACAATTAACAAAAACAAAATTAGCAATAGTTAATTAAAGGAGGAGGGAAATAAACTCACGTTTCTTTAAATCTATCAGTACCTGAGCCATGTATAGAACTCTTGAAGTGTGACCAGTAAGCTCGGCAATCTTAACCATTGATGGATATTTCCAAAGGGTCAATTGGTTTTGAGTGAATCCATGAGAGCTCAAAAGTTCTCTCTCATTTTTGTTCCACAGCA
>JAJJMC010027962.1:5982794-5994569 GCA_023531435.1 Papaver californicum | reverse complement strand
TCAGCCGAACAATTTACTATGTTTGGAAAAATTTGATTAGATGAAAGTTCGGCTGAAATTTTAATTTTTCAAAATCAGCCGAACATTTCACAGTGGACTTCAGAATCTCACAAGTTTATAGTTCGACTGAAAAATTAAAAGCTCGGGACAGCCGAATTTTTTTATTCTTTCAATATTGTAATATTTGTTTTTAGTTCCTATTGAAAATAAGACGAACCTTATGATTTTCCTATAGTTTTCCTATCAAAGTTTGACTGTTTCGAACATTTGATCTTCTTTCTTTCTTATATTTCAACTATATGGTTCGGCTGATTTGATAATATAAGTTTCAGTCGAACCTGGACACTTATGTTTTCACTGAATTTTGACTAGCAGGTTCGGCTGAAAAGTAATTAGCCGAACAATCCACCGAGGCCAATAAAAAAACAGGTTCTTAATGTTCGGCTGAATTCTATAACCAATTATCTGCCGGACTAAAACTTGTACATTGGCGCCAAATTTCAATATAGAGTTCTTCTAATTCTTTAAACTCATCGAACCAGCCGAACTATAACCTGATAAGCCAAAATCTTAAAAAAAAATATATTTTTGATGAATTGAGGCTACAAAAACGAGATTAAACCTTATCTAATACCATACCTGAGTGTTATTAGGAATGGGTTCCTCAACCAAGTATTCATCTTCCGGATTTGGCTCATAAAAAACATCATTTTGAGTTTGAAGTTGAGTTTGAGAAAAAATCATTCTCATTATCCAAAAAATCAGCCATTATCAGGATCTCCATCGTAGTTGATGTGTATTTTCTGAGCTTTAAGTGATGAAGATTCCCCCTCCTCATTCCAATCATTCATTTTCATCTAAAACCCTAGGTTTTTCTTTGCTTCTTCTTCTACTTCTCTTAAACAAAGTTTTTCTCAAAAATAACTTTTTCCTTCACTAATTTTAACTTTTAAACCAATGATTACATTAACTACTAATCATTAGAATTTTAACCACTAATGATTATATTAACTACTAATCATTATAATAAACCACTAATGATTAACTACAAGTCTAACTATTATTTATTAAACACTAAGGGTAATGTGGATATTATGAAAAAATAGTGGATAGAGGGCTTTAAGAATTACTCTTAATGACCCTATTTTGTCTCTATATGGTATACCTAGTAAAAATCTTATATGCCCAAAAATAGGATTGATATGGATGCTCAGCTCAGCTGATGGCATCTGGCCATAATTGGTCTTGCTCTAGTGTCACAAGAGTATTCCCTTTCGGATCACTGACCGGGATCCTCTTGATTTGGCCTTTCAACTTCCTATAAATTCAAAGAAACGAACATCAACAGAATTCTCTTCGTGATAATTTTTCACCATTAATGACTGGTTTTCCCTATTTTTCTATTTCATGCCCCCTTCATAATTCTTAAAGTAAATTTAATTTTTCTTATTTACCACCTCCAAAAGTCAAATTAAATTTAAATATGATTGTCACCATTTTTAGTTACATCAATGAGAAAATCAGGGTAATTGTCCATCTATTCTCCAGAAACATTAATGTGACGATAGTGTTTAACTGCGATATCCTCTTTGGAATGATTAATGAACTTACGACTAACATACTCAACTTTAGTGAAAGCGAAACTATCTAGCAGAATTATACAATCATCTAAAATTTTACTACTAAACCAACTAACTTCATTATTTTTATTCAAAAGATAATTAGTAACATTTTTAGCATCACTATGAAGTTTCTTATCTCAAAATTTCATTTCCTTTGTGTATCTCCGAATTTCATCACTAGGGAAAGGATCCGGTGACATGGTTAGAATGACATTATCTTGATATTTTGGCGTTAATGTTCTTATAAAACCCAAAAAGAAATGAATTTGATGCTAATTTTTCGGTGACATGTTCTTCTTATAAGTCTCAACATTCTTTCAAAAAATGAGCATATTCCGAAACGTATAAGACCACCATCTACCACTTTAAAAATCAGTCGTTCAAGATTAACGATTGAAATTAAACTTTGTGTATGGTGAGGTTTCGTATCTCCGAATTCGTTCATTTTTTGTAGGAATGTATAGTTTTATAAGAAGAACATGTAACCAAGAAATTATCTTCAAATTCATTTCCTTTTGGGTTTTATAAGAACATTAACGCCAAAATGTCAAGAAAATGTCATTCTAACCATGTCAATGGATCCTTCCCCCACTATGAATGCATAAATTACTCCATTTTCTTGTTCCAACCCAAGTGATAGCATGTAGAATGTGACGACCCAAAATCTCATTACTAATTAATCATGAGATTAATCTAATAAAGACATAAATTCAGTAAAATAAATTGAAAAGCTTCATTAAATTTATGTGATTGTTGATTTAGCAAACTAAGAAGAAGAAATAGGAAATTGAAGAAGAATAGTAAGTTAGGGTTTTTGTGAGTAATATTGAAGATGAAATTGAGTGATTAAGAATGAGTTTTAAGTATCTAAGATGAAGGAGAAGGTTGTATGTAATTGAAGAACTAATTTCAAAGATAAATCAAAGAACTAGGATTTCTGATTTGAAATCGAAGTTAAGGTTTCAAACTAAATTGAGAGTTTTGTGAAATTAAGAAGAGAATAAAGTTGTTGAGAGAAGAAAAAACAAAGATTAATTATAATATTATAGATTATTTAATTCTAGTAAAATATTTTTATATGAAACTAAAAATAGATGATATAAAACATAACTAGTAAGAATAATTTTGGGAAATAGAGTACTGATTAAATAGATGATATAAAGATAGTAAATATAGAAATATAGATGAGAATATGAATACTATTCATAATTAATGAGAATAAAAAATAGGAATTTAATAGACCATAAGAAAAGAAAGAAAAATTCAAAAAAAGGTAATAATATAAGAAATAATTAATTAATATATATAGAAAAAAAAACATAATGTTTTAACAAAAAAGTAAAAGGGTCGATATTTATTGAATATACAAATCGTGATGATATATAGATAAATATTACAAATCAAAATAATAATATAATAATTATTGATATTGTTTTTCTCGAATTATTATAGACACTATTTTTTTTATTATTACTAAGTATTAAACACTTAAGTTGAATTTACTAATATTTCTAATTGTAATATCGTAGCTTATATTGTAACTAAGATATAATTCTACATAATAGTCTTAGCCACATATATTCTAATAACCGTGATAAATATTTTACGAAACAAAAATAGATATGTAATTTAATTGATCATGTACATATTATAGTTTATCAAATATTTTAAAAAACTAATTTATCCTTAATTTGTTCTAAATTTGATATCAGATGAAATTATATTATAACTAAGTAATCTTTAAATTTAGTTATCAGTGTAAACTACGATTCTGTTTTAAGATTCAACAACAATTATCATTTTTATTTATTCAAATAATTAATGGCTAATTAGTCTCTTGACTGGTCAAATAATGTTGACGAACTTACAGATCCTTATATAGAATTGCTAGGTTTTTGCTTCTTCCGGATCCCTTGCTAAACTTATGATGGTTCTGCATCCCTTCTATGCACCTGTTACATCAGTCAAATATAGACCAAAACCCGCTCGATTAGTATCTTTATAAAAACAAACATCACAGAATATTCTAAAGCAATCATTAAAGAGTCCACTCATGGAAAGATTCAAGTTGTTATCAGCCTCAATTATATGTATCTTAGGGGAAGAAGAAACATGAACATCATTTTAATATTGGAATGATTCATGTTATATTATCCCAATGAACAATAGTTACATGATTAGCATTTTTGTTTTGAAACACCTTATTACATCAATATCTCCAAATATACAATTCAGTAGTGAGACCAATGCAAATTTGATTTGTATTAACAGTGTGAGATAACCATTTTAAAATCCAATTATGAACAGAAATGTTATTAGAATCACACAACACATGTTACTGATAGGATTTGAAAACCATATATAAATAAACCGCAATCGTACGGTGTCTATAACGCAGACAACGACAAGTACGGGTCGAACCCACAGGGAGGGGGGACAATACTGCAATCAATATTCTTAATAAACTAATCAGAAACAATATTTTTGGATTTTTAGAATTATGAATGAAATAATAAAACAAACTAAACTAATAAAATAAATCAAATGGGAGAAACAGTAACCAGGGTTTTCAGCATCCACCACTATTTCTATTTTGATTACTGAAGTGAAACATAACTCCTGAATATTTATCTATTATCCGTTCTATCGACATCACCTATTATATGTATTATAGTCGCAAATGTCACTGGGACGCCCTAAGCATGGCGCATCAAGCTCTAAGTCTCAGCATACACCATCAAATTGTGTTAGCGAGAAAATTATATGAAACTAATTATAGGTTCACAAATAATACCTGGCTATTCTAAGCATACCCCATCCAAGGATTTAACCCAAGCATGAAATATCAAATAAGTAGACAAATATATTTGTTATCCTATTAATTCTGCGCATAGGTTACTATACCGGTGAAACAACAACTAATTTTATCATTAAATCAATAAATTAAAATCAGGAATCTATCTTTAAAACATAATAGTCTGTATCAAATAATTCGATTTAATTTATCTAAAACATTTAAGTGGTTTCAACATAAACCCTAACTACAGAATTAGTGAGACATGGAGATGGATTTCTTAAAATCCATTAAAAATAAATTAAGAAAAAGATATAAAGATTTCATTGTGTTATTGGAGATTGATCAGCTCTGCCTCCCTCCTCTTTTGTTCTTTTCTCCGTCTTCCCACTGTACAATCTAGCCTCTCTCCTACGCCTCTGACTTTAACAACTACCACTCTCTCCACCTCCGTACTTTTCTTCTCCTCTGAGAAAATAGCCGATCCTCCTCCAATTAGAGACAACGTCTCTCTCTCACCTCTCTCCCTTCTGTCCTTCTCTGCACTCAACCCTCTCTCCTTTGTACTTCTCTACCCTACCATCCTCTCTCCACTTTCCCCATCTAATCTCACGCCTCCAACCCAAAACAGCACCGAACCCCAAAAAAGAAAACTAAAAGAAAAAATATCCTCTCTCCAATGTCTCTCTTTATTTTATACTTCACCAATCACGTGCACCCCCTATCTCTTCTCTCTGCATCCTTCTTTTTCTCCACCTGACACACCCCTCTCTCTCACTTTCTTTCTTCACCTCATCACGTCAACTCCACAAAAACCTAGTATACGCCTACTCCCTAGCCTCCCCCTTCTCTCCCCTAGCTACAGCCTTTAGTCCCCTCAGACCTAGATGCTCTAACCTCGAAAAACCCTACCACCTATTCTCCTCTTTTTCTTCCGTCCTCTCCTAGCCTACTCCAACAGACCCACCTTATTTCTACTCTTTTCAGATTCTTCTGCACGGTCAAGTCTACTCATTTATCTTATTATGTGCGTTTTCTTTTCTCCCCATTCAGTCCACCTCTATGTACGTGCCACAACAACCAAAAGAAGTCTAGCCAACACCAACTTCCTAACTTAACAATCGACCAACTCTTTTCATTTTGTTTTCCGTGTCTAGAAAAAACCGAGTAAAGCCAACAACTATCTTTTCTACCTTCTTATTACCTCTTGCCAAGTATGCTTAATCTCAATTCCCAACTCCATAAATCGCCATCGAAGATGAATAGGTTAATTCCACTATCAATTTAGCCCATTTAGCTTATTTATTCGTAACTTCGGGTTTTACGTATATCATCTATTAAAACAATAAAATAATAAAACTAATACAGTTATAAGTACCATCAAGTATAAATTAGGCGATAAATATGTATAAATTATGCCCGTATCAAATACCCCCAAACCTATATTTTGCTAGCCCTCGAGCAAAAATAATCTAAAATAAAATAAATCCTAACTCACTTTCGCAGGAATCACGACTACATTTAGCATATGTAATAATCCTTTAAACCCCTAACTGGCCTTAGCGGACGAGTTTTGTCTCGTGAGGGTTTACAAGAGGTTTACCTACAAAACCTTTACTCCAAATTTTAACTACCTGTGAACGTTTGAGGATAAACACTAAACAAGCTATTTAGTTGGCCTACTAAATTCTTCAGCTATATGAATCATTACCTTGTATGAATCCAATTGTTGTACACGATTTTGTACTCAGCGTACAAAATTTCATATAAGAATGCAACTCTACTCAATTAATCATGAAACGTTCCAAAACTGGATGGAAATTATAAAAATTCACATTGTTCGGAATCAATCAAATTCAAACACAAGGATAGATTAGAAAATTGATATAAAAGTGATGAATTGTGCATATGTTGACTAAGGTGAACGATGTTTCCCAAAATATTAGTATAAAGTCCGGCTCGGATGCTCCTATTTTATTATTATTATTTATATATATATAAATTTGTTTTGTTTTTTTTTCTTTTTTTTTTCATGACTACATGATTATATCTTTTGAATCTAAGCGCGTGCTCCTTTTCAGCAGATTGCATGATAGTTCCCATGGATCCTACATTCCACGCTTGCTTAGGCGACGGAGACAGGCAGAACACATACATATTGCTGTCAAAGTGTCAAAAAAAAATTTCAACAAAATTAAAATTCTAACGCATCCGAGCTACGACCTTATGGCAATACTAGGGCCCCACCAAATCACTTAGAGAAACATGAAATTGCAAAAATAAAATAGAAAGTGATATGTTTATGACGATTCTGAGATATGCTTGTTCAATGATTATCATGTTATTTTTACACCTGAGTGCATCCAGATATGAATAGACCATTTAGATGGGCACACCAATTCCTATAGATAAGAGCTATGTTTCCATCTACCTAGAATGGTTAGTGTCGTCATGAATAATTCACAAGTTTCTAAATTTTGGAGTTTCTTATTGGCATCAATTTTCTGAAACTCTACCCCCAAACCTAAATTTAACATTATCCTCAATTTTTCAAACCGTGCAACCTAAAATGCTATGCAATAAATATAAATAGGAAAAACAAATGTAAATCAAAAAGAAGGGATTGGAACGTCTCACCTGATTGACGCAAGAAAAGCAGTATTCTCTGTAACACATATCAAACGATAGTAATAACAAAGAACACTGAAAATAAAATAAAAATAAAAATGAAAAGTTTAAAAAGAAAATAAAAACAAGAAAATAAAAATCTACCTACTGGATATGTACAGAAAGGATCCCCATACACTAACAACCTGAAAATTTGGGGATCAACCCAAAATAATATATATATAAATAACAGTTTCACACTTATATTATGGCAACCCGGAGACACTGAAACTATCAAAAACAAGGGATTACCCCCAAACCAAGTTTTTACTACACTTGGAAGTGCGTAAAGAACAAAATATGGGGATAGTATTGGGATTGGGGACATATCAATTGGTTCATACACAATGTTAGGAACAGGCAAGTCCTCTGGGTATTTGGATACAAAGTGATCCAACAAAACTTGGGAAGCACACAATTCTAACCCTAAATTAGGTAACTTTTGGAAGTCTAGGGGTCTAGAAACAACTTCTAATTCGGGTAAATGATCTTGTGAGATAGATTCATCTATGGAATTAGGCAAATCATCTACACAATAATCCATAGGGTCATCTATATATTCTATATGGAACAAAGAGTAACTACCAGACTGATCATCATCAACATATAATTTCTGGCATTCAAGAACTCTTAATCCTTGCTTCAAACTAGGCGGCCTATGTTTATAATACTTCTCATATATCATTAGAGGTGATTCTTCACTTACCATAGGTGAAGCAACAATTTCCTTATGTCGTGACTGATGCATATATTCCTGAAGTGTCATCTCAGATGACGTCTCCTGAGAAGGAATCATCATCCTCAGAAAAGCACCTGAAAAGAAATATTAAAACAAAAACAAGTGAAAAGAAAAAAGGAAAAAGAAATCCTAAAATAAAGTAAAAATTTATGTACAAAATAATAAATAAATAAAAACCTAAACTACGATTAGAAAATCAAAAATACTAACTACAATATTCCACAACCGTTCCCCGGCAGCGGCGCCAAAAATTGATAGGATTTGGAAACCCTATATAAATAAACTGCAATCGCACGGTGTCTACAATGCAGACAACGACAAGTACGGATCGAACCAACAAGGAGCGGGGACAATACTGCAATCAATATTCTTAATAAACTAATCAGAAATAATATTTTTGGATTTTTAGAATTATGAATGAAATAATAAAACAAACTAAACTAATAAAAAAAAAAATGGGAGAAACAGTAACTAGGGTTTTCAATATCCACCACTATTCCTATTTAATTACTGAAGTGAAACATAACTCCTGAATATTTATCTACTGTCCGTTCTATCGAAATCATCTATTATATGTATTAGATTCGCAAATGTCACTGGGATGCCCTAAGCATGGCGCATCAAAATCTCTAAGTCTCATCATACACCATCAAATTGCGTTAGCGAGAAAATTATACAAAACTAATTATAGGTTCACGAATAATACTTATGTAACTAATTATAGGTTCACAAATAATACCTGGCTATTCTAAGCATACCCCATCTAAGGATTTAACCCAAGCATGAAATATCAAATAAGGAGACAAATATATTTTGTTATCTTATTAATTATGTGCATATGTTAATGTATTGTACAAAACCGGTGAAGCAACAACTAACTTTATCATTAAATCAATAAATCAAAATCAAGAATTAATCTATTCAAATCATAATAGTTTGTACCAAATAATTCAATTTAATTGGTCTAAAACTTTTAAGTGGTTTCAACATAAACCCTAGCTACAAAATTAGTGAGACATAGAGATGGATTTCTTAAAATCCATTAAAAAAATTAAGAGAAAGATATAGAGATTTCACTGTATTATTGAAGATTGATCCCTTCCTCTCTTTCTGTACCAGAGACAAACCTCTCTCCTCTTCTTTGTCCATAAAAACCATAGCCTCTGTCAGACCTTCTCGTCTAACCAAGTATCTCTCCACCTCCACAAGAAATTGTCCCTCCACTGCCGTTCTCTATGTCCTTTTGCCTTCTCTCTCCGTCAATCAAGAATTATTCTATTCAAATCATAATAGTTTGTACCAAATAATTCAATTTAATTGGTCTAAAACTTTTAAGTGGTTTCAACATAAACCCTAGCTACAAAATTAGTGAGACATTGAGATGGATTTCTTAAAATCCATTAAAAAAAATAAGAGAAAGATATAGAGATTTCACTGTATTATTGAAGATTGATCCCTTCCTCTCTTTCTGTACCAGAGACAAACCTCTCTCCTCTTCTTTGTCCATAAAAACCAGAGCCTCTGTCAGACCTTCTCATCTAACCAAGTATCTCTCCACCTCCACAAGAAATTGTCACTCCATTGCCGTTCTCTATGTCCTTTTTCCTTCTCTCTCCGTCAATCACTTCCCACCTTCTCTCTCCCAACAGCCCTCTCAGTTCCTCTCACCTCTGTCTCCTATCCGTCTCTCCTCTCTTCTTCTTTATTTCTCTCTCTAAATCAATCAATCGATTTTCCACCTCTCTCTCCACCTAAACCTAAATGCAAAACCCCCTTCCTTCTTTTCAACTCTCATCGTACAACCCCTCCACCTATTCTCCACCTAAAAGAATGAGTAGCCGTCTCATCCATCAGTCCCTCCACCTATTATATGCCTCCCCCCACATCCTACTTCTTCTAGGTATTCCCTTCGCCTCCCCCTCTTTTCAGAGACAAAGTCTCTTTTCTTTTTATACTTTGTACACTTTTCTTTTTTGTTTTCTTTTAAATCTGTCAGACCTACCAAAGCATCCTAACCCTCAAATCCTCTTCATTCTTGCCACATCTACTCCCTAACCAACCAGAAGACTCACCATCATATTCTTTTCTCAGTTTCCACCAAAACAGGATAATACTCCACCACTTGTTTAGCCTTAACCAACACTCACTGGCTTGTGCCTATTCAACTTCTCTTGTAAGTCCACCTACAGTGGCCCAACCACTTCTCTTTATCTCCATCTGACTCTTGCCACATCTTCCCTTAGCACACCTTTTCTATCTCTCATTTTACATCAGCCAACAGAAAGTTGAAGAAACTCTCTGCTTATCTCTTTCATTTCTTGTTATATCTCCGTCCAACCGAACTCTCTTGGTCATCAAACTCACTCACTCCCCTTTCTTTGCGTCCAGACTTCACTCTTCTTTTACATCTCAGACTAGCCACTAAGGAAAAATCCACCGATAAGCTATTTTAGCCATGTTTAGCTCGTAGTTTTGGATTTTATGCGAACCACCTATTAAAACAATAAAATAGTAAAATTAATATAATTATAAGTACCAAAAAGTATAAATTACGCGGTAAATATGTATGAATTAATGCCCGTATCAGTTACCCTATTGACGAATTAGCCTAAACGGTTTTCGCATAAGGACATCGAAGTATTAAACGTTCCATAGTTTCATCATTAACACCATCACATAAACAACAAGAGATATCTTGACTATTTATATAAAAAGAGAGTCTACTCTTAGTAGGAATAACGTTTTCAAAGGACTTCCAAATGAAAATCTGAATTTTAGGTACAAGAGGACATTTCCATATTTGCGTATACATCAGATTCATATTATTAGAAACTTGACCACTTATAACTTTATAAGAAGATTTCACTGTAAAGTTATCTGTTGTGGTATATGATCATATCAATCTGTCACTACCAGGAACATGAATTCTGGTATTGACAATTGCTTGGCAGTTATCAGATGTGAAAAGAGCATTAACAAAATCCATATTCTAGTTAAAGTGTTCATCAATAAGATCAATAACTAAAAGATTAGGATTAAGATAACTCTTACATAAAGGAAAAAAAGCAACATGAATCCAATTATAACTAAAAGCATAAACACCTTTACCATTTTTAATTTCCCAAAAATCTTTTTCTTAAACGAGTTCAATACCCAAACAAATACTCTTTCACACCCACGAGATATCTTTTATATTAAGGTGATTTAGAGGGTGACAGTTTTTAAATTATTTACACTTAAGGATTGTTACCCAAAGATAAGTCTCCAAGCATTTTTGGACAACATAGCCATATTAAAATGCCTCAGATTTCTAAATCCTAACCCTCCACTCGATTTTCTAGTACAAATATTTTTTACATTGTTTCATGTAAATACTCTGTAATACCCCAATTCGACAGGTAGGGTTCGCCGAATGGAATATAGGTAATGGTTTGTTCTTTCTTAACGCCGAGGCATTTTCAGCACAACTGTCTCAGAGTTGGCAAAAAGATCTGCAGTTAAGTGTGCTCGGGCGGGAGTAATTCAGGGATGTGTGACCTCCCGGGAAGCTGCTACTGGATGACCGTAGCGGTGCCCGTAGAAAACCCCACACTTCTGGATGCCGCAGTGGCTAAGTGGGGACAGTATCGGTGGAAGGTTGGGTCATTACGAAGTGGTATCAGAGCCGACGACGGGTCACCTGTCAAGGGTGAAAGAGTACACTGGACGGGGTGTTCCAGGTATTGGTCTCATAGGTGGTAGGGAACGTCGGAGATCTGGGCTTGAATATATTCCTCAGCCGAGGACGGCTCCAATTTAAGGTGGTGGTATTGTAATACCCCAATTCGGTAGGTAGGGTTCGTCGAATGGAATATATGTAATGGTTTTTCCTTTC
The DNA here is from genome assembly GCA_023531435.1 of Papaver californicum. Lineage (NCBI taxonomy): Eukaryota > Viridiplantae > Streptophyta > Magnoliopsida > Ranunculales > Papaveraceae > Papaver > Papaver californicum. The sequence goes on along the minus strand of JAJJMC010027962.1, from coordinate 5,982,873 downwards.
CTAACACCGAGGCCTTTTCATCAAACTGGCTTAGAGTTGGCAAAAAGCTCTGCAGTTAAGCGTGCGCGGGAGGGAGTAA
>JAJJMC010027962.1:5969617-5981943 GCA_023531435.1 Papaver californicum | reverse complement strand
TATTGTAAAGCTTGACGTGAAACTGATTTTAGCAATATGACAAGGTAATAATTTATAAATCTCTTCCAGGTTGAACTAAAAATCATTTTTTTTCTTTAATTGAAACTTAAAAAGTATTCATCAAAGATTCTTGAATTTCAATTTCCAGGGGTTGCTGTTTGCTCAGCATATCAAAATGCATATGTAACCAGTTGTTGTATGTCAGTTCTTTGTTGTCAAATGACCATATAAAGTTATGTAGAAAACTTGTGATTGATTTGATATTGCTTATATAGAAGTGGTTCATGTTTTTTTTTGTTGATCTTGGCCTGATTTTGTCCTGATTCTTTGGTATTTAAACTAACTCCGAGATATGTTCCATTTACATCAGGTTGCATTATAAGGAAATTAATAAAACAGAGTTGGAGTTCAGTTATAAGGAAATTAACAAGATATTGATTGAACAAGTTATAGGTAGTTACTTTCTTAGTTTCTTATAGAAATTATAATTACTGCCTATCCATGATATAATGCCTTTAGGGTATTACCATGTTATTGAGTAACAAATTTGTATATGCTCAACTTTGATCCCAAATTATGGAGACAAGCTTATAGTTATAAGAAGTTAGTTGTTTTTTTGTTTTTTTGTTTTAATTTTCAGTCAAGTATCTAACATATGTAATTGTAATTGTGATTGTGATTATGATTGTTAAATTGATTGATTGATTATGATTGTATAAATTGATTCATATGTGATGCTACAATTGATTGAATAACGGGTTTCATATCTGATTGCGAATGAAATAGCTAGATACATGTATTTAGGTGCAAGAAATCGAATGTGTAGGTGCAGAACCCTTTGACAAGAGACCTGGTGACCACTTTCCTATGATTTTGGGAATTCCCAGTTGTAAAATAAGTTTTTTTTGTTAAAATAAATCTAAATCTAAATTGAGACGGTTATAAGTATAGCAAACAAAATATATATGCGTCGTAAAATATGAGACAAATAAATAAGTGTTGCAGACAAAGGAAGCGAAATAGAAAGCGTCGTTGAATTAATTTATATACCACTTTAATTGGCCAAAAATATAATTTAGGTTCTTACAAAGCATCGCTAATAATTTAAGCGACGGTAAACAAGCGGAAGTTAAGTTAATTAAGGTGCTGCTTAATACATCTCAAAAGATTCCATACATACGATTTGAAACTTATATGTGTCTCTTAAACTCAAAGCAATAGATATAAATGACCCAAAATAGGAGATTTAGTGTAGTGATAGTACATGCCTCATAAGTCAAATAAGCATTTGTCGTTCAGTGGCTAGGTTGTTGCTTAAACAAACTAGATGTCATGGTATCAATACCGGACAAGGTATTTTACAAAAAAAAAATGTTGAATCATCTACTCGTAGACGGCCCAATACAAGTCAAGTAATATTTTCCTTAATTAGGAATATTAGATTTGTACATGCGATTCGAAGCGAATTCAAGTTTGGTGACTATAGGGGATGTGGCTCGACCAAGCCAATTGGATTAGTCCCACATGAAATACGCAAAATTCTAGGTGAAAACTAATAAGTTGTGGAATCTCCTAAAACAGTACTGATGTTTTTCAGATAAACCCCACACCGGTGGCAAAATTAAAACGATTAAGGTGGGAATAGTATCGGTACTATGTCGTTTGTGTCCTAAGCGTCCTAGTTAGACCATCCGTAGACCCTTTTAAGGGGAAAAAACGGTTTAGTCCAAATACGCCCTAAAATAGACAGTTTAGTTCTGACCCATTCAACTAGGTACAATTTAGTCATTTATTTATTTGAAATATGGAAAGTACACAAATAACCTTCTTGATTTACAATTTAGTCAAAATATTTACAGTTTAGTCCAAAGTGACTCATGATAATGTCAGCAATTTTAAATAATATAAAAATAATTAAAAAACAATTTATCTTTCAAACCGTTCATCCAAAATTCGTAAATTTTATATATTCGGAAAGCTCTTTCCGAGATCTACAAAAAGAGTACTCATATGACTAAATAATTTTTATTTTTAAAATTTTTAATTTTCTCTTCATGATTATCTCATTGTACAAAAAAGTACATATGCACAAAATTTTCATAAGCTTACGCAGTTATTTTTTCACATGTGCACCAATATGTGCACCCTTGCAAAATATGCATAAAACCAATTATTCATAACCACACACTCAGACCTGCTTTTCATGGGAATTACACTGGTGCACTAATATGTACACCCTTGCAAATAAAAACTGATAATTCATAACCACACACAAACCTACTTTTTCATAGGAATTACATTGGTGCACCAATATGTACACACCTACAAAATATGCATTAAATCGATCATTCATACCCACATGCAGACATATTTTTCATGTAAAATACACTGGTGCACCAATATGTACATCCTTACAAAACATGGAACAAATTAACCATATTCACCTACAAACAAATTTATTTCATGGAAATTATACTGGTGCACCTGTATATACACACCTACCCATATTGTATAAAACATAATATGGAAACTCAGATGGATTTGAACCATCAACCTCCGCAAACTTTGTAATAGGTTAGTGCGCTCTACCATTTTGAGCTTATGAGTCCATAAATTTAAGATTGAGTTTGCTACAGTCATTTGAGTATGAATGTAAGATTCGGATCAGGTAGAAAATACAATCTAAATCATTTTAGAAATGATTAGATGGGTAATCCAATCAAAATCATACTCATACCGACAAAGCATCCACAAAACAGTCCATATATCCATGAGATAGCATATTGGTGTCCAACTATGTACACACCTACAACAAACCTAACAGAAAGAATATGCATGCCCAAAAAGCAATCATATATATCCATGAGATATTACACATGTGTACAACTATGTACACTCTATAGAAATATAAGGAAAAAAATAATAAACATGTGTACAAATATGTACGCAGTAATAAAAAACATGTGTAGAACTATATACACTTAGTTGCAACTATACACAGGTTTAAAACAATCAACATGTGCATAACTATAGACACATTAATTATTGGCCTAAAATACTTGTAGCTCAGCTTACAAACACCAAGAGCATCTCGAAACCGTCTCAATTGCAAGTCACAGATTTAAGAAATCAAACAATGAAGAACCAAATATTTGAACACATATATAATGTACAATTAAATAAAGTACATATGATATATAAACTGAAGATTGGAAAATACATACACAGTGTACAACAAAGTACACGTATTGTATAAACAAAAGATTGTAAAATACGTGTACGAGGTACATTAAAGTGCAAATGTTGTACAATTGGAAGATTGCAAAAAAATGTATAGTGTACATTAAAGTGCATATACTATATACACCGAAGATTATCAATTACTCTATCAATTTCAGTTTGTTATCAAAGATCAAAATTACACATATGAAGATTTAAATAATCAACAGAGAAATCACATATACTTTTCAAAATCACATCTGAAAAATAAAAGATCTAAATCATATTAAAGATCTCAATAATTAAATTCAGTATAGAATAATCAAAACTGAAACATGAAACAAGATAATCAAAATTGAAAACCATGATGTATAAACAGTGAAAAACGAAATCAAATAAAACCCAAAATCACAATTTTACGAAAATCAAAAACATGATCGAAACATGAAACAAGGTAATCAAAAAATAAAACAAAATATTAAAAACCCTGGAAAAAAACCCAAAATGTTAACCAAAAGAAATCTTCAGTTTTGTCTTATAAAAACCCTAAAAAAAATCATTCAATTTCAAAAACATTAAACTAATAACTCTAAATCGAATGAAAGTGATAAGAGAAGATGAAACTTATCTTCATAATCATTTTTGCTGATGAAAATCTTTAGATTCAATTGTTGATGATAACGTTCATCAACTTTTTATCATTGATTTCCGTTAGATCTCCAGGAACAAGCATTGTTGATGCTGGTTTTTTGGTTTTTGTGCTTGTTTTGAAGTAAATCAAGACGAATCATATGTTTTCTGAATATCCAAATCAAAATCGCCTTTATCCCTCTCTCTCTTCTCTATTTTCTTCGATCTTATTTTCTCTTTCTAAAACTAACATATTATAGTTCAAGGATATTTTAGGTAATATAAAAGTCTATCTTTTTGGATCGGTTGAAAAAAGGACTGACTCGTCTAAATTTTGGATTAAAATGTCTACACGGGTAAATTTTGGACTAACCTGTACTATGCTTTGGGGGACAGGACTTGAACATCTAAAGCCCAACCAAAATAAGATTAAATGTTAATTCCTACTCCTTTTAATTGGTATCAGAGCTAGGGTTACTAAGAGGTCAAGTGGTTATAGATGTCAACCCTCACGAGTACAGGTGCACAAGGTGGAGTTGGTGTGTTCTTTGCTACCGACTTAGGTGGAGCAAGGTAGGATAACACGGAGTTGGTTTTATGGTGGAGTTATTCAAACCTGTTTAACTCAGCAAGCTCGAAGGAAGAATAAGAACCTAACTAAGTCATATGAGGCATGCAAGGCTCAATAAACATAATGGTTGTAACTAAGTTTAAATGTAGATACATTTGATGATGATTGCTGAGATGGATTTAAATCTCACCAAGGTAGAAATTGTTAGGAATTCGGCCCGACCAAGTCAACAAAATTAGTCTACATGGAATAAGAAGAGTTCTCGGTGGAGTCTAATAAGTTATGGAATCTCCTTACATAATATCGATATTTTTAAAATAAAACCCAACACATGTGATAAAAAGTAGTTAAGGTGGGACGATATCGATACTATATAGTTTAGGTTAGTCCCGAAGCGTACAAGTTAGACCGTCTGTAGATCCTTTCAATTAATACTATCCAAACCAAAATAAAATTTAATTTAAGATAATATAATATCCTAAACCAAATTAATAATTTATATTTAATTTAAGGTAATATTAGATTACATGCTTCTTTTAGGTACCAAACAAACGAAATTATGAAAGACTTTGAGCTATTTGATATTTTTATTTTTATTTTGGGAGCAGATCTTTTAGTTTAAATTTTTACTTTATTCCTCCACCATTAAACGCAAGTGTATGGACGGTTAAGATCAAGATGAGATTTTAGAAAATAAAAAAGTTATTATCAACTATCTATGCACTTACATGGTGAAAATATTAATTAAAAATTAAATAAAAAAATTTAAATCATCATTCCGTTTTTTAATATGACATCTTTCAGTGCTTGCTTAATTTTTCTACTATAATGTAATTATCCAACAATAAAGATAGTTAGACGCTTAGGGGATGTTTGGTATGGTTTTTAAAAACAGTTTTTTATTTTTAAAAACAGAAAAAACAGAAAAGGTGAAAAAACTTGTTTGGTAGGAGTGTTTTTAGAAAACGTTTTTTATTTGTTTTTTGTTTTTAAAAATGAAAAAACGAAAAACGATTATAAATCGTTTTCTGTGTTTTCTTTTCTTCTTCTGCTTTTTATTTTTTTCTGCCTTCTCTCTATCTTTGCTCATTCTCCTTCTCAAAACCCTGAATACGTTGTTGTTGCTTGTAGTGATGGATCTGTTGCTCATTATGTTATCTCATCATGTATTTCTGATCATGTAAACTCAGCCCTTTTTCTTCAATTTCTGTATTTTTCACTGATTTTGATAAATTTTTGAGTCTAATGAATTTGTTTTGTTTTGTTTTTTTGTAGCATCTTTGGTTTAACAAGAGTAGAAATCAAAAGTAAGTAATGGGTTTTCTTAAAGGTTTGATTTTGATGATGAAATGAGTGGAATTAGGAAGTAAGTTTTGTTTTTGTGTGTGTGTTAATGTGCAGGAATGTGTGTGGAGCTTCTTCAGTGGCTGAACCAATTTGTTTACTACAATGGCATAATGGACCTGCTTATGATGTCAAATTCTTTGGTGATGGAGATGATTCTTTACTGTTGAGGTCTCTCTCTCACTCTTTCTCTTTGAACAATGTGAATGCTCATTAGCTTAATAGTAGTAGACTACTAATATTACGAATGGGTTTTGGTTATGATGGATGTACATGTGAAATAATAGTTGGACTGCATTTAGTTTTGCAAGTCTGCAAAACAAGCCAGTTGTGGAGTGTGAGGTTTACTGCCGCTAGTTTTCCCTGTGGTTTGTTTTGTGATACTTGATAGAGTTTGAGTAGCATGTGTAGTTAAGAGTATTGTTTGTGGTGGTCATGTAGTGTGATGGGGTCATACACAATGATATTTCGATTAATTGTAAATGAATGGTGTGTGATTTTGTTGAAGCCCATATTGGGAAGAAGAATGGATGTTAGAAGTCACCAACAACTCATGTTGGAATCAACAAAAAATACGCATACAAACTGTTCGAGGAAATGCCCGAGCCACCAGTTTTACACAATTCAAAGTAAGTTTCAAGCTCAGTGCCAGTAATTAGCTAGACCATGGTTCAGGTGGGTAGTTAAGAAGAATAGGAGATGGTTCTACTCAGTGATTGTATTCATATCTCTTGTTATTGAACGACTTCTTCGTACACTTGGGAATTTAAATTTTTTCTAAGTAATTTTTTTTCTAATAGTCTGTGATTTGCTCAATTTTGTATGCTAAGTTTTATAAATGTGCGGTAAAGTATCATGGAATTATGGCAAAGATAACAACTTTGAGTTGTGTCTCTACAGAGGAATCTCATCCTGACTCTCAATGTAAATATCCCAAGACAGAAGATCATTTTACAATAGATTGGACATTTCAGGGATAAATTATCACATAAGTCTTGAAAATGCACATGAATGGTCTTTCGGTGCAATAGCTCAGCTAGTTGAGAATGCACAGGATGCTCAAGCAACTAGGTACCGAGTTTTTTTTCTGTGTAATGTCTTGGGTTATTTCTGTGTAGCAATGTATAGACACATTTTGTGGAGAAAGCTTACACTGTATGAGACGTATGCAGGCTTGAGATCTCCATTGACACCATTTATTCATGAGTAGTTGATAAAAACATTCCTATCATGTCCATCGTCGATAATGGACATGGAATGTCACATGAAGAGATAAAGAAAATGCTTCATATTGGGCGCAGGAGATGCAGGGAAAGTGACCGGTATCGTATGGGAACATATGACAATGGATTTAAGGTAGTTGTCATTTCTTTTTCTCTTCTATTTTTTTACTTTCTGGTCTGATGCTCGAAAGGCTTGAAGCGAAGTTTTAGACAAAAAAATATTAAATATGCATATCTCCTTAATGGCGTAATTGTACTTCCAGTTCCACGGCTATTTTATTGCATCATGGCTTGTGAAATATTGGCTCGTTTGGACTTGTGGTATTTGGTCCTTGTTTAAAAGTTATTCATGTGTAAATCTCAATTTACTAGAATTGGTCCTAATAGCATGTTGCTGGTGTAAGCATCTAAGATTTTTACTGTTTAGTAATATTTAGAGGTTTCTGATGTATACCCTATATGACCAAAATATTTGTGTGGAAATGTGCTTTGACTTGGAACCAATCCACAACTGGCTTTAGTTGTAGTTGTTGAGCTCATTATGCATTTCATCTAGGATGATGTTGCAATTCATCGGATCACTTGTTGAATGGTGTTGGTCATGCTAGTGGGTTTGTGGTACTTCTATTGCGGAGGACACCGTGGTACAGAGGTGACTGTGTCTGCGTGGTAATGTTGATAATAACTGTAGGGTCATAACTTTGTAGTAACAGTCAGGGCTATGGTTGAGTGATGATAATATTCTAGTTGTCTCAGTTAGATATCTTATGTACATGACAAATTAAGTTTGTCACGATTCTTCCACTTTTAACTGGTGCTCAAAGGAAATCATCTTGTTGGTTCCATTATCTTTATTAGCAGTGAAAGAAAGAGTTAGTTTTGTTATATTACACTCCTATCTTATTCATGGTTATATGGCATAATATTGTTCTGTTTGGCTATATATGTGCTCATGTTTTGACATTGATTGATCTGACAGAGTGGAACCATGAAAGCCGGGGCATCTGTGGTGCTTGTTGCGAATGATGCAGAGGAGCCATTGATAACAATGGATTCATCTCAATATGGTGGTGCATCTGCAAAGTATATTGAGAACATAACTATACCATCTGCTCTTATTGATAAGGATTTTGGTGAGAAGCTGAAAAAGGCGATTAATGGTGGTGATATGGTTAATATGAACTTAGACTGGAAAGAGGTTGTTCCTCATCCGGATGAGCGCGTAGAGTATGAGTTGTGGAGTAATAGTAATGATGAGTGTGGTCTAAATATAACATGTTGATGGAATTTGTCAAGGATTTTAAAGGAGCAACACAGATTCTTGAACAAGGTGGTTATACATTGTTTACGCCGCATTATATAACTTGGTACTGCCCTCAGGCGTTTACGTTAAGTAAACAGTGTAAGTCTCAGTGTTAAAATTGATGATTTTTGAATTATCAATTTTAACTTATAACTAATTTAAAAAAATATGTTTTTAAAAACAGTTCTACCAAACAGTTTTTAAAAATTTATTAGAAAATAAAATAAAAAAATAAGTATATTTTAAAAATATTAAAAAATTATTTTTAAAAATCATACCAAATACGTCTTTAATGATTGTACCAAGATATGAACCTTACTTGCATCCTAGTGAGAGAACATTTTTCATCTTTCTTTTCTTATTATTAAGCTACCTAGTTCTTTTTTGGACGCCTCAAAAAGAAGAAACTGATATCAGATGGCAAATCGAACCTGCAGGAGATGAATTTATAGGTAAATGTTATCCCATGATTGGCTTAGATAGGATCCCCTGCACAAATTCTCAAGTCATTTGCAACTCCCTTTGATTTGAATTCTAATTAAGAAAAGGGAGCATTATTTGGTTAGATTTTGGCTTCAGTGTTGGTGCTTCCCACGAGTGCTTTGCATGAATGTCGATTTATTGATAGGTATGTTGTCCTTATATTAGGCCTAAAATTGACAACCACAGCCTAACCAAATAAAGATTGCTTACTTCACATTGAGGCCAAGTCAGAATTCTCACCAATCCGTCGGTGTAGAGAGAGAAATCCGACAGCAAACAATAATCTGTCACCACAGAAAACCGACCAAAGAAAAGTATTAAAAAGCAATCAAAAGAAAACAGGAAACCATATTTAATTTAAAACAGCTCTTACATCTCATTCGCCATTTTTCTCTCCTCTCCACCAAAAACAAAAATTCTTTTCCTAATTCCCTCTGCAAACAAAAACACTATTATCTCTTTCTTTTCTTTTTCTCTTTCTATCACCACCTCCACCACCACGACACCATTAGCAGCCTATCCTGTTTCTGATCAACGGCGGGATGGTGCCCCATCGTCTGCTATCGTGTTTCGGACGAGGTTTTAATTCGAAAACAAAGAACCCCACAGCATCAGACCACCATGCAACAACGCATGATCAGACGACGGAAGAACAACGTAGAGGGGGAGCGGTGGTGGTGGAATTATTTTCGTCACAAGGTTGTGCTACTTCACCAGAGGCGGAATTATTAATATCAAGATTAGGAAGAGGGGATTTTAAGAATGAACTTGACGTACCAATAATGTTGTTATCATTTCATGTTGATTATTGGGATTATATGGGTTGGAAAGATCCATTTGGTTCAAGTCAATGGACTGTTAGACAAAAAGGTTATATTGAAGCTTTGAAACTGGACACAATGTTTACACCTCAAATTGTAATTCAAGGTACAACTCAATGTGTGGGTACTGATCAAGATTCTGTTCTCTCAAACATTAGATCTGCTCCTCGTTATCCGTCTCCCACGTTGCAGGTATACAACCTAATCAAACTTCCTATATGTCTCTTTTTTCATCTTCTGTTTTTCATGTATATGCTTGTTCAAAAAATTACGAGAACCGCAATGCGCTGATTTTCGAAAACAAAAAGAAAAACACTGCGCCAAAAGTAGTCCATTTACAGAAAACAGGGAATTCACCCTTTAGTCCCTTCCGTTTGTGGATTCTACATAACCTGCCAACTAATTCAAAATTCCATAAGAATATCAAGTTATAATGTTCTCTATGCACCCATTAAACTCCCAGAGTCCCAGTGCATGTCCCACTGGTCGTGTACATAAGGTCTAAAGTTTCGGGGTGCTGCATCGTAAATTGTTTAACTTGCTGGATTTTCTAATATACAGGCGTGATTCCACAATAGATAGAGGAAAGATAAAACTTGAAGCTCAGTAAATGATTAGCCTCAGGGGCCACAGCCTCACTAAAAATTAAAAATAGCTGCTCTGTATATTAAGAGAGAATGTGATGCAAACGCACACACTACCAGTTTTGCATTTTGCCTTTACTTCTGTCTCTTAACCTTTTGTTTAAGATTTCAATTATTTTACAAAGTGAAAAATGGAGTGCCCTTGTAGTAGTGGGTGGGATGAGTTGTTAGCACGTAACTATGAAGCTTGGATTTAGCAAAGGGAATATGAAATAATAATTTTCAATTAAAATGAAAAAGGAATGAATATATTGAATGCATAATATGGATTTGGTCGGCAACTTCTTTCCTTCCCTTTCCAGGTTTAGCCGTTTAGGTTTAATTGATTAGGAAGTACTAACTACCAACCCCCAATTTGGCAACTAAAACTTCGAAGCATAACTCTACGTTCTTTGCCAGTTTGCTACCATGTCCGGGCTATCCATCCAGTAAGTCAAGCAAGGTTAATGCCCCAAAATGTAAACACGTCTGAAGTTAATGGGTCATACATTAGGTTGACCTACTCCCTAGTGAAAAATGTAGCCAAGGGCCTTCTCAATCTCACTTCATATCTTCTCCATAGGTATAGGAAATAATACTGTACACCCCATTAGCTCACACAGAGCTCCTGCTAAGATAGTGAAAAGCTTTTATGAGCTAATTCGATACCCATACATCTCCGGTGTTCGAATCGAAATAGATAAGTTAATTTAGCTTCGGCGAAGCGACAAACTACCAGACCATGAAATGTTGGACCCGTGCACGTGAACCTACACACTGCACATATATATAATATCACTCCCACATTTGAGCTGCAATTTGGAGGGATTTTGAGCTCAATTGAGTTTAATATTCGTCGGAGGAATGATTTCAATGTGAAAAGAAAATAAAAACTCTTTGATCAGTGTAATTGAAGTTGGTGAGAATAAATGCTGTGGTACTAAATCTTTGGTGTTTGTGTCAACTCATGACAGGCAACATTTGAGAGACCTTCAGCAGACACCTTGCAGGTCTCACTAAGTGGATCTTTGAGGGCAAAGATTGACGGCCGTGGTGTAGACGTAATGGTGGCCCTCTATGAGAATGGACTAGTCACCGACTGCCCGAAAGGTGAAAACAAAGGTCGTGTCCTCGCTAACGACTTCGTTGTACGTAGATTTGAGATGTTGTGCACAGTGAAAGATATATCTTCAAAGAAAACCATAAACGGAACAGTTCATTTGACACTCTGGGAAGGTTTCAATAGTAGCAAATGTGGTGTTGCTGTCTTCATTCAAAACAGTTCCTTGCAGACTTTTGGTGCTCAGAACTTCCAGTTGCCTGAAAACCTATGAGAGATTCAATACCACAGACACAATTAAACGATGTTAATTGTTGGGACTGCGTTTATTTTGATGTTGGAATCGAGTTTGAACTAGCTATTTAATGTGTTTTGTGGGAGTTATTGAGAAATATGGAACTATACTTGTATTCTTCCTTATTTATTGTTTTTTTTTCTTCTTTGAACTTTTTATTGTGTTTTAGAGCAGTTAAAACTTCGGGATTAACTTTATTTTAATTTTAAAATTACAAAAAAAAAAAAAATACTTTCTCAGTTTCAGTAAAAGTGTTACTATCACTACTAATGGCATAATAAAGTTTGTACAACGATGATGAACCAAAGTTTCTACTAATGGCACAATAAAGTTTGTACAACGATGATGAACCAAAAAAACTTGATGCTAATGCTTAAAATATAATCAAACTGTGATTCATTATTATTAGTAAATTTTATGCAGTCTCTGACCCATTAATATCATATATCTACATAGATTAATTTACATGTTATACAGCTTGATCATAAACAAACATCATTATCGGCCCTGGCCGCATTGAATTCTTTGAGTCATGGATTGACAGGTAGATATTCGATTGCAGAAAGAACTGCTAGATACAGCTGCCTCAAACAAATGCATCAAGAATGGGTTATTCTTTTTACTAATTATCTTAGATTAGCTAAAACTATGTCCCCACTCCCCAGCAACTCAAGTACATAACCTTCTGAAAAGACTCGTCCACCTGTTTGTTGGAATCTTGCAACAATGAACAACAACGTTAGATGTATCAAAA
>JAJJMC010027962.1:5911520-5964617 GCA_023531435.1 Papaver californicum | reverse complement strand
TTGGAAACCATTATGTCTGACTTCACAGCAATTCGGGTGCAAGGATAACCCTTTAGTGATTGAATGTCTTCATTTCTATAGCAGTGGAAATCATGAACTTAAAAGATTCCAACACTGTTTTCGCTGCTTCTCGTCTCCTACTAGTACCGCTCCACCATTATTAATAGTACAAGGTGACAAGGCATTTATCGCCCTACACTGATCAGAAACGTCTTCTACTCCGATTGACTTTCTGTCGGACGCTAATGACGATGACGAGAAAAACCTTTTCTTATTGATGAGTTGAAGAGATCTTAAGCCAAAAATTCCATGTGAAGCTTTGATGTTCAGTGTGACATTGATGAACTATGGCAACTGTTGTTGCCATCCATAATTTGCTCCTTAGATTATGAGTAGGACTGCTTTTGTTCATTTTTTTCTTTTTCTTTTTCCCTTTTCTTTGGGTTGTTGATGGATCAGGAAATGGTTTTTGAAGATCAAAAAGACAGAATTTGGATTCTACAAATGTGGAGAGAATGAAGATGCAGTTTCGGTTGATTGGCTCAAATGGTTGGAGGGGCCAATAAAACATAAATTGGCTCGATGAAGGGAAGAGATGTTTACGTGGCAGCAATATCTTAAGCCAGTTTGTGACTCATCCAAAAGGAAGAGAATGTGTACGTCATTTTTGGATTTTATTTTGCTGGCTATATTTGGGCTTGACCCAATTGTTTTGGTCGTATCACTAAAAGATAAATAGTATCGTTATAAGAATCATATCAAAGTTTTTTTTATCTAAAAACGATAAAAATATTAAATTATTCTTACTATTTTGAATTATATTTTTATCCTTATCTTAAAAACTAGATATTTTTATTTAATTATTATTAAATTATTTTTAAATTAGTTCTTTTTAAACTTTTTCTTTCTTTAGTTTTTATTTTTTTTCAAACTTTTTTTTTTTTTTTGATTTATTCCTATATTTTGCAAAACCGATCAAAAAGTGAAAAAAAAAATATCAAACCAAATTTTTATTGGATAACATTTGAATTTTATTTAAAAAAAAAAACAAACTAGAATCGGTAGATAAGATGACACACATATGCCGATTCTGGCTTGATGTTCTCCATTGACGAAGAACATGAGGAATCGGTGTCTATGGGTGTTCATATCAACCGATTTTAAAAAATCTCACTCTAGAATCGGTCGATATTGACATTCGTATCGAGCGATTGTTAAAGAAAATCCAAGAACGATAGTTTTTTTTCATAATTTTTTTTCAATTTTTTTTTCTTTGGTTTATTCCTATATTTTGCAAAAACAATCAAAAAGTGAAAAAAAAATATCAAACCAATTTTTTTTGGAAAATTTGAATTTTAATTTAAAAAAAAATCAAACTAGAATCAGTAGATAAAATGACACTTATGCCGATTCTGGCTTGATGTTCTTCATTGACGAAGAACATGAAGAATCGGTGTATATGGGTGCTCATATCAACCGATTTTAAAAAATCTCACTCTAGAACCAGTCGATATTGGCATTCGTATCGACCGATTGTTAAAGAAAATCCATGAACGATAGTTTTTTCATAAATTTTTTTTCAAATTTTTTTTTCTTTTGGTTTATTCCTATATTTCGCAAAACCGATTAAAAAGTTAAAAAAAAATATCAAACCAATTTTTTTTGGAAAACATTTGAATTTTAATTTAAAAAAAAATCAAACTAGAATCGGTAGATAAGATGACACACAAATGCCGATTCTGGCTTGATATTCTTCATTGACGAAGAACATGAAGAATCGGTGTATATGGATGCTCATATCAACCGATTTTAAAAAATCTCACTCTAGAATCGGTCGATATTGATATTCGTATCGACCGATTGTTAAAGAAAATCCAAGAACGATAGTTTTTTTTCATAATTTTTTTGTTCAGAATCGGTGGATAAGGTTACCCACGTGTGTCGATTCCAAAAACTCAAATTCAAAAGTTTTTCTACAGTTTTTTTTCCAAAATCGGTGGATAAGGTTCTCCATGTGTGCCGATTCTAAAAAATCCAAATTCAAAAGTTTTTCTACAAATTTATTTGCCCAAAATCGGTGGATAAGTTTCCCCACGTATGAAGATTCTAAAAAAATCAAATTCAAAAGTTTTTTAAAAAAAAAAATCCTAAAATCGGTGGATATAAAGTCACTTATCCACCGATTCTAGTTTAAAAAAAAATTTAAGAAAAATTTAAAAAAACTAAAAAAACTACAAAGATAAATATTAATAAAATAAATAAAATAAAATTCTATTAATCTAAAAATGAAGTCAATGATTAACAATAATTAAATATATTAGTCATAGTTTGATAAATAGATTTTAATTGGATAATTATAATAATCCTATTTTATCTTTCATTGTAGGGCCAAAATAACCAGATTTATTTGTCATCGGACGAATGTTAATGAAGATCTTAATAAATATGGCTGTATCGTTGCTACGGTGGCCATCTTAACTCATCATCAAAGATTCCTTGTGAAACACATAAGTATCTTTTTTTCTCTCTTTTTCTTTTGTCTGTTCGTATATTATCACATTTCTGGTATTTGTTTTTGTTTTTGGTGTATGTGTGGAAGGATAAGCACATAGCAAGTGGCTTATTCTTTAGTGTGTAATCAATGATGAACTCCAATTCTCAATCACGTGCTGTTCCTACAGTATGTCATAGATGCAACGAGAGTGCATCTTTAGCTGGTAAGATTTATGGCTTGGAGATCCCTATGGTTTATCATCACCACATTTCCCATAAAATTTCCTGGCATTTTTGAGGGCGATTAAAAAATTATTTAGGGGTGATTTTTTTAATCCAATCCTATGGATGTGACTAAGGGATAACCTAGAGGTATGTAAAAATATTAAAATACTCTTTCACTAATCAAACAATTACCATAAAACCTTTCACTAATAAAACCTAAACCTATTTCACATTTCTTCTCTACCTATCGATTATTAATTTCTGATTTCTCTTATTCTCCTCTCCAATTCAAACTACCGATTGTGGCACAATCGAATTCATCTCCAACCGGTTAATCGTAAACCAAATCATCATATAATCGTAAACCAATTCATCGTCGTTATTACAATCTAAAAATGGCAATAAAGAAGCAAACAACTCGTCAACCTCCTAATACAGAGTAGCCGGATTTTACCACAAGAGTAAGAGATCGAGAGATTGTTGAAGAACAACACGAAGAACGCGAAGAGGATGACCTAGAAATGGAGACCGATTCCGACAATCATACTCTCTAGAACTTTGTAATGGCTCCAATAAGATAAGGGTTTATCATTATTTGTGTTTATATTGATTCAATCAAATGAATTAGTCACTAGAATATCAAGGGTTTTATGTTAGATTTCATAATCGGTAGTTTCGTGGTAGTATTAAACTACCGATTATGTTAGTGTTGTTCATTCCTCATGAACATCATGCACAATCGGTAGTTATGTTTAGTCATAAACTACTGATTGTATTACTGGACCAAAATTTAGTGATAATCGGTAGTTTCGTATAGGGTTAAACTTCCGATTATGCAAGTTAGTGATCCTCAAAAACATCGATCGCAATCGGTAGTTATTTTTACACCTAAACTACCGATTATATTCATGTCTCCAAATTTACACATAATCGGTAGTTTAGTATAGGGTTAAACTTGCGATTGTGAAATTTAGTGGTTCCTCAAACATCGACCATAATCAGTAGTTATAATTTGGTCATAAACTACCGATTATATTCCTGTACCCAAATTTACACATAATCGGTAGTTAATTTTTTATGTAACTACCGATTGTACGTGTGTCCATTGACTTTTCTGTTCTATTTTTTATGCACAATCGTTAGATTATGTAGAGACCGAGCTACCGATTATGCACAATCGGTAGTTAAGTTGATTTTTAGACTACCGATTATGCACAATCGGTAGTTACGTTATTTTTTTAACTACCGATTATGAACAATTGGGTGAGTTTAATGTACTTTGTCTATCGATTATGTACTGATTAAATGGTGTCTTGTTGGAAATAATTGTTCTTTATTTTGTATCATAGAAGGGAAAAGCGATCTAAGCATTCCAACGATACAATTCTTACGGGGCCTCGTCGTGAAGAGGGTAACTGCTAGTGCAAGAAGACAAAAGAGCGTTAGAGGAATTGTTATCACTGAAGGAAATCAACCAAGTGTTCCAAGAAATACAAACCTAGAAAAAGGAGGACCAAGTGCTATACAAGATAGATACTTTGATGAAGGAGGACCAAGTGGTAGACAAGAAGAAGGAAGTGGCACAAAGAAGCCAGCTAAGAAGAAAGGAGGACACAAGGTCCCCGACTCTTTGAAGATGAAGGGTCTACAACAAGGTCAAATCCCTGGCCTCCCAAGAGATGGAGGAGATCTATTTTTTAGGTACAAAGACTCTTGGGTGAAAAATATTTACTCAACAGAGGTAATAATTATAAAACACCATTCTTAACATATTGTCTTTTTATTCGTAGAAGTTTTAACTTTTATTCTAATTGTTTTTTAATTCGTCGTGTATATTAGGACCATTCTAATGTGGTCCGTCTACTCAAACCAACGGTTGCACCAACAAAGATGAACGATTGGCCGTTGGAAGGTGAGTGTCAACGGTTCCAGGAAATTATGCTGCACTCGGGGCTATCTACGGCTGCCGAGAATTCAATGTTACCTCACGACCGGATGTCGATATCGGCCTTCATGGAGAGGATGTATCCTGAGACCGATACCTTCCATATGCCATGGGGAGAGATGACGATCACCCCGATGATGTGGTGCAGATTCTAGCTATCACTGACCATGGTACGACGGTGAAGTTTGATTATGTGAAGACACTGAGAGGTGCCTTGGTTGGGACCGAGCGATGAAGCAGATCTTGGCTATATGGTATGGTACCGACAGCATTCTCATCTTCACGTGATCCGTGAAGATAAAGGAAAGAGCACCAGGGTGCCCGAATATAGGTGCATCATCAAAGACAAACCCTCGGGCTATGAAAGGCTGGTACGTAATGTTATTTCCTTTTGATTTTAGTATTACGGCTCAATATTTTAGATAATAATCGTTTGATTGTTATTGGCTAAAAACAGAAAAGAAAAAAAAAAGGTTTGCATTTTTCTCAAAGAAGATAGCTGGGTGCATAAATGCGGGAGTACCTCCATCAGTTGAGACGATGAGAGAGCATAGAAACCTCATTGACAACATCGATAATGAAGCCTATGCTAGCAAGTTTGGAGAGAAATCTGCGAATAAACCGAAGAGGGTAACATCAAAGCACAATAAAAGATCTCGCGGTTCAACGAGTGTTTCTCCTGAAGCAAATATCCCTGAGGGTGAAGCCAATGCCGCTGATGCTGAAAGATTGTTATCCCCTGGTGCTCGTGCTCCTCGTACCAAAACCAAAAGAGTTAGAAATTAGATTGTGGTTGTAACATTACTGGTTTTAAATGTCTAACAATAGAAATGATTTTATGTTCTTTTTTTGAGTTATCAATTGATTTGCAATTGATTTATTTTTAACAAGTTATTTTCTTCAAATTTTACATTATAATTGGTAGTTAAGTGGTTTGAAAAAACTACCGATTGTGTGTATATTCATCAACAATCGGTAGATAACAAACTACCGATTGTGTTAGCGTAATATAATCGGTAGATAAATATCTACCGATTGCATTTACCCCAGGAACTTCCTGTTCCTGACCACTTTTTGTATGATAATCGGTAGTTTAAGAATTTCTTAAACTACCGATTGTGCTTGTACAAAATGTTGAATTTTTTAAAAAAAATTCGATTTCCAATTTGGGGCTACTTATGATAATCGCTAGTTTTAGAATTTCTTAAACTACCGATTGTGCTTGTACAAAATGTTGAAATTTTTTTAAAAAAATCGATTTCCAATTTGGGGCTACTTATTATAATCGGTAGTTTAAGAATTTCTCAAACTAC
The DNA here is from genome assembly GCA_023531435.1 of Papaver californicum. Taxonomy (NCBI): domain Eukaryota; kingdom Viridiplantae; phylum Streptophyta; class Magnoliopsida; order Ranunculales; family Papaveraceae; genus Papaver; species Papaver californicum. The sequence continues at coordinate 5,958,641 of JAJJMC010027962.1, read as the reverse complement.
CGATTGTGCTTGTACAAAATGTTGAAATTTTTTTAAAAAATTTGATTTCCAATTTGGGGCTACTTATTAGAATCGGTAGTTTAAGAATTTCTTAAACTACCGATTGTGCTTGTACAAAATGTTGAATTTTTTTTTTTAAAAAATCGATTTCTAATTTGGGGCTACTTATTAGAATCGGTAGTTTAAGAATTTCTTAAACTACCGATTGTGCTTATACAAAATGTTGAATTTTTTTTTGAAAAAATCGATTTCCAATTTGGGGCTACTTATTAGAATCGGTAGTTTAAGAATTTCTTAAACTACCAATTAACACAATCGGTAGATAATGGTGATCCCAAAACTTCCGATTGTTAATATTAGTTCGAACTTAGTGTACATATTTTTCTGTACACTCTTGTTACACCAGGCCTCAACAACTCTTTTTTTGAAACGCCAAGTTTATAAACAGAAACCAAAACCTAATTCTTCTTCTTCTCTACATATTCACGTCTTTTTTTCTTCTCATTTCCTTCTCTACCTCTACCTCTACCTATTCTCAACTAAAACAGCCTCCTTTTTTTCATTTCTTTTCCTCTACCGATTGTTCTACTCCCTTTACTCTCATTCTCCATTGAAAATGACTCCAAAATCTTTACCTAAACAATCAAAGAAGGGAAAGGAAAAGATGGTGATATAGGAGTTCAAAACTATTGAAATCAATTCGTCAACCGGTTCCGATGAACTTCCCTTCCGACCAAAAAATGTTCATACTCAATCAAAGAAGGGAAAGGAAAAGTAAGTTACATCCAACTTTTATGTTTTTAGTTATTACTTTGAAGAAATCATGATAATTCTTGTTTATAATTTTCTGAAACAACGCATAATCGGTAGACAAACGAACTTTATCTACTGATTGTGCCTCTAGTTCAATTGGTTTGAAGAACATCATGCACAATCGGTAGGTATTCATAATTTTATCTACCGATTATTCAATCAGACATTTAATGAAAAAACGCACTACCTATTGTGTGTAATCGGTTGATATTTCATATTTTTTAACTACCGATTGTGTGGGGTCAAAATCCTACCTCTTTTCTTACAGGGGAAGCACTCCGGAGGCCTTAGCAAGCTCAATAGTCTTAAAAGGGAAGCGTAACCTGGCCTTGGCTTCGCCATTGGCTACCGAAGAGGTTAAATCAATAATTGGCACTGCTTTTGTCTATTTTAATAATAGGTATTGTGTAGTTAGTTAATAATCAATTTTTGGGTATGTTCATTAGGGTTATGGATAAAGATGATTCCGATGAAGCTCTTTCTCCGGCTCGAAAGGCTGAATTGCTTTCTCGTCCTCTTTTTAATTTGCCGAAAGGAGTTTCTGATGTAGAAATATATCAAATGATGCTGGACGATCCGGATTTCTCACAAATGCTGAAAGATCCTTGGTGGAACGGTCCTGACAATCCCTTCAATTGGGTTGATATTTCATCTTCGGATGAAGGATCTGAGGGAGAAATGAATCGAAGGATAGCGGCTGATCCGGATTTTGATCCTCGACTCTTTTTCAAGGAGAAAGACTTCTCAGGCATAAACTTATACTAGAATGAAGTTGGAGAGTACATAGGTCCAGTTCAGGATGATGAAGTTGTTGCTTATCCTAAGGGGAAGGAGAAGAAGAAGAAGAGGCGGGTTGAAACTAGGACCAAGTCGAGAGTAACAAGGAGTGAAAGAATTTCATGAGATCAATGAGATTGATCACTTTGAATTTCTATAATGTGTTTTGTTTCGTTCATTCGGATGTTTTTAGTTTTTTTGAACAAGTTTAATGAACAATATGTAGTAAGTTTATTTGAACAAGTTTTTCTTTGGATGTTGAAATAGTATTACGAAGTTAGATGTTAAGTAAAATCGGCATAATCGGTAGATAATAATGTTTCTAAACTAACGATTACATACAATCGGTAGTTATTAAATTCTCGTGTTACCGATTATCCACAATCAGTAGTTCTTTATGTTCACTAACTACCGATTATGGCAAGAAAAGTCCTGGACAAAAAAACAAGTATAATCGGTAGGTTAATTTAATCATTAGTTTAAAATTTTAAAGTTAAGTTCAATTCTGGCTACAATCGGTAGATATAAATTTTCAATTTCTACTGATTGTGAAACATGAAGAGTTAGAAATTTTGTAAGTTTTGAGAAATTCAATTTGGGGCAACACATATAATCGGTAGTTTAAGTACTCCATTAAACTACCATTGTACAATCGGTAGGAATAAAAATCACGATCCTACCGATTGTACAAAATCATAACTCAAAAAATCAATCTAAAAACACTCTCGATATCTATTCCAAAACTAACTCAAAAAAAATTCTAACACTAACTATAACCAAATTAATTAACTAATTAATCAAAATTAATACTAATTAAGCAATGATAGATTAGCCATTATAAAAAATATATGGATAAAAGATGTATTGAGATTACTTTAAAATGACCTTATTTTGTTTTATTAGTCGTCCCTAAATAGTTTTTGGTCGCCCTCAAAAACGCTAGGTAAAAACTCTCAACAATTTTGCCGCTTTATCTTAAGAAGCATTTGTATGATGGACTCAATGCGTGTATGATTCAGATCGAAGACATCAACATTCGCTAAACGAAATCAATCTCTCTATTCCCTCCAACAAGCCGCAACAAAGACCCACTGCTCTTCGCATAAGCCAGTTTACACGGGTAGAAATAAGGCTAAATTGGCTAATAATAGCTCAGAGGTCAAACACACGAGTACGACTCCCATACTTGTCACAGACGAATGAAGTAAAGTAAACGAACAAAAGAATTAAAGAAGAGGTAATACGTTGATTTCAATAACAGTCGAAAAGAATTTTATGTTTGTTTTGAATAGAAATTGAAAATTCCCATTATCTACAAGTAGAAAGAGGCATATAACACCCCTGAGAATCAGGCATCTTTTTTCTTTCTTTCTGAAATTCTCATCATCAGACAGAAGGTTCATCTTTCTTGATCACATCTTTGTAACCCAAAACACGTTATTGTCAGCCACTTGAACCCTTTAATTACACTTCTCCCAGCTACGTAATAAACCTAATAATAACAACAACAACAACAACAACAACAACAAAAGGGAAGGAAGTAGAAATGATACATTCCTCATTATCTCCATGCGCAATAACCAGAAAATCTTCTCATCCAAGACCGAAGAGAACAACAACATCATCATCATCATTTTTGCGAACAATTTACACCGAATCAACAGCTTCAACCTGTTGGCGAGCAAGATATCTCTCTCTTCGTTCTTTCTAGTAAAGTTCAATTAAGAGAAGAAAAGTATAAGAAATAACGCAAAAACAAAATTTAAGAAAACAAATGAAAATAGCAAAGACCGAACAAGCACATGCCAACTGGCTATTTACCCATTCATCTATGACTAATCCTTCTCCAACAATACGTGGACCAGTTTCTTCTGGTGGTTTCTTTCGTGCCTCAAGTGCAGCCTCAGCCTCAGCTAATTGACGCTTTAGTTTTTCCATTGCCTTCAAAATTCAAAGAACATCAAGTTTGGTTAATGTACATTAATAAATATCTCTGGTGTTGCAGTAGCGTCCAGAAGGTTGTGACTTCTGGTATGGCTGATGAAACTTACAGGGCTAGGGCGATCCACATCTAAGAATACAACTCGTAAGATCTGCTCAACTGCGACTTGATCCTTCTGCTCGTCAAACTGTGTCCAGAAAAAGAAAAGAAAAAACATGCTATTATGGCTCGTCAAGGAAAAGCTAAGAAACAAATACACAAGAATAAATGCTACCTAGAAATTATTAAACAAATAATATCACAACATACACCAGAAAGAGGATGAGCAATGCCTCTCTCATGGATAGGTCAGCAACGGCCAGTCAAATGCGCTGATACAGATGACCAACCAGACAAACCTAAATACTTATATATCATAAGAATGAACAACAAAAGAGCACATAAAGGCATAAAACAGCAAGTACATAACGTGGAATTTCGATTGTAGCATAGAACTCGTATCTTCAATGGCCCATAATGTCCAGTTTCCAAACATCCAACTATTACATCACTAGCAGCTAAGATGCAGCGCCTATTCCTCGTTTCATCCCAGAGCAGAAATGAAATACGCCTGCTACCTAATGGATTGGAAAGCTAACAACTAATCAACTTCTGTTGTTGCATTCAGATACTCAAACTAAGAGCAGAGACAGGACTACTTGCATGACAAAAATAAAGATGGACTACTTGCATGACAAATAAAGATGCAACTTACGATTTACTTACAGATTAGAAGGCGGTATACCATATACTGGTGTTCAACATAAAAAAATTAAAAGAAACAGAAGACAAAAGGTAAGCAAGCGTTGAAGCAGAACAATGGTTTTTGCAAATTACAGAAATAGGAGAACTTGGGTCTAACCATCTAAGGATGAAATTGGTAAAACTGAAAGTGGCTGCCCAGATTAGGAAGTTACAGTGATACAGTTTACTATAAAAATTCCTTTAGCACTACCTTTGTTCAAACCAAAATCTATAGATCGGCAACTGGAAGTTCCAATCCTGCACGCCAGTGTACTAAACAGAACATTGATAATTATCTCAGTTCTCTTAGCAAGCATACTAATACTTAGTTCGGGAACGATATCAAGGTCCAGAACTGAATGTCAGGAGATAAAAACCAAGAGACTAACTTAATTTGCAACCAAATTGTTTAAGATGATGCTAGAAATCTAAAACCAGAAACAAGACAAACATTAAGATACTCACACAAGTAGTTTTGGACAAGCAAGCTTCAGTTATTCTTATTCAAAGTTTGTTTAGATTAAACATGTGTTGTTATCGTTCGCGCTTGATTAGATGATTTTGTTGAAATTTACTTAAAAGGCTTAAACAATATGAACCATTGAGGATCACTTTCATGATGAGGACTACACGAGATAAAGCATGGGAAGCCCACTAACAACAAACATTGGTTACATACTCAGTAATTAACTTTTCTGAATTAAAAGATTATCAAGTGACCAGTAGTACAAAAATGTTATGAAATCTATTCAGTTATTATAACATTATGTTTGACGAACCTAACTATGTGCTCGACATTGCTGCACACAGGAGTTACCACAAAGCATTCACAAAGAACAAGAAACTCAGCAAAATTTTATTATATATTCATTCGTACATCATAAATTAAAATGATTTTAATCAGAAGTGAACAGAAATGCAAGTGGATTATATAACTCACCAGCTCAGGCACATAGTCTATTCCCTCAGTCACCTTCAAACTCATTATCTTAAATTTGACCCTGATCTTTTGATCAACTGGTTTCTCATTGTTCTCTGGGTGCTCCACGAACTTGAACACTAAAAATCAGATGGAAAAGTAAATAAAACTGGAAACAGAAACCACTACTTATATTTAGGATTACAGAAAAATTAATGATGCAAAGTCAAGAGTTAAATACCAGTTGCAATAATACTTCCACCAGGAGCAAGAATTCCACCTGGTGGACGCATAAAACAACTCTTGGGCGCAGTTGTTTGAAACTAGAGTCAACCAAGTCAATTCGAAACATTGTTTAGTTAATTCTTTATGGAATACTGTTTTAAATAACAAACAACCAAAATGTCCTGTTTCAGACAAAATTAGACAACCGTTTAGCTAATTCTTGACAAAATTCTCTTTATCCTACCTTGAAAGCTACATGGGATTTGCAGGTGTTTTTGATTTTTATTGCACTTCTTACTTGTTTACCAGGTTCATCTAAATCAAAAGACAAGAAACATATAATCAGGTAAGGAAGAAAACCCTAACCAAATACAAGATTAATAGAGGCAAAATTCAAAAAAACAATGTCTGAGAAATGAAGAGACAAATAAAAAACACCCAAATCAAGAAAGCTAATGCTTACAAGGGAAATAGAGTTTGGTTGCTGGATCTAGCCTCAGTCTACGGCGAGTAGGAATTAAAGATCTCGCAACAGAAATTACTGTATTTGATGATTGAGTATTGGATGATCCTTCAACAACATGTTGTTGATTATGATTATAGTTATGATGATGATGATGCTGTTGTTGTGAAGTAGAAGAAGAAGAAGAAGAAGTTGATGAAGAAGTTACATTATTATTAATATTTCCTCCTGATTGCCAAAATGGCATCTTACATAAACTCCATACCTTCCCATTACTTGATTTCTCATCAGCAATAGCCATTTCTTACTCAAAATCAGAATACAACTGACACACTTAAAAACAAAGGGAATAAGATTTTCAAGATTTCACTCTCATGAGATCAGTTTTTTTTTTGTTGGATTGGTGAGATGGCGGTGGCAAGAGGGAGGGGGAAGAAAGAAAGAGAAAGTGGTGGGGAGAGTGGGATGGTTAATAAGACAGGTAGGATCTTAAAGATGAAATTCACTGTACTTAATTAGGTCTAGTTCATGTCCGGTGCTCAGTTGTGTTGTTGCTCTTCAATGTCTCACTTTTTCGGTATGCTCTTTTACTTTTCTTCTGTTTAACACCTAAACTGATATAGGTAAGTAGTACTAATGTTAATCATCAATGTCGTTTAGCTCAAGTCATTAATAAGATTTAGCTGTCACAAACTAAAGCTTTGTGATAACCTTTTGATTCCTTTGACTTATGTAAACGTGGGTCAACGTCACCCACTCTTAGTATATTGGAAGTACAAAAAAAAATACGGAGGTACAAAAAAGAATGGGATATTTTACGTTACTCCGAATAATGTAATAATTTGCATTAACTTTCCTATTAATTCATTATAATTACCCCTAATAATACAATATATTGTATTACTTTTTTTATTAATTTATAATAGATAAAACTTTTATTCTGATAAATTTTTCGTCAATTTCTCAATTAACGATCACGTGCAATGCACGTATTTATAAATTAAAATAATAGAAACCCCAAAATACGCTCTTACTAAAAAAAAATTCTGACTTCCTACCAACGCCGTTAAACCTGCAAACACAAGAAAAAGTTAAACTCATGCGAATCTGAAAATATGCAAAATCATACATCTAAAAATCAAAGAAGAAGAGTTAATCAACGATCTATAGCTTCCATGGAAAATTAGGTATCTGATCTGATTTTGCATTTCCTTTCCCTTAATTGAGTTGTAATTGGGGTTATATTTGATTGAATCCAATAGTAGATTTGTGGGTTTTATAAAATCATTCATCTTTCAATTTGGGTTTTTTACTAAAAAACTGATCTTTTATGTAAGAGTGATTGGCTGAATTTAAATTGAAAGTCATCTTCCACTTCTGGTGTTCTAATAATCAATTTTTACACCATAATTCATAAACCTTTTGGTTCAACGGTTCTGCGTTCTCGCTGGGAAATATTCAGGTTAGGTATGTACGGAAAGAATTTAATATTAGGTTTTGAAGGGTTAGAAAAGTTGAGTTTGATTCCAACTCCAATTTACAACAAAATTGATTTACATACTACACATGTTGATTTAATTTCAAAATTAGTTGTTAAACAAAAGCAATTGACCAGTATTGATTACTTGTATAAAAAATTTCTCATCCATCATCGGTATCATCACCAACATCAACGATTTCAACAGTTTCAATGGAATTATCGACGAAATCATCTATTATTAATGAGTAAAGTTGACAAATTTTTCGATGTTTGTTCCATCTCTACGAATTTACTTTTGACTACCTTTTTATTTATTTTTTCCATATTTAATTACAATCTAATTTGGGATCTAACTTTAGGTTTTATTGTTGATTGATTTGATTTTAGACTACCATGTCCGTACAATTAAGTTTTGCCAATTGTAAGTTATGATTGCCAGTATGATTGGGTATTTACTAGTTAAATGGTTGGAGTTCTAGAATTCTGAATCACAATGGTGTTTGATGGTGGAGTAGGCGGTAAAGAAGATGATGATGTTTTTAGGGTTTATCTAGGATCTCTATTCGGGATTGTCCAATTAATTAAAGAATACAGATCTATATGTTGTTTTTTTTGTAACAGGGCATGTTTGGGTTTTTTAAATTTCAAATTTTATAATTTCACACAAGTAAGTTGCACGTGCATAGTTAATTGAGTGATAACGTTAGAGTTAACAGAAAGGAGATTTTACCAATTATTAATTAATAAGGAAGGTAATGTAAATTAGTATATTATTCAATATTGTAGTAGCGAAGTCCTCTAAAAAGAATTGGTATCACTTCATCAGTCGTGAAAAGTGAAATTCTCTAGTCCCAAACTCTCAGTAAATAAACAACAAATCAATTCTATTGTGGCTTATTCCATATATACCCTTATTTAAGAGTATGGGTATTAACAAACTTAGTTGATGCTTATGTTATTCTCAGGAATAATTACACTACTACAATATTCAGTGGGATAAATTTTTTAATATGGTCGATATTTTCTATTAATGTAAAAATTGTGTAAAAATTATTAATATGGTTGATAATTCGTAGACTTACGAGCCATGTACTCATACAAAAAATATAAGTACATGGTTGTCCCTCATTTGCTGGTGACATTTGAATGTTGCAATCACCCCCAGAGTATTGCTTTATTCCAGTGAGTCTACTTTACAGGTGAAAACTCTCTACTCCAAAGCTTGTCCTCTATTACCTATAATCATTATTATTGAGTTAGAAGTGTTTCCACCATTGAGCACATAGGTATAGAAATATATTTAACACCGTCATACTAAGGAGGCTCATCGCTCCCTCCATATATTGACTAAATAGACTGCAATCATACTAAAGAAGCTCATTACTCATATACTTCTTTTCAACAATTTCTCATTGTTTTTGGGGAAAACGAATTAAGAGACTAATTTAGGAAAAATAGGGTGAGCAGGTGATAATTCGTCTAATCCTTAAACATTTCTATTGTTAAAGTAATTTATTTAGATTCGATAGATCAATCTGTACAATCCTGGCCTAAACCAAGCAATGGTCGTTCCAGTCTTGCTTCAGTCACAAAGAAAGGAAAAAGGTTAGTCTTAGGGAGGGAAGCAGAGGAAGTGTTGAGGTTGGAGAGTTGGGCCCCATTAGGTGTGATAGGTAGGTAATTGTTGTGAAAAATTTCTCTGTGTATGATTGAGAAAAAGGATTTTCTTGTGAGAATCAGATTAATTGACTTGTGTGTTATATGTTGTATGCTCTGTACTCTCTTGTCCCTAATTTAAATAGATTGAAGGATCTATTTATAATAGCATAACTGTAACCATTCACCTTTCCTCGTAGGAAGTTGTAACAGTTGTGAAGTAGTAGTGAAATGGAAGTGATGGAGAGCATGTTGAAAACCGTGCCTTACTTTTAGGGAAGAATGGATAGTTCATACCCATCACTCCTCCACTTAGCTAACCGTCGAACATTCCAGACACTTCTCGTAATGGGTGTATTGCTACACCACATGTTGTAGACCGCTGATGATTTTATGATAGTGGTAAGAAAAGGGTTTCAAACTCTCGAACTTGTGAAGATTGATTTTAGATTTAATAAATTAATTTTAAACTAAAAATATACACAAATATGAAAATAATATTCACAAATACCGAGGTTATGGATTTCACCATTAACCACTTTTAATTGGTTCCAAAAATAATAATTCTACACAATTCTAACTAAAATAAATGACTCTAATTTTTGCCAAAGGTAGATTTTTAAAATATCAATTGTAAATCACAAACATGGCTCATCAAAAGCTCTAGGTACCAGCATAAACCATCAAATAAAATCACAATCAATTAAGAAAAACCGTAATTTCAATTAAAAATAAATACAAAAGTCATAAAAAGAATTATAAAAAGTAACCAATTAATCATGGAAAAATGGCTTCCTCCTTGCCTCAGTGATGGGGTTTAGCTCATCTTGCTCAAAACATCCTCAAAAGATTGGTACATAGCTCAAAAAGTGCTTGAAAGATGAAAAGAAGCTAAAAGTAATGTAACAGGAAATTTGTAACGTTTTATGGACATTACAGAGTAACTGTTGCAATATAGCTTGAAACTAAACGTTGTAGATGCTAAGATATCCGTTGCAGATGTGTTAAAGAAACCGTTATAGCTGAAGATAAATGTTGCAAAGACAAAAATATCCGTTGCAAATAGATGAAGAAACCGTGGCAGAGAGGTTGAAGAAACCGTTGTCGTAGCCTCTATTCTTCATGTTCTTCAGCAGCAGCAGCAACATATTTTTTCTGAATCTATTTCTCAAGCTTCTGGCCTCTGCCAAACCCCCCATAAGCTTCCCTCGACTCTTTTATTTATAGTACAACAATCAATACCACCCCAAATCTTTAAATATCTCCTCAAATCTTTTTTTTTTATTGAGAATAATTCACAACCATTATTTTCTTCTCTCAAAAATTCTCTCATTCCACTTCTGTGATACTTACAGCTCAATAGTATAATCATTTTACCTTAATTAGACTAGAAAATATTCCCATCTGCGTCAATATCCAACCGAGAATAACCTTTCTTCATGTTTAGTAAGAGTTTAATAATTGTGGGATTCTTTTGGTTTATTTCAAGTTTCCTTAATTGCAAAAACTCTTGTTAACATGGAAAGATAATGTTTTGTCTTAAAAGTCTCAAATTAACCCAAAATTTCTCGTTGAATTCTTCACAGATACGCAGCTAAGAAGATAACTCTTCCCGCCCAAAACTTTGTGTTTGAATTTAAAAAAGAGTTGCCCTTATCCAAGCTGGTGGGTGCCTTTAACACTTCGGGTGCCTTTAGGAATATCTTGGGTGCTTTTATAACTTTTCGAGCTGATTTTTCCATAATTATTTATTTCCCAAAAATACCTACAAATACATAAAATAACACAATTACTACACAATCGAGCACTATCAATATAAAGAATTAAGACAAATCAGACACAAAAATGTGTCTATCAAATACCCCATAAACTTATTATTTTCTAGTCCTCGAACAAATCTAATAAAATAAAAATCCTAACTCACTTTCGCAGGCATCGCGATTGCACTTAGCGTGTGCAAAAAGCCTTTAAACCCATAGGTGTCCCTGTCGGACGAGTTTTGTCTCGTGAGGATTTACAAGAGATATACCCACAAAACCTTTACTCCAAACTCTATCTACTTAATAATGATTGAGGGTAGATACTAAACAAGCTATTTAGTTGGCATACTAAATTCTTCGTCTATGAGAATCATTACCCTATATGAGTCCAATTGATGTACACGAGTTTGCACCCAGTATACTAAAATTCATACAAGAATTCAAAACTCTACTTAGACAGTCGTTCAAGCACAATACTCAGAATATGTCAAAGTACAATCACATGAAAAGATTTAGAAGATGGATGTGGACAAAATAAAGTTCGTGCATGTTGACTGAGGTGAACGATCTTTCCCATATTTGTATGAAGGTCAATGTCAGGATGAATCCTAATGGATTGAGATACGCTCCCACTAGTCTTACTTCTTATACTAATATCGACTAAGCTGGTATATACAAGGGTTCAGCGGTCGATTTATTGAAAATAAAACAATTATTTATCATTTTTAAATAAACTGACAACATGATTGGATCAAATGAATCCAAGTGCATGCTCTTTATCAGCATCTTACATGATAGTTCTCATGGATCCTGCGTTACATGCTTGCTTAGGCGACGAAGACAGGAGAAAACACACATATTGCTATCAAAGTGCCAATACTATTTATTTATTTTTTGAATAACGGTTTAAATAATATAATAATGGGGCTTGATCTCAAACACTCTGCTTCACCCTGACGGCGATAACAATTCGATATTGGTGCCCCACCAAATCACTTAGAGAAACATAAAAATTGCAAAAATAAAAACAGAATGTGATATGGTCGAGATAAACTGGTGACAACTATCATGTTATTTCTAACACCTGAGCTAGGCATCCTTTTATGAATAGACCATTTAGCTGGGCACACCAATTCCTATAGAAAAAGAGCTGAGTTTCCATCTACCTAGAATGGTTAGTATCATCCTGAATTGTTCATAATTTTCTAGACTTTGGAGTTTCATATTTCACTAAAAGTTTCTCCCTTACCCCCAAACTTAAATCTAACATTGTCCTCAATGTTCTAAAGATGAATTATTAAAAGCATGAACGAGGAGAAACTGTTACCAATCGAAGGAAAGGAGTTAACGAAAGATATTACCGTGTCGCATGAGCATGGGTTACCTTCCAAGAAGTACTAAGTTTAAAGTCTTCAGCCAGACTAAGAAAGAATTAGTCACCTCATAAATTCACATAGCAATAGTCGAAACAACTGTGGGTCATCTGAATAAAATAATACTATCCGAAATAGAAAGAAACTGCAGCAGGTCCAGAAAGTGAACAAACATAGTATAACCTTATCCCTATCTAGTGTCTTGTTTAAGACAACTACATCTCGTTGAGGTTCAGGTTCTGAATCTATGAAATGGTCTAGATAAATATCTTTAGGCTGAATTTCCTCATAAGCAGGATCCATAGGATCAGGTTGTAGAGTCTGGAAAAACTCAAATAATAAATTTAAGGCACATAATAATAACCTGAATAATTGTGGATCCTCAAAGTCAATCATATTTGACCCACACAATTGACTACTCTGAAAATGGTGGTCATTCTTAAGCAAATGTGTCGATTCTAATCTCCTAAAGTAATTAGGCTTAGTCTCAAAACTTAATAACTGGCACATTTGAAATTCAAATGTTCCCACATATGGAAGAAAATATTTTGGTGGGAAAACAAAGTCAATCTTGGTATTATTTCCTAGGTAAACCACATCGACCAAATGATGATTTCTAACAACTGAACTTCTTTCTGGACATGATTAGGTCCGGGAAACAGTTTTTGAAGATAGACTCTTAATATGGTAGAGGCACAAACATCAAGTCCCAAGTGAGGGACTTTTAGAAGAGTTAAAGGTAAAGCACAGGGAGAATGATAACCACCCCCAAACTTAGAATTTTGGGTGTCTCTAGATAGACTAGTCATAATTTCCCTAATTTTTAGATCATCAGATTCCTAAAAATGGTCAAGTGCTTCTTCTAAGTTATAATCAGGTGGTGCAGTCTCACTCCCATTTAAGATTTCTACGAGTTTATCTTCTTCGTTTGAGACTATTGTTCCTGAATCGTTGGACTCTAAAACACCAGTCTCGGAATTACTCGTTCCTCTAAACCATCATCGTCTTCATAATAGTGATGAAATATTTCACCTTTTATAACAATGATATCTCTAGTTAAATCCCTTTCCTCTTGAATAGGTGAATAATCATTAATATTATTAGGATCGGAACTAGAGAGATCATTATTATCGTGAAGCTCAATTGTTGTGAAAATTTCCTCATCATTATGACTACAGATTTCAATTTCCTCATCAAAAGTATCCTCATCATAATAATAATATGAAGATGATTGAACCTTATCTAAATAAATAGTGTCTTCTATTCTAACATCGTCCTCTAAATTAGGTAAATATTCATCATTATTATCAAGGATAAAAGTGGAAACACTGTACTGGCAATTAAGATTATTTTGAACAATTCTTTCTTTTGTCTTTAACACAAACTTATTTGTATTCTCAGCTAACTTCTTGAGTGTTTCTTCTAGAGGCATAATAGGTTCATAAGGAGTACTAGGTCGCAACAGCTTGAGTGGTTCTTCTTGAGAAAAAGTTGGACTACTATTTTTTCCTCTCACACTTAATTCAAACCTATGTGTCATCTCAGATAACTTCTTGAGTGATTCTTCTAGAGGCATAATAGGTTCATGATGAGTATTAAATCGCACATGCTTTAGGGCATCCCTGCAAGATAAACAACTCGAATTTTTTCACATTTTCATGTTCATATGACTGATGTGTATATGAATAGTAATTTAGATCACCCTGGTATGAGCAATAACCTCCAAAACGTTGGTGGTGGTCCCGACTACTATCCACACCATATTGATAGTACGGATAATGTTTATTTTGAAATCCAGTCGGATATTCATTGTATTGGTCCTCATAATACCAATTCGACATTTTCTAACAAAAAATTCCTATTATATTTACAAAAAATCTAAGAAAACAAATCCTAACAGGAAGGGGTTTCTAAACATACACAAACAAGGCCGACTCAACCAAATCAAACCTATTGATTCTAGCAAACAAAAAGCATGATGGCTCCACTTAGATTGTTTCTAGACCAACTTCTATTCTTCCAAAAGGCAACTAGTTACAGTTTTAGCAAATCTCTTAGGACGATCTGGATTAGATAAGTCAAATAGAAACAGAATAAGCTCTAAGGAGCTTCGATAACCCTGCTTCTTTGGCAATGTTTCCTTGGGTTACAAGGCAACTCGAATCTACTTAAAAAATCTTCGTGAACTTTGAGTTAGGATAACAAAGTAACCAATACAGTCCTTTTGAATGACTTTCCAATAAGCTCGTTACCCTATAGGTCTCTTTCTAGAAAAAAATTAGGCTTAGGTTCGCGAAGGTAACGTGTTCCTAAGTCGGGCAAGAAGGAAACGGTGATGAAATCCGAGTCCTTATCTTATATGGCATGTCCTTGACCTTTACTAGAAAAGTAAATTCCGTATTCAAGTCCTCAACATATATGCATTACGAAGGAATACAGAAAACCCACTGACAGGGGATTCGTGGGTGGTTAGAGTCTTACCTCCCATTCCAGATGGGCGATGAACCGTTGAAATCGACTCGGACCACCAACTCATGTGTCAGTGTATGAACTCGAGGGGCTGAGACAATATCTTAATTGTCGTCCTTCCCTGTGAAATTTATATTTAATTACCCTTCCGTAGGGTTCAAAAATAATAATAATGTCCAAAAATTTAAAGTCCAAAGTCCAAAAATAAGAAAAAACAGAAAAATACCTAAAATAATTACAAAAATAAGAAGAATTTCCTAAAAAAAAATTCTAAAAAAAAAAAAAAACCTAAAAAAATTATTAAAAATTAACTAAAAAAAATCTTGTCTTCTTTTTTCGTTCTTTTCGATTTGTCTTTGACTCCAAGTTTTTAATCAATCAATATAATCTTTTGGCTCCAATTTCTTTTTGATCCAAAACCTGTAATACAAAGAAAAATACCCAAAAACATAAAACAAAACAAATAAAAATAAAAAATAAAATAAAAATCTAACTAAACTAATTAATATAACTAAAACTAAAAACAAATCTAATAACAAGTCCGCGTCGGCGGCGCTAAAAAATGATGTTTTTTGTTATAGTGGTAAGAAAAGTTCGTTCAAGACTTGTGAAGATTTGGATTTAAACCTATTTTCTAAGACTAAAAATAGCAGAACTCAAATAAAATCGATAACAAGATTGAAAGAAAACTGGGGCTAAGATTCCACTATTTTCCAATTTTTAAAGTGATTTAATTCAATAATTATAATTATGCAATTCTCACATTTAATTTGATTCTAAAATACTGCAACAAGTAGATTTTCAAAATAACAAATGTATAACAAAAGAATGGAACATCAAAAACCTAGGCCAAGCATGTACCATCAAACGAAATCACAATTGTTTAATAAAAATCATTAAATCAATTTTTAACCAAGGCAAATAATCTTAAAAGAATTGCATAAATTAATTAAATAAATATTACCACATAAATTTTGGAAAAAATGTTTCCTCCGTCGCCTCAGAAATGGGATTTAGCTCCTCATATTAATCATTTGGTCAAAATTATGGTTCATGGCTCAAAGTGTTTACAAATGATGAAAAAGGGGAAAAATAAAGAAAACAATGAGTTTGCAACGTTTATAGGCGTTACAGACTCACTGTTACAGAGAAAGGCTGAAGATAAACGTTGCAAAGACGATGATATCCGTTGCAAATGGATGAAGAAACCATGGCTGAGAGGTTGAAGAAACTGTTGATGTAGCCTCTGTTCTTCGTGTTCTTTAGCAGCAGCAACAACAGATTTTTTCTGAATCTCTTTCTCAAGCTTCTGGCCTCTGCCAAACCCCCCATAAGCTTCCCTCGACTCTCTTATTTAAAGTACAACAATCAATACCACCCCAAATCTCTAAATATCTACTCAAATATTTTTTTCTTTGATTGAGAATAATTCACAACCATTATTTTCTTATCTCGGAAATTCTCTCATTTCACTTTTGTGATACTTACAGCTCAAGAGTATAATCATGTTACCTTAACCATAACTCGAGAAGATCTTCTTGACTTAATTAGACTAGAAAATATTCCCATCTGCGTCAATATCCAACCGAGAATAAACTTTCTCCCTGTTTAGCAAGAGTTTAATAATTGCGGGATTCTTTTGGTTTATTTCAAGTTTCCTTAATTACGAAAACTCTTGTTAACATGGCAAGATAATATCTTGTCTTAAAAGTCTCAAATTAACTCAAAATTTCTCGTTGAATTCTTCACAGATATACAACTAAGAAGATAACTCTTCCCGCCAAAACTTTGTGTTTGAATTTAAAAAGGAGTTGCCCTTATCCAAGTTGGTGGGTGCCTTTAACACTTTGGGTGCCTTTATAACTTTTCGAGCTCCATAATTATTTATTTCCAAAAAGTACCTATAAATACATAAAATAACATAATTACTACACAATCGAGCACTATCTATATAAAGAATTGAGACAAATCAGACACAAAAATGTGTCTATCAACCGCCAAACAAATATCATAGTGAATATTCTCCCATTTGTGACATTTGATGTCTCGTGTAATTTTGTAGTATTTCAGCATTGTTAATGTTAAGTCAAATGGGGCATGCTTAGTTGGTCTCTTGACTAAAGACTTGTCTTGCTTGACTAGCCTGTTGAGTCTAGCAAGAATAAAATAAAATATATATTTATTTTATTTTATAAGTAACAATATGTTCAACTTGATCAATTTTGCATTGACATGTTTTGTAGAAAAATGAATGTATCATGTTGAGTATAAGCATATATGTACCATGCTGAGAACAAAAATATGTATGTGAGGCCACACATGAAAATATATGTGTGTGAGGCCACATATAAAATTTATGAGTGAGGCCTGGTATGGCTTTGATAGACAAGGCAAGAGACTTGACTTGGATGAACAAGTTGAGGTTAGTAGTTAAGGTGGATAAGCTTAGCTAGGTGAGATAGAAAATCCTTCCTAAGGTTGGACTGACAAGTTTGGACAGGTAAGCTTGGACGAGCAAGATTGGTACTAGGTATAGGTGTGAAAAGTTTGGATATGCAAGCTTGGACGGGCAAGCTTGCTGCTAGGTAGGCTTGACAAGTTTGGACAGGCAAGCTTGCTAATAAGTAGGACGGACAAACTTAATGATTTAAGCTAAGACTTACACGAACTGTGGATATAGTCTAAGGCTCGCATGAATTGTGGTCGTAGGCTACTAAGGTGCAGATGAACTGTGGTTATAGGCTAAGGCTTGGTCGTAGGCTACTAAGGCGCACACGAAACATGGGCATAGGCTTTGGAACGCTTGTAAGCGTTGCAAATATAGTTTTTAGCCTTTTTAATGTCTCCAAAGCCCTAAATTGACTTCTTTTCATGCTCTTCACATTAGTTGTCTCTTTATGCGAGGGTTAATGTGGCTGAGGTTCGGTTTAGCTAGTAGAAGCTATGAAATTGCGTCTGGCACATTTTTGACTTGGTATCGAAGCACAACTATGGTACTTTAATCAAGTAGATTTGTATGTAACATAACAATTATATAACTATTTTAGTGAGTCAATATTGTTGAGTATGAGTATTGACATAAAATAATTTTTGGGAATCCAGTTGTAGAATATAGCACCAAATGATACTCAAATTGCTCTATACTAGTTGGCGATCCATCTAATAGCTTGATATTTCATGTAAAAATCATAGAATATCTGGGAAAATCGTAGTGAACACCAATGTGATTATGATGATTTTATACAATAATAAATGTTGATTCATTCGGTAATTTTTATTGTATATGTAGTTGGCCATACATATAGAGAAGACAAGGATAAGCGCCTGAGAGAGGACAGGGATAAAAAACCGCCTTAAAACTCTTTGCAGAATTTTAAGATTTAATATTTCTCAGACTTGGGTCTTAAAAGCTAATTTTACTATTTTACCCTTGATAAAATTCATTATCTACAATCACATTCTATAATCCCATATTATGTTTTTAATCTTAAATCTGAATCGATTTTGATTTTGTTTGGTTATTTCTTTAACTTTGATGTTTGTCTTAGGTTTTTGTTTAACCATTGAAGCTAGGAGCTTGATTATTTGTTTTCTTGAACTTCAGTACTTGCGATAAAATCAAAAGCAGATGAGGTAGTACAATCAATTTAGAAACCGGACCAAGCGTTGAACCGGCAAAGTCACTGAGTCAGGGTCCATTTGTTCAACCAGTGGTTTGACCGAGGTCAATGGGTCAATCATAAGAATCAAATATATAGTTGTTTTGAATCTTCATGCTCTAACTAAGATTTTCGCACAATGATAGACACATTTATGTGTCTTATTTAGTCTCGTACTTCTATTAATAGTCCTCATATTTTGTATTAATTGTGTGATTTTATGTAATTGTAGGTACATTGGTGGAATAAATAAATAAGGAAAAAGTGGGCTTAAAAGTGCTAGAAACACCCTTATCAAAAGTGTTAAAGGCACCCGATATTTTGGATTAGGGAACCCTCTCAAATTGATTAAGGCACTCATACTTTGGATTTGGGCACCCACTCCTCATTTCAAATAAATTCTAATGGCGGGAAGATTTTGGTTATATCCTGAATTGATTATGGGTATGATTTTCACGTGATTTTTGGGATAGAATGTTAGAATTAAAAATGGATTTCTTACTTAAAATTAATTTTGTTACTTAATATATCTTAAAGGGACCTAGGGTTATTAGTCCAAACTTGGGGTGGAAAAATTGAGCCATCCATTTTCACTTCTTAGTGAATGAGAAACCTTTGGTTTGTCCCATATTGAGCAAACCAAGGAGGAAGTTTATCCTTATTACCACAAACGTTCTATATAAGGAAAAAGAACTAGTGGATTGGATATGGACTTAGGAAATGGACTAGTGGGCAAATGCACACATGTGCGGTGTTTGCACCGAAGCACCGCGGGCCACGAGCTTGCGGAGCTTGCGTGTGCTTTTGCGTGATCCTTGGCGTGATCCTTGGCGTGAGCCTTGGCGCGACCCTTGGTGCGACGTTGGTGTGAGCCTTGGCGCGAGCCTTGGCGTGTTTCTTGGCGTGAGCCTTGGCGTGTTTCTTGCGAGTGCATACGTGTACCCATCAAAGATCCAACGGTTTTATATTTTAATTTTATACATTAAATATTTTACCGTTTTGTATTTATAAAATTAATTCAGGTTTAATAAACAAAATCTTTTAGTTAAATATCTCGAATTAAATACGTTTAATTAAATGAATTTTGACCGTTTGTAAAACTTAACAGTCTTCTTCTTCTTTCAAAGAAAAACAAAAATCAGATTTTCACTAACCAAGTCGCAGCCACTGACTTGACGACTTTTCCCCTCTTCTTGCTTTGTATGCGCACTAGTTTATTTTCATCTTCTTCTACTGTTAAGTTCACAACGGGCCAACGAGTCTTGCTAACTGGGTTGGTATCAGGTGGTTTTATCCTGGATTCGATTTATCATCTCTAAGGTATAGCAACACTTTTCCAAAGGTGTACCTCACAAATATCGAGTTAAGGGCAGTCTGTTGAACATGCGACTCCATCTCTCTGTGCTTGTGTGATTGTCTAAAGTGTGTTATCTGTTCTAACCCTTAACTCTTTTCAAGCTTCTGTTTGGTTTGTTCACTGTTACAGGAATATTCTCCAACATTCTTAACTCGATATTTTTTTTAATTTGAAAATTTTACTTCTGTAACAATGGTGAAGACTGATGTTGACATACCTCAGCAGTTTTCTGGAAAGGACTTCAAGAGATGGCAGTCAAAAATGTTATTTCCTGAGTTTCCACATGCTAGATGATATGGTTCTTAAGCCGTTTGATGAGTCTCTGAATGAACCTGAAAAATTACAGGACTTAGAAAGTTGGAAGAGAAGTAATTACATGGCCAAAAATCATATCTTAAACTGCCTAGAAGATGCTTTATATGATTTTTACAATGCTAAGGATAATTTCAATGCTTACAATTTATGGACTGCACTATAAGATAAATATGAAGCAGAAACAGCAGGAAGTAAAAAATTCCTGGTTGCATGTTTTCTGGAATATAAAATGATGAATGATAAATCAGTGGTTGATCAGTTTCTGGAGCTGCAAAAAATTATTAATGAAATAATTGTTGAAGAATGGTTATTGACGAAACATTTCAAGTTTCTGCTGTTATTGAAAAATTGCCAAATTCCTTGGCTGAATACAAGAGAAGACTAAGGCATGAAACTAGTGAAATTTCCATGGTAGAATTGGGCAAGAAAATCCAATTTGAAGAATTGCTGTGTTCAAAGGACAAGAATGTTTCTTCTGCAAGAGACATGTCAAACAAAGCTCACGTTATCGAACACAAATTTGCTAATCTAAGTCTGGACCACAACAAGCGCAAGCCTTCCCGCATAGAAAAAGTACCTTTCAAAAACCAAAATCTGTTATTGGTAAAATTAAGGGAGCATGTTATGTTTGTGGTGTGTCTGGCCATATGGAAATTCATTATAGAAAATGCAAAGATGCGAATGTTAAGAAAACAAATGTAAATTTAGTTGAAAGTAGTAAAAATGAGTTTTCTGGCACGGTGTCTGAGGTTAACTTAGTTACCAATGTGAGAGACTGGTGGGTAGACTCTGGAGCTACCAAACATGTCTGCGGAAGTAAAGACATGTTCACCTCCTATCAGACGGTAGGAGAAGGAGAAAAACTCTATATGGGTAATTCATCTGCAGCACAGGTTGCAGGAAAAGGAAAAGTTTCGCTGAAGCTCTCCTCTGGGAAAATCCTCACATTGAATGAAGTTTTACATGTACCAGACATCTGCAAGAATCTCGTTTCAAGTGGTATGCTAGATGATAAGGGCTTTAAGATTGTTTTTGAGTCTGGGAAAGTGATTATCAATAAGGGAAAGGATTTTGTGGGAAAGGGATATAAGGCTGAAGGCCTATACAAATTATCTGTAACCTCTGTTGAAGTTAATAAAATTGATTCTTCTTATGTTGTTGTCTCATTGAATATATGGCATGGTAGACTTGGTCATATAAATTATAAATCAATGAACAAATTGGCAAACTCTGGCTGCATTCCAAAATTAAATTTGGAATATGAACATAAATGTGAAGTTTGTGTAGAATCAAAATATGCAAAGAAGCCCTTTAAGAAAAATGTCCACAGAAATTCTAATCCCTTAGATTTAATTTACTTAGACTTAGTTGATATGAAATCAATCCAAACCAGAGGTGGTAAAAAATGGTTTGTCACTTTCATAGATAACTGTACTAGATACTGTCATATTTACTTGCTTAAAGGAAAAGATGATGCTTTAGAAGCATTTAAATTATATAAATTAGAAGTAGAAAACCAATTGAACGCCACAATTAAAACCATTAGATCTGACCGTGGGGTGAATATGTAATCCCTATAGGAGACTTTTGTGCACAACATGGCATTATTCATGAGGTAACTCCTCCTTATTCACCACAATCTAATGGAGTGGCTGAACGGAAAAAACGAACCCTTAAGGAGATGATGAATGCTATGTTAATCAGTTCAGGACTACCGGCGAACTTGTGGGGGGAGGCCGTCCTCTCAGCTTGCTATATCCTGAACAGAGTGCCACTTAAAGGATCAGTCAAATCACTGTATGAATTATGAAAAGACAAACAACCCTCTTATGGATACCTCAAAGTGTGGGGGTGCTTAGCCAAGGTCTCTATTCCTCCACCTAAGAGGACTAAAATAGGACCTAAAACAGTTGATTGTGTCTTCATAGGATATCCCGAACACACCACTGCATATAGGTTTATGGTTGTGAGTTCTGAAAACTTAGAAATTGGTGTGAACACCATTATGGAATCTAGGGATGCTACATTTTTTGAAAATGTGTTTCCATTGAAATATGAATCTCGCATGATATGTGATGATCCCCTAGATGTCCCTTCTTCTAGCCATATTCTACCGATAGAAGAAGATGAATCTGTTTATGAACCTAGAAGAGGCAAAAGACTTAGAATAGAAAAATCTTTTGGGCCAGACTTCATAACCTGTTTAGTTGAAACTGATCCACAAACCAAGAGGCCATGACTTCGTCTGAAGCTCCATTGTGGAAAGAATCCACTATTAGTGAGATGGATTCTATTGTTCAGAATGAGACCTGGGAGATAGTAGATTTACCTCCAGGGTGCAAACCCATAGGCTGTAAATGGATCTTCAAGAGAAAACGTAAGGTAGATGGAACTGTGGAAAAGTATAAAGCTAGACTAGTATATAAGGGCTATAAACAAATAAAAGGTGTAGATTTCTTTGACACTTATTCACCTGTCACTAGAATTACTTCCATTAGGATGCTAATTGCAATCGCTGCAATTCATAACCTAGAAATACATCAAATGGATGTAAAAACTGCGTTCCTAAATGGTGAATTAGATGAAGAAATTTATATGGATCAACCCGAAGGCTTTGTAGTGAAGGGTTATGAAAACAAAGTGTGTAGACTTAAAAAGTATTTATATGGCTTTAAACAAGCACCGAAACAATGGCATGAAAAATTTGATCATGTAATGTTCTCTAGTGGATTTAAAATAATGAAGCTGACAAATGTGTGTACAATAAATCTATAAATGGTGCATGTGTGATTGTATGCTTGTATGTTGATGATATGCTTATACTAGGCACAACCTTAGAAATTATTAATTCCACTAAGAACATGTTGAATGAGAACTTTCACATGAAAGACTTAAGTCCTGCTGATGTAATCCTAGGAATGAAAATTAGAAAGGAGTCTAATGGATTCAGTCTTAGTCAATATCATTATGTTGAATCGGTTCTTAAGAAATTTAACCAGTTTGATAGTAAACCTACTAGTACTCCATTTGACCCTTCTTGCAAACTCAAGAAAAACAAAGCAATGGAGTCTCGCAACTTGAATATTCACGAGTCATAGGAAGTCTGATGTATTTAATGAACTGCACAAGACCAGACATTGCCTATGCTGTGAGTAGACTAAGTAGGTATAACTGTAATCCAGGACATGAGCATTGGGATGCACTTTTCAGAGTGTTGAGGTATCTTAAATACACTCTAAACTACCGTTTGAGTTATGAAAGGCACCCCGCTGTTCTTGAAGGATACTGTGATGCAAACTGGATAGCAGACTCAGAGGAGTCTAAGTCTACGAGTGGATACGTATTCACTCTAGGCTGTGGATCAGTGTCTTGGAAGAGTTCTAAACAGACCTGTATCGCTCGATCCACTATGGAATCCGAGTTTATTGCGTTAGATAAAGCAGGAGAGGAAGTCGCTTGGCTAAGATGTTTCTTAGAAGACATTCCTCTCTGGCATAGGCCTGTGCCAGCTATATCTATGCATTGTGATAGTCAAGCTGCAATAGCTAATGCTAAAAACAGCAATTATAACGGAAAATCTATTCATATTAGGAGAAGACACAATTCTCTAAAACAATTAATCTCAACTGGCGTTATTTCTGTTGACTTTGTGAGGTCTAAGGAGAATATCGCGGATCCTTTGACGAAAGGCTTGTCCAAGGAGATAGTTAGTAATGCATCAAGGGGATGGGACTTAAGCTCATAAATTAAAACTTTCCATGAAGGATACTCAACCTTGCTGACTGGAGATCCCAAGATCAAGGTTTTGAATGAGACAACTAATTTGTGGCGGATAAAAATTAAACACTATCAGGGAATTATTTTCTCTGTACCTTCCCTATGGTGTAGACGTGATAGTGTGACTGCATGTGAGGATGACTTATAATAAAGTCTTAATGAGTTCTATAGTTTCAATTTAAGATTGAAATGGGGTGTAGCAGTTAACACTCTTGATAGAACTCACCTATCTTAATGAGGAAGTGGGTCGTTTCCTATGAGAATTGAGCTAATTCTCTAGAGCATTCTGAGAAACGGGATATGTCCAGGGCCAAAACGGACACAACGGCGTGAACTTAACAGCACTCTTGAGAAATATCTCGCGTAAGGATCTATTGATGAATTACACCAAACCATGGAAGTTCAAGACATCGCGTTCACTGCCCATCAAGTAGTTCCGGTACTTCTCACTCAGCAGAGGTTCAATTCCTTATGGACACCTATTGCTTAAGAGGTATTTCTCGTTTTCCGGTTTTCTGATTTATCGCTTTCTTCATTCATGTGGGGGATTGTTAGAATTAAAAATGGATTTCTTACTTAAAATTAATTTTGTTACTTAACATATCTTAAAGGGACCAAGGGTCATTAGTCTAAACTTGGGGTGGAAAAATTGAGTCATCCATTTTCATTTCTTAGTGAATGAGAAACCTTTGGTTTGTCCCATATTGGGCAAACCAAGGAGGAAGTTTATCCTTAATACCATAAACGTTCTATATAAGGAAAAAGAACTAGTTGATTGGATATGGACTTAGGAAATGGACTAGTGGGAAAATGCACACATGTGCGTGCTTCACACTGAAGCATCACGGGCCGCGGGCTTGCGGAGCTTGCATGTGTTTTTGCGTGTGCTTTTTCGTGAGCCTTTGCGCGACCCTTGGCGGGACCCTTGGTGCGACCATTGGTGTGAGCCTTGGTGTGACCATTGGCATGTGCCTTGCTTGTGCCTTGCGTGTGCCTGCGAGTGCATACGTGTACCCATCAAAGATCCAACGGTTTTATATTTTAATTCTATACATTAAATATTTTACCGTTTTGTATTTATAAAATTAAATCAGGTTTAATAAAATAAATCTTTTAATTAAATATCTCGAATTAAATATGTTTAATTAAATGAATTTTGACCGTTTGAAAAACTCAACAGTCTTCTTCTTATTTAAAAGAAAAACAAAAATCAGATTTTCACTTACCCCAGTCGCAGCTACTGACCTGACGACTTTTCCCCTCTTCTTGCTTTGTATGCCCACTAGTTTATTTTCATCTTCTTCTACTATTAGGTTCACAATGGGCCAACGAGTCTTGCTAACTGGGTTGGTATCAGGTGGTTTTATCCTGGATTCGATTTGTCATCTCTAAGGTATAGCAACACTTTTCCAAAGGTGTACCTGACAAATATTGAGTTAAGGGCAGTCTGTTGAACAGGCGACTCCATCTCTCTGTGCTTGTGTGATTGTCTGAAGTGTGTTATCTTTTCTAACCCTTAACTCTTTTCAAGCTTATGTTTGATTTATTCACTATTACAGGAATATTCTCCAACATAGAAATCAGAGAGAATGATTTCTATATAAAGAGTGATCAATTCATACGTGAAAATCAGGAGAGAAATCAATCACATCAAGATATCAGGAAGATTTTGTTTTCTCTCAAGAGATAGATATTTTCACGGATATGGTTGAATGAGGGAATAATTAGCTCAGAATCGATATCACATCACCAGTTATTGCCAGAAAAGAGTATGGAAAGATACTCATAGATACAAAGAATAGAATCGTATCAGAAATTGAAGAAAAAAATCATCGAGTATTATTTTCCTGTGAATGAAAATCTCTGGAGATTTTTGATGTTTTGAAGTATAAAAAGGGGTGATGGGAAGTCAGAAGGATGGGAGAGAGATTAGGGGTAGGTTCAGAGAGGCAGAGAAGCTCGAGAAAACATTCCAGAATTTCTGCTGCTGCTGGTGCACGAAGAACAACAAAAGGTGACAGAATCTTCAAGCAAAAGGCGACGGAATCTTCATCCAGTTTGTGGCAGAATCTTCATCCTGTTTGCAACGATTACTTCAAATCAGCAACATTTGTTTTCAGAGCCTCTGTGACAGTGAATCTGTAACGCATATAATAGTTGCAAATTCACTATTTACTTTATTTTTCTCATTTTTCATCATTTGTGTACATCTTGAGCAATGAATTGTAACTCTGAGCAAGTGATAAATATGAGGAGCTAAACCCCATCTCTGAGGCGACGGTGGAAGCTATTTTTTTTCCAAAAATTATGTGGTAATGTTTATTTAATTAATTTATGCAATTAGTTTATGATTATTTTCCTTAATTAAAAATTGATTTAATAATTTTTATAGAACAATTGTGATTTCGTTAGATGGTATATGCTTTGACTAGGGTTTAGATATTCCATGCTTCTATTATACAATTGTTACTTTAAGAATTTACTTATTGCAACATTTTAGAATATAAAAGTTAGAATTGCATAATTATAATTATTGAATTTAATCATTATAAAAATTGGAAAAATAGTGGAAACCTAGCCTCAGTTTTCTCTCAACTTTGTTTTGAATATTATTTTCATATTTTGTGTATATTTTTAGCTTAAAATTAGTTTATTAAAATCTAAAATCATTCTTCACAAGTTCGAGAAACAAACCCGTTTTTACCACTATTTAAAATTACATCACTCAAGTTGAAAATGTTCCTTTCAAAACTTATAACTCTGTTGTTAAAACTGGTGAAGATTTGAGTATGCCACCACCCTTATCATCTACTACTTAACTCATCACAAAAGCTACACTTATGATTCTGAAAACAAAATGGTGAATTCCACTTCTTTTTCAACTTTATTAGGAAATTCTTATTATTTTTGTAATTATTTTAGGTATTTTTATTATTTCTTATTTTTGGACTTTTGAATTTGAACTTTTGGACATTATTATTATTTTTAAACCCTACGGAAGGGTAATTAAATATAAACTACACATGGAAGTACGACAATTACGATATTGTCTCGGCCCCTTGGGTTCGTATACTGACATAGGAGTCGGTGGCCTGAGTCGACTTCAACGGTTCATCGCCCGTCTGGTACGGGAGGTAAGACTCGATCAACCCACGAATCCCCTGTCAGTGGGTTTTCTGTATTCCTTCGTAATGCATATATGTTGAGGACTTGAATACAGAATTAATTTTATAGTAAAGGGCAAGGACTGGCCATATAAGATAAGGACTCGGATTTCATCACTGTTTCCTTCTTGCCCGCCTTTGGAACACGTTACCTAACACGAACCTAAGCCTAAAATTTGACTACAAAGAGACCTATAGGGTAACGAGCTTATTAGAAAATCATTCAAAAGGACTATATTGGTTACTTTGTTAGCATAACTTAAAGTTCAGGATGATTATTTTAAGTTGATTAGAGCTTCCTTGTAACCCAGGGAAAAGTTGCCAAAGAGGCAGGGTTATCAAAGCTCCTTAGAGCTTATCCTGTTTTTATTCGACTTAATCTAATTGAGATCTTTCTAAGAGATTTGCTAAAACTGTAACTAGTTGCCTTTTGGAAGAATAGAAGCTGGTCTAGAAACAATCTAAGTGGCGCCTTCATGTTTTTTGTTTGCTAGATTCAGTAGGTTTGATTTGGTTGAGTCGACCTTGTTTGTGTATGTTTAGAACCCCTTCCTGTTAGGATTTATTTTCTTAGATTTTTTTTTGTAAATTTATTAGGAATATTTTTAGAAAATGTCAAACTGGTATTATGAGGACCAATACAATGAATATCCGACTGAATTTCAAAATAGACATTATCCATACTATCAACATAGTGTGGATAATACTTGGGACCACTACCAACCTTCTGAAGGTTATGGTTCATACCAAGGTGATCCCAATTACTATTCATACATGCACCCTTCTTTTGAACATGAAAATAAGCAAAATTCGAGTTCTTTGTCTTGGAGGGATGCCCTGGAGCAGTTTCAACCTAGTATTCATCATGAACCTATGACACCTCTAGAAGAATCACTCAAGAAGCTATCTGAGATAAAAAATAGTTTTGCATTAAGTGTGGGGAAAACAATTAGTAGTCCAACTCTTTCTCTAGAAGAATCCCTCAAGCAGATAGCTGAGTATAACAAGCAGATAGCTGAGAATAACAAGCAGATGATTGAGGATAGAAATAGGTTCGTATTAAGTATGAATGAAATTTATGCAAAGAATAATATTGCTCAAAATGATCTTAATTTCCAATACAGTGTTTCCACTTTTACCCTTGATAATAATGATGAATATTTACCCACCTTAGAGGACGAGGTTAGAATAGAAGACACTACGTATTTAGATAAAGTTCAAACATCTTCATATTATTATGATGATGATTATAGTGTTGATGAAGAAATTCGTAGTCATAATGACGAGGAAACTGTTACACCAATTGAACATAACGATAATAATACTGTCTCTAGTTTACATCCTAATAATATTGATGATTATTCACCTATTCAAAAGGAAGAGGAATTGACTAGAGATAACATTTCTTTGGATGGAGTAATATTCCTTGTTCTTATGAGTATGATGATGTTTTAGAGGAACGAGTTTGTCCTGAGACTAGCGATTTGGAGTCTAACGACTCGAAGACAATAGTCTCTGACGAAGATGATAGACTCATAGAGAATTTTAACGTGATAGAGGATGATTTGATTCAGGTTGATAGAATTGTTTCCCCAGTGGATTTTGATGTCCTAGACACCCAACCTTTTCAGGTCCCAGAGGCTCAAATACTAGTGATCTTAGGTCATCTCTTTAATGTCGTCATCAATTATGGAAATGGAATAATTAATTTTTCTTTTGGTAAAATGGCTATTGAACTGAATTTATTCAGTATGAGTAAACAACTTTCTTGTGATATCTATGATTTAGAAGAAGTGAACATAACTAGTACTTCAGTTCATAAATCTTTACCAAACACTTTGTTAGAAGATCCATTAGAGAAATGCTTATCCCACTTTGGGTTTGATGTTGACGACGATAGTGTTATTAATGAGGTGAATACTTTGTTAGATTCTGCACCTTTGATGGACACTTATAATATATGGAAAGCTAAGTTTGAACTTCTACCAGTTTCTAAGTCTACCTTATTTCCTACTATAGAAGAAGTTGAGTGTAGTTCTGACCTTAAGAACCCTAGAATCCAACTAATAGTTTTTAGTCCATCTAAGAGTAGTGTCCATACTAAGTTTGGGGGTACCGATGATTCTTGTGATTGTCAAGTATCCCTTCTTAAAGTCCCTCACTTGGGACTTGACATTTGTGCCTCTACCATATTGCGAGATTATCTTCATACACTTTTTCATGAGCCTAATTATGTCCAAAAAGAAGTTCAGTTGTTAGAAACCCATCCTCTGGTTGATGTGGTTTACCCAGGCGATGATACCAATATTGACTTTATTTTCCCACCAAAATATTTTCTTCCATATGTGGGAACGTATGAATTTCAAATGTGTCAGTTACTAGAGTTTGGAACTAAACCTAATTATTATAGGAAATTAGAATCGACACATCTTCTCAAGAATGACCACCACATTCGTGTTTTCATTTGTGGTAAGCTGTTTTGGTCAAATCTGATTGACGTTAGGGATCCACACCTTTTCAGGTTATTATTATATGGTTCGTAAGTTGTGGCTAATCTTTTCTTAGTCTGGCTGAAGACTTTAAACTTAGCACTTTTTGGGAGGTAACCCATGCTCATGCGACACGGTAATATCTTTCCTTAACTCTTTTCCTTCGATTGGTAATAGTTTCTCCTTGTTCATATATTTAATCATTTATCTTTAGAACATTGAGGACAATGTTAGATTTAAGTTTGGGGGTAAGGGAGAAACTTTTAGTGAAACATGAAACTCCAAAGTCTAGAAACTTGTGAATTATTCAGGATGACACTAACCATTCTAGGTAGATGGAAACTTAGCTCTTTTTCTATAAGAATTGGTGTGCCTAGTTAAATGGTCTATTCATAAAAGGATTCCTAGCTCAGGTGTTAAAAATAACATGATAGTTGTCAACATATCTCGGAATCTATCTTGACCATATCACCTTTCTGTTTTTATTTGTGTAATTTTTGTGTTTCTCTAAGTGATTTGGTGGGGCACCAGTATCAAATTGTTATCACTGCCAGGATGAAGTGTTTGAGATCAAGACCCACTATTGTATTAGTTAGACCATTAAAAATATAAAATAATAATAATAAATAAAAATTGATTGACACTTTGATTGGAATACATGTGTTTTCTCCCTGTCTTCGTCGCCTAAGCAAGCGTGGAATGCAGGATCCATGAGAACTATCATGTATGTTGTCAATACATTTAAAATATTTTTCAACAAATCGACCGCTGAGACCCTTGTATATACCAGATGAGTCGATATTAGTTTAAGGAATAAGACTACTGGGAGCGTATCTCAAGCCATTCATCCTAGCACTGACCTTCAGACAGATATGAGAAACACCGTTCACCTTAGTCAACATGTGCAAACATCATTTTGTCTATATCCATCTTCTAAATGTATTCATGTGATTGAACTTTGATAGATTCTGAGTATTGTTCAACTATTTGAGTAGAGTTTTTAATTCTTGTATGAATTTTAGTACACTGAGTGCAAACTCGTGTACAACAATTGGACTCATTTAGAGTAATGATTCTTATAGTCGAAGAATTTAGTATACCAACTAAATAGTCTGTTTAGTGTCTATCCTCAATCGTTCACATGTATCTAGGGTTTGGAGTAAAGGTTTTGTGGGTACACCTCTTGTAAACCCTCACGAGACAAAACTCGTCTGATAGGTACACCTATGGGTTTAAAGGCTTATTGCACGCGCTAAGTGCAATCGCGATGCCTACGAAAGCGAATTAGAATTTATTTATTTTTTATTAGATTTGCTCGAGGACTAGCAAATAATAAGTTTGGGGGTATTTGATGGACACATTTATGTGTCTTATTTAGTCTCGTACTTGTATTAATAGTCCTCATATTTTGTATTAATTGTGTGATTTTATGTAATTGTAGTTACTTTGGTGGAATAAATAAATAAGGAAAAAGTGGGCTTAAAAGTGCTAGAAACACCCTTATCAAAAGTGTTAAAGGCACCCGAGATTTTGGATTAGGACACCCTCTCAAATTGATTAAGGCACTCATACTTTGGATTTGGGCACCCACTCCTCATTTCAAATAAATTCTAATGGCGGGAAGATTTTGGTTATATCCTGAATTGATTATGGGTATGATTTTCACGTGATTTTTGGGATAGAAATCAGAGAGAATGATTTCTATATAAAGAGTGATCAATTCATACGTGAAAATCAGGAGAGAAATCAATCACAACAAGATATCAGAAAGATTTTGTTTTCTCTCGAGAGATAGATATTTTCACGGATATGGTTGAATGAGGGAATAATTAGCTCAGAATCGATATCACATCACCAGTTATTGCCAGAAGAGAGTATGGAAAGATACTCAGAGATACAGAGAATAGAATCGTATCAGAAATTGAAAAAAAAAATCATCGAGTATTATTTTCCTGTGAATGAAAATCTCTGAAGATTTTTGATGTTTTGAAGTATAAAAAGGGGTGATGGGAAGTCAGAAGGATGGGAGAGAGATTAGGGGTAGGTTCAGAGAGGCAGAGAAGCTCGATAAAACATTCCAGAATTTCTGCTGTTGCTGGTGCACGAAGAACAACAAAAGGTGACAGAATCTTCAAGCAAAAGGCGACTGAATCTTCATCCAGTTTGTGACAGAATCTTCATCCTGTTTGCAACGATTACTTCAAATCAGCAACATTTGTTTTCAGAGCCTCTGTGACAGTGAATCTGTAACGCATATAATAGTTGCAAATTCACTATTTACTTTATTTTTCTCATTTTTCATCATTTTTGTACATCTTGAGCAATGAATTGTAACTCTGAGCAAGTGATAAGTATGAGGAGCTAAAGCCCATCTCTGAGGAAACGGTGGAAGCTATTTATTTTTCTAAAAATTATGTGGTAATGTTTATTTAATTAATTTATGCAATTAGTTTATGATTATTTGCCTTAATTAAAAATTGATTTAATAATTTTTATAGAACAATTGTGATTCCGTTAGATGGTATATGCTTTGACTAGGGTTTAGATATTCCATGCTTCTGTTATACAATTGTTACTTTAAGAATTTACTTATTGCAACATTTTAGAATCAAATTAAAAGTTAGAATTTCATAATTATAATTATTGAATTTAATCATTATAAAAATTGGAAAAATAGTGGAAACCTAGCCTCAGTTTTCTCTCAACTTTGTTGTGAATATTATTTTCATATTTTGTGTATATTTTTAGTTAAAATTATTTTATTAAAATCTAAAATCAGTCTTCACAAGTTCGAGAAACAAACCCGTTTTTCACTATTTAAAATTATATCACTCAAGTAGAAAATGTTCCTTTCAAAACTTATAACTCTGTTGTTAAAACTGGTGAAGATTTGAGTACGCCACCACCCTTATCACCTACTACTTAAATCATCACAAAAGCTACACTTATGATATCTGAAAAGAAAATGGTGAATTCCACTTCTTTTTCAATATGAAGAAGATTCAAACTATATTAATTTTCCAGATCCATGGGTTCCATTTGCAATCGAGAAGTTTAATTTTATCGCTCGTTTTTTTTTTTCTGACTCAAATGACTCGTTTGGATCTGACTTATCTAAATCTAACTCATTGCATCTGAATCTGATTCATTACATCTGACTCAAAAATAATAAAATAGTAAAGTTATAGAAAATAATTATTCCAGTCAGATATGTGCCTAACGAGCCAAGTACAAAATGATACCTGACTCAAATAGCTTCGAGTCAAATATACGAGCCAAGTCGGGCTTCGAGTATGACATCTAGAAAACTAAAAACACAAACGATATGACATCTGATTCGGGTTGAGTCAGATGCTGTCATATTCAGATCACAAGTCAAATCCAAACAAACATGGTGTTTGACTTTTAAATAACAGTGCACTAATTATAATCACATTTAAAATTTTTTAATAGATAACAAAGTTATCCTAGAATGTGATTTGTAATTAGGGCAAATAAGTTTAATAATGAAAACAAGAACATAAAAGATTACAGAAAGGAAACTGAAATCAAATGGCATTAACTATAAACACATATAGTAGAAATCGAAATGGACCATGCCAATGATTTTGGGTTCCTTTTTTGTAGATTTGGGTTTCCTTTTAGCTTAAAAGACTTGATTTTTTTTTATATGAATACACACCATAGATGCTTTGAAAACAAGCAAAAATATTAAATCACTATTCGAAATATGTAATATCAATTTTTCAGTTTGAAAACTAAAACTGAATTGTTTAGCTTCTCTCACAAAGAGAAAACAAATTTAAGGAATAAATAGAAAAAAAATATCTTAAAGCGTGAATGGAAAATCAACCGATTGAGCCGGGGAAAACTCCACTTGGGTCGGTTGGTTCACCAATTGGACCTGCCGGTTCACCCCAAACATTGAGTACAATTGAAATACTTACATATATTTAAGGTAGAAATACAACTTGATTTGAATTTCAAAGAAACCAAACAATTATTGAATCATATTTTGATATAATTTATATGCATAAAAATTATATCCTGTTTTCCTAGAAATATATAAGAATTTCTTTTTTTAAATGTATGAAAATATTATATCATCAAAATTATTGTTTTAGCACTATAGATCGAGTTGAGACTAGAGAATTTTATTATACTGAATAAGATTATTATTTTAGTAAGTATTATATTTAACGAAGGTATATTAATTCGTATTTGTAGGGGATGGATGGAATTAGTTGTTGCATGCACCGAGCATTCACTTGGACCGATTTTCCCCTGGTGTTTGTGCTCCCCTTTCCTTAAATGGCTTGTGTTGCTAGTTATACTCGAGACGGTTGTTGCTTGTTGGACAATACGTGTTAGCGTATGAGTGGTTTTAGTTCTTGTGTGCTTGTTGGCTTTCCGTTTTACATGGTGAACAACAAGTCCGATTACCTCGTTCCGAGATGACCACAACCCGTGAATTTGTGAATCCAAGATCCGGTCGGAAAGTTGGTTAACACCCTGTCCCCATGCCTATTTTCTTATATGAATATACATCATAGATTCATTCAAATGTTCATCACTAGTATAGTAGTATATGTTATTTGGATAAGAAATCTTTTTTAATGGCTTTTGTTAACTTATATCCCTGCATACATGTTAAGGTTTATTAAAACACCAACCATTTATATTAGAAAATATGTTTTTTTGTCTTTTTTCTTGCATTAAAAACAATAAATCTTGTTTCTAATATAAATAATTACTGTTTTAAATATAATAAAAATAACAAAATTTATTTCCAATATAAATGTTCTTTATTTTAATGAACCTTAATATATACACTGGGATACAAATTAATAAAATATTTTTTAAATTTTTAAAATATATATGGGGATACAAGTTGATAAAATTATTTTTTTAATTTATACATATTTTCTAATTCCTTGGTCATCACAACACCCACTTGAATCAACCATTTTTACCAAATCAATAAAAATAAATAGATTAATAACTCCAAACTCCCGACAGACGGTAGATTAAAGATAATATAAAACTTAGAAAACGGTTAGTTTAAACAACTTCTCTCGATTTCACCGAACAATTGTAATGTATTGCTTGAGATGTTGAAAAACAAAATGAAAAAGATCCAAAACCAGTAAAGATCAAGAAACTTCTCCACCTCGACAGCAGCGGTGGAAAGAAACCACGTCGTTGAATGTTGAGCGTTGAACGCTCATTTGTTAAACGACTAATTTCTTCCATTTAAAAAAAAAATAAGCTTATTTTATGTGCAAAATAATACACAAATGGTAATCCAAAGCTAAAGGTGAGAAAAATATAGGATATGATGCAGTGCTCATCCAGGACTTCACTAAATGTGCATCCCAAAGGATAGTAGACTAGGGTTGTAGACTTGTGGCTTATGTAGCACAAACACCCTAAAAATGGTCACGTGTTTGTATTCATATTTGCGTCTGATATTTAGATGTACAAACACATCGATGATATATCAGCATATGCCACATATTATTTTAATATAAATGTATATTTATAATATCTAAATTTTTATATATATATATTATTGTTTTCACATATATATTTATTCTTACTTAAATTTATTATTTATTAATAAAAATATCACTAGATTTATAACACACTTATATTTTAGTTTTTAAAAAAATTGTCCATATCTCCGTATCAGTATCATGCTATCTATTTTATAGTTAATAGTGAATACGCATTCAATAATCTAATTAACTCACAATACAATTCATTAGGAGTCCAACCAAACCTCATATCCTAGATGATCAGAGTGACCTTCGATTCCTTAATTTAACAAAACAGTTGGGATGCCATTATTGATTAGATAATATAGGTATGGGATTTTAATAATAGACATGGAAAATAATTAAAATTCATAATTAATATAATAAAATGCAAAGGGAACGTACTGAGGAAATAATTTGGTTGGGTCATCATCCCGTGCATACAATAGTTGGAGCTTGGAGCTTTCCTTTTTTCTTGTTTAGTGTGTCAATACAGACTGGTGCAGAAGGATGGAATCAATTCATATAAATACTTTTTTTGGTTATGTTTGGTTTCATAAGAAACATCCATACACTATAGTACTATACCAAATGTTTTGCTATTATACGTCAAGGAAATCTCCTTCAACAATTAAATTAAGGAAAAATTAGAAAAATGTCCCAAAAAAATATACTATCGGAAAAATGCCACGCATTTTAAAAGTTATGAGAAAATATCCTACCGTTATTATTTCCATCCAAACCTAGTTAACTACTCAACTTGGACACACACGTGGGTTTACATGTGCTAAAAAAAAAAATACACCCTTCGACGCATGCGCAACCTACACATCTTTTGTATCTTCATGTTCATGTGGATTATGGTAGAAACTTTTATCCTTCATCTTCAGTCGGCAAATCAAGCATGATCTATCACCAACATGATCATACTACCGATGTACAACAAAAAACCAAATCAAACAAACCAACTTACAAATCCAAATATTTGAATACATTTACCACAAACCATTACAAAACCCAAATTACATCTTTTACATGAAAACCTCCCAATTTTTTAAACCTTCAAAATCGAATTACATGCATCAAAACATAATCACTATAGTTCAAATCATTCAATTTCATACATCCTCCATTAAAGACCCTCCTTTCATCAATTAAAAACCATATTATATGAATTTTCTCAAATCAGTAAACCCTAACTTTAATTGAAACAAAAGTAAACAAATTCAAACTGAATTTTCGTCTGAATAATCAAAAATATAAATGGGCTTCAATTATTCTTCATGTTGATTCTTCTTTGAATAACTAATTACGTCATCTGTTCTACGGAATTCTTCGAACTTTAAAGGGCTAAAATCTTCTATGGGATCCCCTCTTCTATTTTTCTTCCTCACACATCAATTAAAACTAATTGACAAGAAGTGAACATAAAACCCTAGTTTTCACTTAATCATCACCGTAAAAATTCTCTCTGCAACTGTTTCTCGTCTCTGGGTTTTAGAGGTGTTTTAATGTCAAAGATAGAGTAGAGAAGATGAAGTGGGTCATTGTGCTCACAGAACATCTTTAACCGTACACATCATATGCGAGGGTATATATGTAATAGGATGAAGACAGGTGTAATATGTGAGGGTTTAAATATCATTTCAATAGCTTTTTTTAGACATGTGGCTAATTTACAGCTGTTGAATCTCATTAAGGTAGTGATTCATGATTCAAACACGTGTCAAATTTATTTATACTACTATGAAGTAAGGTCAACATAGTCATTTCATATACCAAGTTATCCCATGTGACGAGATATTGACTAGTCAATTTCACGAGATTGACTATTTGAATGAAAATAGTAACAGTTGGGCATTTTTCCATAACTTTTAAAATACGGGACATTTTTCTGATGGGGCATTCTATTTTAAGATATTTTTTTAAGTTTTCCTTAAATTAAGCAACCGTAGGGTTAAAAAAAGAAAAACAAGGTAAAAGCAAAACTCTTGATTGAGAGAGAGAGACATATAAGAAACACAAGGGTTATCAGCTACTACCTACTAATATTGCCACTGGCCAGCAAAAGGTAGGGCCATAGAGTTTCAGATAATCCTGATGGTTCCATTGGCAATGTTGATCTTTTTGTTTCGACTGTTTTCTTAGAAAGGGATATATTTTTAGAAGATCAACATCTGATGATCTCCACAATAAAAGAAATGTAAGAAACTGGTTTTTGCGGTCACTTGTCTCGCTCTAAAAAGCTCTCCAAATATTTGCTTGATTCAATCAGCAACCTAGATTTTCAAGCTGATACCAGTGGGTGCGACACCTCTAATTTCACACGGGATCCTATGAAATGGAACTAAACGAACAATTAAGTATTTTATAGCAGTGCAGTGTAATATGCTAAGGTAGATAAAAGTTTCAAAGATTCGTTCGGTAGTACTAGTATTATTTATGAGAAAAATTGTACAAAGACTTTGAGTTCAGGGAGAACATAAGTTTGTTTTTGAGATCCAACACTCGCGCTGGATCCAATACGAAATGACCTATGTTTGGTTGGGTACGTCCACACAAGTTTCTAGATTGGATCTACTACCCGAGTTCCCATATCTGTACAGACTGTACTTCCTTAAAAGAGGAAGAGCGTTCTAAAATTAAGGCTGGGCTGAGCATAAGTTCCACTCCATCCAATCAGCCTGGCCCAACTTACCCGATCTAATTTCATTTGATTGGATACCAAATTTGTCACTTTTTGGATTAGATGTTGATGAGTTTTACAAAATTCGATAAAAATTGGATTGGACGTGTACATTCTTAATGAATCCAATATCCGACCCGATCCAATAAATAACCTTAAACTTGATTTTTTTCTAAGGTTAAATTCTATAACTTGATTTTTTCTAAGGTTAAATTGTATTTTAGAAAAATATAACAAAACAAATACCTCCATTATATAATATAATCATCACTTATATACAATTACAACTTTCTAATGTGCAACTAACTCACTGAAAAAAGATGGCCATGAGCTAATTTCCTATTGATCCCAATAAAAATAATGAAGCCTTAACTTGATTATCAAAACGGACTCATTTTTTGGGGCTTTATTTGTCATTGTTTATTTATTTATTTATTAATCCCCCTCCCCTAGACCAATATATTACAAAAAATTGTCATGTTTTCCTATTAGCCTCGCCCAACCTACCCGATATAATTCCATTTAATTGGATACCAAACTTGTCACTTTGTGGATTGAATGCCGATAAATTTTTCAAAATTCGATGAAAACTGGATTGGACGTGTACATTCTCAACGAATCTAATATCCAATCAGATCCAATAAATTACCTCATACCTGATTTTTCTAGGACTATTTAACCGATGGTACCTGATAAATAACCAATACTTAATTTATTATCTAACATTTTAAATATTAAAAAATAGTAACCATACTGTTAGTTAACTATTAAAAATACATTTGACTTAATTATGTTTACTGAGTTTCTTATTTCTCTATTTTTATCAATTAACAAAAGGAGAATACAACATTTAATTAACTATTAAAAGTACATTTGACTTAATTATGTTTACTGAGTTTCTTATTTTTCTATTTTTATCAATTAACAAAAGGAGAATACAACATTTAATGTCGCTCTCTTCTATTTTGGACGGTTGAAGCTGTAAAAATCATCTTCTAACCTAACCCTAACCTTAACTTTATCTCTAACTTTGTTATAGGAGTCTACCACCACCTTACTAATTCAAGGAATCAAATTTGAGCCTAGATGAGATTCATATGTAAACGTAATTGAATGCTACAATTCATATTGGTCACCACAATTATGTTTGAATTCTCACTAGGTTCTAGCTATTAGTTTCTCTTAAGGTATTGTAAAAACTTTCGATCGATTTCGATTCTAGCCGATTAGGTGGGAAGCTTATAGTTTGTTGTATTTGAAGCTAAAGAATTAACCCATGACTTGTTTGTGTACATATACTTGAATAAATGAAGTTTATGTTGAATTTCAGGTTTATGAAACAGGAAAATTAGCGAGGAACGAAGTTCCAAGAACTGATTTCGTATCATGACTTTTGTGGATTGTGTAAAAGATTTGAATGGGGTTTTGAAGCTCGAATTGAACAAAGAACATTACAAAGCTGTTGGAAGAATGGATATGTCTTAAATTCGAGTTTTGAAAGAGTTGTAAGAATTTTTGGGGTTGGATTTTTGCCGAGAATTGGTTGGGTTTAGATACCATCTCTTAATAGGTGGGGTCAAAGTTTCACTTTGATATTCAACTGACGGTCTAGATACCATCTCTTAATATTTGTGTACCAAATTTAGGTGTTGGTCATTTGTCTGGTACCATCTGTTAAATAGCCTTTTTTTCTAAGGTTAAATTGTATTCCAGAAAAATATAACAAGGCAAACGCCTCCAGTATGTAATGTAAACATAACTTACATACAATTACAACATTTAAATGTGCAATTAACTTCCTAAAAGAGGTGGTTTTGAAACAATTTCCTATTGATCCCAACATAAATATTGAAATAATGGAGCCTTAACTTCATTATCAGAAGATTTAGAATTAACTTATTTCTTGGGGTTTTGTTTGGTAGAAACTTGATAGGATCGGCTTTAGCAACCAGTACGACCATGTTCGATAGTAAGTAGTCAATGTATTTTATGTATAACATGAACTAATAATAGACATGCCCTTTCAGCCTTGGGGTATCAAAGCTCAGTATCTCTTAGCGTGCATCTGAGATAATAAATTGGGTATTCAACTCCTATTTCATCCTCTCGAGCTAGAAAGGTATTGATGGCAACATCGCTGGAAGCCGTGGAAAGAAGTAGCGGTCGTTCTTGCACATGAGACCTCATGATTGTTGGTGATAACAATTACTGCTGGATCTTGCAAAATATTTCTTGTTGAGCAGGGGACCAGATGTAACTCGCTTCTGTCGTTAGTAATGGGGTGAATGAAGCGACGAATTAAGTTAATCCTGGAATAAAGCGTTTGATATATGATACCTTTACCATGAATCTTTTAAGCTCTTTCGCAGTCCGGGGCGGAGGCATAGTGGTGATGGCTTGAATTTTGATCAGATTTACTTTGATTCCTTCTGTTGTTACTTGGAATCCTAGGAATTTACCATACGAGACGCCGAAGGCACACTTCACGGGGTTCATCTTCAGCTTATATTCGCAGAATTTCTTAAAAACTTGCCACAAGACTTTTAAGTGGGAAGCTCGAGTCTTGGGTTTGATGACCACGTCATCAACATAATCCTCTACCTGTTTATGCATCATGTCATGAAATATCGCTGTCATGACTCATTGATAGGTGGCACCTGCATTCTTTAGGCCCAAGGACATCACAGTATAGTGGAAATTTCCAATTGGAGTCTGGAACACAGTTTTGTTGGCGTCATGCTCGTACATCTTTATCTCGTTGTAGCCGCTATATCCATATATGAATGAAAACATACCATGATCATTGGTAGTATCCATGAGAAGATATATCAATATTGGGGAGTGGAAAATCATCCTTTGGACAATATTTTTTCAGGTTTCTGAAGTCAACGCAGCATCTGATTTTGTCATTTTTTGATAAGTGCTTAATTCACATGTTTCTAGTATCAAATCCATGCTTGTTTTAGTTATAATTCTAGCATATTAATTTTTATTATGATTATTTTCTAGTTTATATCTTATATTAGGTGAATCATCCAAAAAGGAGCTACAAAGTGCTAAAATGGACAAGGAAGTGAAGTACTATTGATGAAGAAAGGCCAAAGACCAAATTTAACTCATTCAAATCCATAAGTTCTTAATACCATCTTGAAGAGAACGAGATTACAAATCCAACACAAAAAGAATGAGGTCATTCCGAGTTTGGACGAAGAAGTTACGGGCAAAACAACCGAGATGAAGAAAGTGAAACCCACAGTATTACAAT
The DNA here is from genome assembly GCA_023531435.1 of Papaver californicum. Classification (NCBI taxonomy): domain Eukaryota; kingdom Viridiplantae; phylum Streptophyta; class Magnoliopsida; order Ranunculales; family Papaveraceae; genus Papaver; species Papaver californicum. The sequence continues at coordinate 5,917,732 of JAJJMC010027962.1, read as the reverse complement.
CGGTAGATAATGGGAAACCGTGCCTACCGATTATAGGTATTTTTGGACACATAAAAAGTCCATTTTAGGGGTCTTACAATCGTTAGATATGATGGGTATCGAGCCTACCGATTATGGCAATCCAAGAGAGACTTCTTGGATGCATTTTGGACTTCTAAAAGGAGGAAACTTGGTCCCAATAGGTTTCTTAACCCTAGAAGAGAGGAGACTTGAAGGCTATAAAAGAAGACATCTAAGGCTCAAACAAGATATTGTACATCTTGGGAGGAATCTCTATACCTCCTACCTATCATATTACAACTCACGTTTTAAACCTAGGGTTTACCCCTTTAGGGAGAAACCATTCTTCTTTATATTATGAGTAGCTAAATCTTTGTTGATTAAAGATGAATTCAATGTTCTAAGCGTGAAGCTTTATTAATACAAGTTTGTTTGAAGTTATTGTCATCATCGTTTGTTTTTACTATACCTAGGGTTTATGATTGATTCTTAGATTGTTTGGGTGCGCAACCAAGTTATTTTATTGATCATTCTATCGCTAGTAGAGAGTTGAACGATCCGTAATTGTCGATCATATCCTACACAAATAGAGAACGTGAGACCTTGTAGAGGGATTCTGTGTAACAATCGTGTGTGAAGGAAACACTAGAAAGTGGGCCGAGCATACTGAGTCTAAATACTGGGATCAAACCTAAATTTACAAATCTTAAAGCGTTCGATCGAGTTACACCTTGTAAGCGTACCTCAAGACGGCTCAGTTGGATAGAATCCGCTGACTAAGCGTACCTGTTATCCGGTGATATAAGGAGTTTTGGGGATAACTAAGCGTACCTGCTATTCTACGGTTGGTGATGAATGATTTTAACGAAAAATAGATAAGTATACTAATCAAGTCAACATTTGGTAACGGCAAAGGACTCCCTAATCATCTTTCTTTCTTATTATTTTCTTTATTGTTATTTTTAGTTAATTAATTCACAAACCCCGGTATTTATTCTAGTTTTGCTAATCCAAATAACCTATCAATTACACAGCCCTCTTTGGGAACGATCCTAACTACCGCTATATTACTAGTTAATTAATGGGAAATATATTGAACAATTTGTAGCACTTACGACACGCATCATTTTTCTTCTTGACGAGCACTATGTTATCCAGGTTGGATGTTGGATAGGCTTAATAAAACCCGCGACAAGCAAATTTTGAAAACCGATATTGATTTACTCCTCAATCTTATGCCTGAATTGTCTCCGCTGCTGCTTGACCGGTTTTGATCCAGGAATGATGTGGATTAGTGACCAATTTGTCATCTAGGCATGGAATTTCTTCGTAGGTCCAAGAAAACACATCCTGGTGGTCCTTGAAGAGGCTCGCAAAGCCCCATTCGTTCTTCCGGCTATAGAGTTGACCTGGTGGAGACTAGGGGCTTCCTCTGTCCCAATGTTGACGGTCTCAAGGGCATCGGTTATGGAGTCAGTCTCATCTTGTAGTTATCGTGGAGCATCTTAGATCTCCTTCTAACTCAAACCCATATTGTGGTTAAACTCTTCAGAGCGGGGAGGATTTTTTGCTAGCCTCCCCTGTTAATTGCTAATAACAACGAAGATATACAACCCTTCTCTTGGCGTCATAGCTTGTCACAAAATTATGTTCCTTTTTGTCATGAGGATAGGTCACGACAGTTGTAGTAGACATAGGGAAATTATTGATAAAATCAGTATAGGAGTTCGTTTTTGAAGATTTACCTATCTCATCGGTTGTCGAAGGCAGCGACCTCTCAAATTCTTCAAGCGACGTCCACTTAGGCAACGACGTGTTGTAGATCTTGTCTGAAAATTCAAACGTATTATTCTTTGGCTCAAAAAACTTAGTGTCATAGGTTGGGGCGTAAGGAGATGAAGATGTTGAGATGTGAATGATCTTCTAGTTAACACTGTCTTCATACATTGATGGTAGGTTAAGGGAACAACTTTGTTATCATGGAGCCATGGTTTTCCCAATATCATGTGATATTTAGGTTCCTTTTCGATCACATGAAATTTACTTTTGACTGGATGGATCCTATTTGCAAGTCCATGTGAATGTATCCATGCGTGCTGGTGTGATTTCCTTCGAAATCCTTCATTATAATAGGATGAAATATAATCTTGTTTTGTGGGACTTTGGCAGCTTTGAGCGTCTTAAGGGTGATGATATTGGCGGCACCCATGTCGACAAAAGCTCTCTTGAATTCAAAATCTTTCATGTAAATGGTCAAGTACAGGTCTCGATTGTGACCTTCTTCAACCATCATATATTTTTCAGTGAAAGTGACGTTATCCAAGGATGGATGGACGCCATGGATACTTCTGGCGTTTTTGTTAAAGATGGAATTAGGTGTGCATCTGTAGCAACACATTTGAAAAGAGCATACATGTTTGTTCGTTGGTCTTTAGAAAAATATAAAAGTTTATATAATTCTCGATCAGATAGGCGAATTCTCGAATGATTGGTTTCTCACAAGTAGTGAAACTTCTGATGTGATGAGGAGAAGGGGCGCCTGTTGGAGCTAGGGCTGCAAAAACCCGACCCGACCCGCACCCGCCCAATTTTACCCGACTCGCACCCGACCCACCAATGAACGAGTCGGCTGCGGGTGATTTTTTTAAAACCCGTCTTTTGGCGGGTCGGGTGCGGGTGATAGCTCCTCTAACCCGACCCGACTCGCCCACCGGCCGAAATTTAACACGTTGTTTTGGCACGGGTGATTTTCACTTAACTTCATCTGTATGGTGTATCTATTCACTAAGGTAAACAAAGGGTTCTTATTCTTCATCTCTGTTACACGCATAATACACAGGCGAGAGGCGAAATCTATTTTTCTTCGATCAGGTAACACCCTTTGTTCATCTGAAATCCCATTTTTGTTAAGTTTATGAGTTGCAGAGACTACCTAAGTAACCTAACTCGAAGAAATAGTTGCTTTCAGACTGCACTCGAAGAAATAGTTGAAGAAAAGTAGAAAACAAGAAAATTTGAATCAAATTTTACGTCGAAACAAGTAAGTAAATGGAACCCAAACCTTCATTTCTCATGAATCACCTAATGTTTTGTATTAATTTGTCACTTGATGAAATTAAATTTTTAGGGTTCAGTAAAAAAATTTGAGGATTTTTTTCTTTTTCTATAATTTAGGGTTTATTTGATCTTGTTCTTAGTGTATTGATATGCTGTCATCGAAAATAAGCACATAACTACCAGTAGGATACCAATTTTAAACTTTTAACTACCAGTAGGAAAGAAACCTATGTACCCACAATAATCTTTTATGACATCAAAATATTTTGTCCCCATGAAGCCAAGACCAAAAGACCACCTGTACCTTAATGTTCTTGGGCTAGTGAAATTTGTTTCCTTGGTAAGTTTACTTCTGTCTTAACTTTTTGTTTTTGTGTGAGCAGTAGGCCATCTAGCTTAAGCTCTAATTTTCAACAGTTATTTCGGCTTCCTTTCTTTTGTGTTTTAATTTGTATCAGAGTATATACGTGTTAGTCTGTCATTGTAAGAAGAGGTTCCTCCTCTAGTTCTCCCCTTATTTTGCTATTGAGTTCTTTACTGGTTTTTAAACCAAGCTCAATATAAAGTTGTTTGTATTGTCTAATCTGTTGTAAGTTTGTTTGAGTGTCCTAACCTTATGACAAACACTAGCTCCCTGTGTTAGTTTTTTTGTTTCCTTGGTTTGTTTTTCTCTCTGGTTACTTGAATCTATGCTTTAGCCTGTATAATTATTCTACCTTTCTTGACTCTTTGTGAATTGAATATTTTTATTTCCTAATTTACTCAACCTCTTGCTTTTTGTCTTAGTCTGTTTGTATTGTAAACCTGGATTTTCACTTTGCTAATTGACTGCCCAATCTGCATGAGTCTTTGTTACAGTTACTTAGTGAACTGAATGACCTGCATTTTTCTATGCTTAGTTAAAGCTACTTTGTTACAGTTACTTAGTGACCTGGATTTTTCTATACTGCATCTTATGCTTAGGCATGTGTTATGTGTTCTGTAACTTGTACCAGGCTTGTTTTAGTTCTGCCTCATAGTTTTATTCTCTTTCTTCCTCTATCTAGTTGATATTCCGTGTTTTATTGGGTGCCTTTAGTCTACGTCTCTAGTTGCGCTAGAACCTTGTTAACTTTTCATATTTCACGATCTATCTTTGCATTACTGGTCCTATCTATGTTTTATTTTCACGCTCACTTCTTAAATTGTTGGATAAGTCTGAGTTCTTGCATTGTTAACCTTCCTCCAGCTTCACATTTGTCTTTATTTGCTACTCAGTCTTAAACATTTTAAGATGCTCATCATATTATGCTTGGAAAAAGTGACTTTCTTTATACTTGTCTTACATTGTTCATCTAGAATTATTTCAAACAGACAGAATGGTTTTGAATGGAGCTGCTCCACCAAGGGGAAGTGCGGTAGCTGCTCCGATGATGCACCTGGATTGAAGATTTCTCATAAATGAGCATTGGATTCATTAGATTTTCGTAAATGTTGAAGTGACTTTGACTTGTATTTGGTTTCTTTCACATTGACTTTCATAAATCATAATGACTTGTATTTGGTTTCTTTCATAAATCTTTCTTGTTTGGTCAGGCTTAAGAGGGTTTAGAATTTGAAAAAAATAGATTTAGAAGTTTAGAACAACTGTTTTAGGATTTGTGGAGTCTGGGCGGGTGACCCGCACCTGACCCGCCGTAAAGTCGGGTCTGATCCGACCCGACCCGTCCTACGACGGATTGGGTGTGGATGAAAAAATAGTCACCCGACTATACGACGGGTCGGGTACGGGTGAAGCCAAACTGACCCGACCCACCCGATATGCAACCCTAGTTGGAGCAATCAATCCACCTGTTTTTTGTTTTGGGTTTGCTTGATTGGTTTTAAAGCCTTGTAATTCTTTTCATTCAATTTTCATGAGCTCCATTATGTGTAACTAAATTCTTATGTGATTAGGGGTGAACTTGATGTCATAAACATGAGTTAGTAATCAATTATACATAAATATATATGAAATGTTTTCAAGTTACTCAAGTGCACAATCGAATGATTAGTTGATGATTTTATCACTAATTAACGAATTTTTTTGACCCATAATCGTTTAAAGTTCAAAACAATAAGTAGTAATTTTCTGTTGTTGACGGCGGGGTGTTGTTAAACAATTGAGAAGTAGAAAATTATCTTACCTAACAATTCGTACTTATGAGTGTGTGGCTAAGTCTTACCCCTATTCACGGAATTTGGAATTTAATGCTTCTGGTTTGATTGCACTTGGAGATCCTATTCTAGGTGGTCGAATTGTAAAATATGCTCTAAAAAACTTATTCTAGTTGGTAGTTGTAGAATTGATTAGTATAGCTGAGTCAATCACAATTCTAAGATGGTGATTGAGAAGGATAATAGTCCCACATTGCTAATATTCCCTGTGACGGACAAGAAAATTTCCTCTTCTAACGGGTTGGACTTCAACCCGTCCAGTAAGGAAAAACCCATGTAGCGTCACTCGAAATAATAAAATAAAAATAAAATATACATCCAGTTCAGAAATCCAGTAACAAGTTTTTTTTTCAAGGCTAACTACAGGTGGAAAAACAAGAAATGGAATGCATTTTTTTACCCAAGAACTAAATTCCGAAACATGACATGAGACATCCAGTAAACCAGTCTGTTCAACTAGTTAAAGCAACAAAATTGAACAAATCAAATTCAATCAACATTTCAAACTAAAACGAATATTTCAAACAATATATATATATATATATATTCCATGCTTGTATGCAACACCCTGTTCACGAACGATATTGAGTACATTACTCTAAACATGACTCAAATGATGACTTTCAGCAGTTGCAAGCTTAGAAATTCAAGTACCCAGTTTTAAGTTTAGTTTAGATCACAAAGCCAAAATATATTTAATGCAGAAAACGTGAGAAGTACACAATACCGTTGAACAAAGTCAATTTGCATCTATTTATACTATTAACAGCAGTGGGGAACCCAGGAAAATACTCATGGAAAATATTAAAGCCATGACTTAAAAAGGGTAAAATTTCGAAGGATGGTTACATATATAGGTTTGAAATCCAAATTCTGTATGGAGTTTAAATACATCAGAAATTCAACTTTAGCATATATATATATATATATATATATATATATATATATATATATATATA
>JAJJMC010027962.1:5862654-5903887 GCA_023531435.1 Papaver californicum | reverse complement strand
AGACAAAATTAAATGTATGATAAAACAGAACTTCAATTGCTACAAAATATTTTTAATCTTCATAAAATCATTTATACCATTCAAACCATACACAAATCAGTATGCAACGGTCAAACATAAAATTATATGATTTCAAAGCAAATCTCTTATCATGCAAAATCATCAAAACAAAGAGAATTTGAAGATCTTAAGTTTTTAGAAAAAATATATTAAATCCATAGTTGACACAACATTTCTAATAACCATTAACTCAACATTGAAATAGAATTTCATTTACAACAAAAGAAGAAAGAAAAACCCCTACCTTCTGTAGAAGACGAATTCAGCTGAATACGGAAGGTGATTGCTTTAAAAATTTTGATTTAAAAACATAAAATCTTCTTCTGCTTTGAGATTCTTTAGAGTGAAAAAAAAAATAGGGTAGTGAAATGAGAGAATGGGAACGTGAAATGTGAAGGAAGAACAAAGAACAAACAAATACTTCGTTTGAGAAAAAAAGAGAATTATCCCTTAGTTGTTCATGCCTTACACGTGACTTACATGCTCAAAGTTTATAGTGTTTTCCTAGCATCTAATATTCATGCTCACTGAAACTACTAAGGGTTAACCATTTAATTAAAAAAAATACCCAAACTGGGTTGGGCTAGGGCTCAAAGTTCTAGAAAAATTTCATGGTGTTACATTTCCATAATAAACTTAAAATATAATATGGAAGGGCCACTTTATTCATTGTCAATTGGTTTTTAGTTGGATGCCCACAGACTTTAACTTGGTATCATAGCTAGTCTCATATGATAATAAACCCAATGGATACCCTACAAAGATCCACGTGTTAGAGGTCCATATAGAGTGTCCTTCACGTAAGAGGACGTGTGAAGGATAATAGTTCCGCATTGCTAATATCCCCATAATAAACTTAAAATATAATATGGAATGGTCACTCCACTCATTGCCAATTGGTTTTGAGTTGGATGCCCATAGACTTTAATATGGTATCAGAGCAAACAATTTGTGATGAGTCATTTGACCGCACCTCTACTCCGTGTCACCGACTTAATATCCACGTGTTAGACCACGTGAAGGGGCGTGTTGAGATTAGTCCCACATTGGATGGACAACTTAATATCCTGCAGTTAATAAGCCAATTTCTTTAAGATCCTTGTTAACATTTTTTAAGATCCTTGACAACGTGGACAATTATTTGGGTGAAGCGGAGTAGGTACTGTCATATTAGAATCGTCACAAAACCAAGTTAAAGTCTGCGGACGTCCAACTCAAAACCAATTGGCTGATATTTTCACAGAAGCTCTTGTAAGAAATCTGTTTCATTCGATCAGAAGCAAGATAGGAGTGTTCCCACTCTTTCACTTGAGGGGAGTTATAAAGAACTCAAAGATACTTCCCAACATCTAGAAAATTCACCAGCTCATGAAATCCTATCAAAGGATATCACATCAACAAACAAGGAGAATATATATGCAGATAAATCATCCATGGCCACATTTGGAAAGTAAATCAATCAACACAATCTAGAAATGTTGATACCAAGAAGAATTTTAAATGAAAAACAGGTTGTATTCAAATGTAATTTTCTTGCTTAATTTACATTAAGAGGAGATGTATATATATATATATATATATGTTACATATAATAAGGAATGATTAATCTTGTGCAAAATATATACAAGACCGTTGGCTAAAATATCTTCTAGATTGTGTTGATTGATTTGTTTTCCAAATGTGGCCATGGCTGATTTATTTGTATATATATTCTTTCTTTCTTTGTTGATGTGATATCCTTTGATAAGATTTCCTGAGCTGGTGAATCTTCTAGCTGTTGGGAAGTATCTTTGAGATCTTTATCACTCTCCCTCAAGTGGGAGAGTGGGAACACTCCGAGCTTGCTTCCAATCGAGTGAAAAGGATTTCTTGGAAGAGCTTTTGTGAAAATATTGGCCAATTGAGACTTAGTAAAAACGTATCTTGTAATTAACTGACCAATAAAAACCTTTTCATGAACAAAATGATAATCTCGCTCGACGTTTCGTTCAAGCATGGAAATGGGGATTGACAGTCAAATATAGGGCACTCATGTTATCATAAAATAAAACTGGTGGTTTATAGAGACAGACACCAAGCTCACGAATATAACAAATCCAAGTTATTTCAGCAGTTGTAGATGCCATAGAGCGGTACGGGTTCAGTGCTAGAACGAGCAACTGTAGGTTGTTTCTTTGATGTCTAGGATATGCAGTTAGCACCAAGGTATACACAATACCCAGTTGTTGATCGACGAGTTGTTGGGAAACTAGCCGAATCAGCGTTCGAAAAGACATAGAGATCAATACTTGAGCATGCCAAAAAACGTAACCCAAAATTAATAGTTTCATTTACATACCATAATATACACTTGGCATCTTGGAGATGATGTTGAGTAGGTTTATGCATAAATTGGCTAATATAATTGACCGTACCTGTAAGATCTGGTCGAGTGAGAGTGAGTTATTGAAGAGATCCGTCTAGACGATGATATTCGGTAGTATCAGCATAAATATTATAGTGTTGGTGCGGATCATGTTTGATTGCAAGCGGTGTGTGAACAGATTTACTGTCAAGCATGAGAGCCCTGTTAAGGATTTCTTTACAATATTCAGTAACATCAGCATACCCGTACAAAGGTCCACGTGTTAGAGGCCCACAAAGAGTTCCCTACACATGAGGGGACGTGTGAAAGATAATGGTCCCATATTGTTAATATCCCCGTAATAAAGTTAAAGTATAATATGGAAGGGCCACTCTACTCATTGCCAATTGGTTTTGAGTTGGATGCCTATAGACTTTAACTTGGTATCAAGCATCCAACTCTTTAAGATCTGTTTCACTTTGAAGAGCTAGATAACAAGGATCTTAAAATATCAGCCATTTCTTAGGAACTTAAATATCAGTCAACATTTTTTTGAGATCCCTTTTATCTAGGATTTAAATATAAACCAATTTCTTTAAGATCCTTGGGACTTAGTAGAAGTAGGAATTACTAGATGATCCAATTTAGAGGATCCGTTTAACGAGTGGTCCACCCACCTGACCCATATACTCGTTAGTCCAAAATCGTGTTTTTTGACCAATTTTTTTCTTTCTCTGATTCATTCACTTGCGATTGTTAGATGGGTGATTTATATATATTCCATTCGTACCCACTCCTCTAAAATCAATTCAGTTTTTAGAATTTCCAGATTTGTTTTTATTCTTCTTTGTTGGTGTTTTTAGGGTTTTGTTTTGAAGATCGAATTCGGTGCTCTATAATCATCTCCAACTCAATTCGTCCGAGGTAAGTTTTATAATAAAGTGAGGGTGAAGAAGAGAATCAAGTGATGGTGAAGAAGAAGAAGTAGATATGAGAATAGATCTAAGATGCAAAAGAAAAAGATATAAATTCATCAATTTTGGGTTTTGGTTTATACTTTTTAATCTTCTTCTTCATCTGTGGGGTATGTAATGTGATATATGTATTGTAGGATCATCATGAGAACTAGGGTTTCTTCTACTGATTTGGGAGTGATATCTTCTTTTATGTAGAAACTGTTCTTGTACGACTTTTCTTATTTTTCTTCTTGTTTTCATCATTTTTCTTGTTTAGATATGGGTACCTCCGTACATATCAGTACATTTCAATAGTATTCAAGCATAAATTAGGTTTTTACATATGGATATGTACTATTTGCTGGGTTCTACTTGTTTTTGGTGACTAACAGAGGTCTTCTTCTTCTTTGCAACATAAGTTTTCGTCTTCTTCTTCTTCTTCTTCTACTTCTTATATTATTATTCATTTAATTATTCTAGTTGTAACCATTTTTGTTGATGATTTCTTCATATTTCAGAAGAAACCAGTTTTGATATGGGTTTTTGTTGATGATTTGTTTGAATCCTCTGTTTTGATTTTCTATTTTTGTATCTCAATACATATCAATATGTACTGTTGGGTCATACACTTTTTCCTTCAGTACATATTTTTTTTCCAGTATATATCAATATGTACTGTTGATCAATATGTACTGTGGGATCATACATATTTTCCTTCACTACCTATTTTTCTTTCAGTATATACCAATATGTAATGTTGGATCAATATGTACTATGAGGTCATACATTTTTTTCCTCCAATACATATTTTCCTTCAGTACCTACCAATATGTACTGTAGGGTCATACACATTTTTCTTCAATACCTATTTTCCTTCAGTACATATCAATATGTATTGTTGGATCAATATGTAATGTGGGATCATAAACTTTTTCCTCCAGTACATATCAATATGTTTGAAGGATCAATATGTACTAAATGATCAATATGCACTGTTTTTGGCGACTAATAGAGAGTTCTTCTTCTTTTGTTCTTCTACTACTTCTTCTCTTTTGTTGGTGGTGCAGGAATACTATTTTTTTCTTCTACTAATTGATTTTTTCAATTTTGGTGAAGGAGCATGATATGAAAAAAGATATGTTTTTGTTGATGATTTTGATTTTGATTTCATTTTTCGTTGATGAATATTTGGTATTTCAGACCTGTTTTGTTGTATTTTCGTTCAGGTTTTTCGTTTTAATGAAAGAAACAGAGAGAAAAATTGTTTCTCTAATATCCGCATGAACAATAAAAAGGGCAGTCGGGTCTCTTTGCAAGACCAAAACATTTTTGGACCTCCGGTTAAATGCTTTTTCTGGATGGACTATAGATAAAACGGATCCGGGTTTTCTGGACCAACCAGCAAATTACCCGAAAGTATCTTGTATTGAAGTCCATGTGTCTAACTAACCTCGAAAACAGGCTTGCAAGGCTTATAAACCGTGCCCTCACGTATAGCATCTTAGGTCTAACACGTGGACAATTAATTGGGTGACGTGAAGTAGGTGCGTTCATATTAGACTCATCATAAATTGCCTGCTCTGTTACCATATTAAAGTCCATGGGCCTAACTAACCTTGAAAACCGGCTTACAATGTTAGGGTTGTCCAAGGCTTATTAACTGTAGGATCTTAAATTGTCCATCTAATGTGGGACTAAATAGAACAACTTGGTATCTCAGAGCCTTAAAGCTCAAACGAGTAGTCGATCCTTGTTATTTCATTTCTGTCTACAATGGGATCACATAAAACAACCAGCACTAGTGTACTTGCTCTTACTACAAAATCGTTACCAAATCTTATGAAGATGGTGTCAATTAAATTGATAGAATCAAATTATCTTATGTGGCACATGCAAATTCTCTATCTGATCTCATGGATCACATCAAAGAAGACGCACCTCAAAAGGTCAGCATCAAAAATGGCGTAGAAGAAGCAAATCCATCGTTTGTTGAATGGGAGAATACCAATATTCTTTTGAAGTATTGGTTAACTAGCTCGCTCACTGAAGAATCGTATAGACCGGTCCTTGGAATGAGCAGGTCAAAAGAAGTATGGACCATATTAGAAGGAACCTATCTTCAAGCTAACAAATATCGTGAAATGCAACTTAAGAGACAACTTCAATTTCCAAAGAAAAGAAGTCTCAGTCTAAAGGATTTTCTAAAACAGTTCAAAAGCATATGTGATGACCTTTTTTTTTTGATCGATCAAAGAGAATAGATTAAAAGGCACACAAGCCGTGTGCGGGCGGATACAACCAACAAAAGGAAAAAAGCCAACAAAAACAAAGCAACACCAAATTCAAAAACTAAAGAGAAGATGCATCAAAAGGAAACTTATATACCGCAATGAGACAAATGCCTATTGTCAGTTAGTTGACTCGTCAATCTCTTCTATAATTAACTCTTCATGGTTTTTCACGAGATCACTTAATATTTCTTCACGCTTAGTCTTTTTAGATGGAAATTCTAAGCCTCATAGAGTACCAAGCTCGACGAGGTTATCAGCCGAGACTTTAATATGAACTTTAGATTTCGGAGGTTTTTTCTTTTTTATGCATGGAAGGGTCAATTTCATACCCATTCCTGCAATTTGCTTGGACAAGGACGGCTTTGTGTTGCTTACTTTTGAATCTTTCGAAACTAACTGGGATATGGCTATCTCCCCTTCTTCTTCTTCTTCTTCTTCTTTTTCTTCTTCTTCTTCTAGATCATGAAACTTGTTGCGGGATTCGAAACCAGGGGGGATCTCAGGATTCTGTAATTGCTTTCCTGTTTTATTTTTTCCTGCGCCTTTCTTTCTTTTAAAAGAAATCCACTCACCAAGAACCTCTTCTTTTCTCAAATCATCCTCTTTGTCTTCTTGACTTTCCTCAAAATCTGGGCCATAATAAGGATTAAGTATACAAGTTGGTACCTACACACAAGCATTCTTTTTCCGACTAGAATTCTTTTTCTTTTTAGTGTAAGTTGTCCACTCGCTTGATGATGCCTTATCCCTTGTATTAGAGTCATTAATGACGAGCTCTGTTAGTTCATTTCCTTGAGCACTTGCATTTTCAATCATACTCTATGGAACCAATTCCTGGATAATGTTTTCAACAATTCCAGACCCTTCAACACCAGCTGCATGTTTCACAAGGTTAAGATTTCCTTCCATTATCTCTGTACTTTTCTCAACCATCTTCTTCACTTTTGGTGCCCATACCATTTTACTTGTCTTAGGGCATTTAGCATTTGAATGTCCAAAAGTAGAACAGTTCTTGCATCTTGGAGGCTTCCAAGTATATTCAATAGTAACCTTAAACTCCTTGCCATTAAACACAACAAGAATAAAATCAGGAAATTCATTGTTAGCATCCATTTCAACACAAACTCTAGCGTAATTCATCCTTGTTCTAGCTAAAGTATACTTATCAGAAAATAATGGAACTCCCATTACACTAGCAATCATACTTAAACCTTTAGCATTCCATAGATAGGTTGGAACATTCCTCAAATTCATTCATACAGGTACAGTCTTCATTTCCAAAATGTCTTGTTCAATGAAAAGCTTCCAAGGACGAATTAAGAACAATCTGTTTGAAATAGTAATAGATCCAAATTCCATGGCAGCACTTCTGTCTTCCTCTAAATCAAATTCAAAAATGAACATTGAATCTTCATGAAGAGACAAACGAAATTTTCCTTTAAGCTTCCAAGCATTTTCCATCTTTTCCTTGACTTGTTTGAAGGATAATCTACTCCCCACAAAATATCCTACTAAAAATCTATTGCAAACCTTAATTTTCATCAACTAAATCAGAAGAAGAGATTACAGATTTTGACATACCTTCACTCTCTTGAGGTTTGTGGTAGAACAACTTACAGGTAGAATAGTCAAAGCTTTCTTCATTGTTTCCCCCAAACAATGTTCTCCGATTTCCATTTTTAGGGTTTTTCAAAAACATCATTAGAAACTCCAATGATTCCGTTTTGAGCTTTTAATGGTGGAAATTCTTTCTCGGAACCCACAGATGCTACAAACTCCTTATTATTTTGAATTTTTTATCTTGTAATCATAATGACATTACCCCTTTTTGAAGAAGAGGAACCCCTTTTTGTAATGCTCCAAACTCAAAGTATAAGGATTAAGGATAGTGCTAAATCCATGGAGGTTGATTTAGGGTTTTGATGATGATGGAGAAATTGAATGGGTTAGGATTTTCTCTGATTTTTCCTATGGTACTAGGGCTTGAAGCATTGATGTTAAAGAAAACTTTATGAATGATCGTCACTGAATCTTCTTTGAATCTACTAGGAATTATACCTTAATCTTCTTATGCTGAGATTAGGTTACTCAAACTCAGTAAAAATGGGTACTAATTTCTGGTAATAAGCTTAGGACGATTTCTGGTCGATTTGGGGTTTGGAATTAGAAGAAGAAAAAGATAAATCTTAGTTCTCACATGCCTAAAGGGTTTGGACGATTTCTCATATGTGATGACCTTGATACCATCCAAAAACCAGTCCCTGGAGAAGATAAAGTCTTGGACCTAGATATGAAATTTTTAGTACTACAAAGCCTCCATTTCCTTCTTTTAGTCAGTTTATTTCAGCATTACAAGGATATGAGTTAAGGCAGTAAAGTCATTCCACAAAAAATGGAAACATCGACCAAAACTTTTCTTTTACAACAACTAATTCGGGTCGTGGTCGAGGTTTCAAAAGAGGTGGTAATAATAATTTTAGCTCAAGAGGTAGGGGTTTTACACCAGCAGGACAATCCCCATACCGTGAATCACATGGTTAAAATTGAACACCTCAAAACAAAGAATCAAACTCCTCCAAATATACTCTAGAAGAAAGCCCGAGGTGTCAGATTTGTAATCTCCCCGGTTATGTAGCATTGAAGTGTTGGTGAAGATATGACCATGCTTACGATGCAGTTGAAAATCTTTCAAATACTTTGGCTGCCACTACTCTGTCAAACCAAGCTACTGATCCAACTTGGTGAATGATAGCGGCGCTACTTCACACATGACCGACAACTCCAGTACATTTAAAACATTAGAACCATATCAAGGTACCGACAAGGTAATTGTTGGTAACAAAAAAGGTTTTAAAATCTCCCACATTGGTACCAAGAATATCACGTCATCTCTTGGTACAAATGTTACTTTAAAGAATGTTCCTATTGTTCCAAATTTAACAAAAAAATCTTGTCAGTTAGTAAATTTATTAACGATAATATATACTCATGTGAATGCTTTGTAATTATTTTAAGATAAAGGACTTGAGGTAATGCAAGATCATAGCAACGAGAAGTAGAAGATGTGATTTATATGCTCTAGACACAGGAGGAGTACCCGAAGCATTTTCTGCAATAAAGACCAAACGTGTGTCTGTTGAGTTGTGGCACCAACTTATAGGCCACGTAAATTTTAAGTTTTTGAGTATTTTAAACACAAATCAGTGGATTCCGATATCTAGTTGGAACAAGAGTTATAATTTATTCATTCGTTGTCAAATTGGTAAAAGTTGTCGCTTACCGTTTCTGCTCTCTAATAAAATTTCTGATGATCCTTTAGCCAAAATACATTGTAATTTATGGTGTCCAACACTAATTGCATCATAAAAAAACTTTCATTATTATGGTATCTTTGTAAATGATTATACCCGGTTATATGGTTATACCCTCTTCGTCAAAAATCTGATTTCTATGATGTTTTTCTCACTTTTTATAAAATGGTAGAAAGGAAATTTAGCCATAAGTTAAAAAAAATTCAATGCGACGGGGGTGGTGAGTTCACTTCTTACCATTTTCTTGATTATCTCGTCAAAATGGAATACTTCAACAGGTCTCATGTCCGCACACTCCGAAATAGAATGGGGTTATAAAGCGTAAGCATAGGTAGATTGTTGAAATGGGACTTACAATATTATATCATGCAAATATACCACTTAAGTATTGGACTGATGCATGTCTTGCTGTCGTATATCTTATTAATCGACTCCCTACTTCTAAGTTAAAGATGGAAACACCATTTTGGAAGTTGTATAAAAGGTCTCATGTCTTGCAGTTTTTGGTTATAAGTATTTTCCATACCTTCGGGATTATGCCAAAAATAAGTTTGGACCCAAGTTATATCCTTGTGTTTTCCTAGGATATAGCCAAATTCATAAGGGTTATCGTTGTCTTCATCTGGAGACAAAGCGTATATATATCGTCACGTTGTTTTTGATAAAATGTGTTTTCTGTTTTACGTAACACCACAATAATTGGTTGCTGAATCAGTGCTACTTATTACAACTTACGACTATTGGATTCCTCTATCTCCCATACACATAAATCCAACTCCTAAACGTGATACCACTCCACCATAACCTAGATCCCACTCTCAACTTTAAAACATTAGTCTATCTCAAAGTGAAAATGACCTCTCTCCAGATGACTCTAATACACCAGCTTTCGCTTCCACTAAATATGCCTTCTTGAGAGATGTCTATAATAAGTGCCCACAAGTTATTCTACCTGATTTAGATGTCGCTACCAACACTCACTCTCTGGTTACTTGGAAAAAGGCTAAAAATTATCTTGCCCTTGATTCAATGCATGCTCCACTTCCTATAGATCCTAAGACTTTAAAAACAGCTCTAAAAGATCCAAATTGGGTTGTTGCGGTGAATGATGAATTATTAGCTCTCCAGGATAACCATACTTGGATGCTTGTTCTACGTCCATCTCATCAAAATGTTATTGGTTCTCGTTGGGTATTTAAAACCAAATTAAAACAAGATGACATTGTTGAACGTTTGAAAGCACGACTTTTTACAAAAGGTTACAACCAACTTGAAGGCGTCGACTATGATGAGACCTTTAGTCCTGTTATCAAGACAACATCAATTCGCACAGTTCTTGCGATTGCTACTGTCCGTTCTTTGCCTCTTCGTCAATTAGATGTAAAAATACATTCCTTCATGGTTACATAAAATAAGAAGTGTACATCAACAACCCCCCGGGTTTTGTTGATCCTCTGAAACCAAACCATGTATGCAAACTACATGAGGCATTGTATGGGCTTAAGCAAGCGTCTTGGGCATGGTTCGACAGGTTCACTCGATTTCTTTTGTAGTCTTGCTGACCCATCTATGTTCATACTTCAACGCTATGAAGGCTTAATCATAATTCCGATCTATGTTGAAGTCACTAGGTTTGGGGAATTTAAATTACTTCTTAGGGGTTGAATTGGCAATGAAAGGTTTGGGGAATTTAAATTACTTCTTAGGTGTCGAAGTCACTAGGTTCAATGGTGGTATATATCTATCTCAGGATAAATATCCAAAAGAAATCCTTAACAGGGCACTCATAGTTGACAGTAAATCTGTTCGTACACCACTTGCAATCAAACATGATATGCACCAACACTCTAATGTTTATGCTGATGCTACCGAATATCGTCGTCTAGTCGGATCTCTTCAATACCTCACTCTCATTCGACCAGATCTTATACATGCAGTCAATTATATTATCCAATTCATACATAAACCTACTCGACATTTCTTTAAGACCCTTGTTATCTAGCTCTTCCAAGTTGTACGGATCTTAAAGAGTTAGATGCTAGTCTGTGAGCATCCAACTCAAAACCAATTGGAAATAAGTAGAGTGTCCCTTCCATATTATATTTTAATTTCACTATGGGAATATTAGCAATGTGGGACTATTATCCTTCACACGCCCCCTCACGTGTAGGGCGCTCTTTGTGGGCCTCTAACACGGACCTTTGTAGGGTAGCCATTGGGCTTACTCTGATACGGTCCTAGCTTTGGTGCCAAGTTAAAGTTTATGGGCATCCAACTCAAAACCAATTGGAAATGAGTGGAGTGGCCCTTCCATATTATATTTTAAGTTTATTATGGGGATATTAGCAATATGAGACTATTATCCTTCAGAGTGATAAGTGAGTTATTGAAAGAAATATACTGGTAAATCGATTGTGTTGTATTTTATTGATTGGAAGGGATTCCTTAATCATTCGCATTAGCAGTATTCGTTTTCATAGATTTGCACTATTCTTACTTTCAGAATTTTGAATCGACAACTTTACCTCAACTCTCCCTTAGGAACGAACCTGTTTATCCTTGTACTACTAGTTAGTGTAAAGAGAAGTAAGGAATTTATTTTTGGTGACTTCGACACCTCATCACTAAGTCGTTGTCGTGCATGCACTTCCTTAGGCACCGGTTGAATAATAATACGCATACAGACATCCAATGTTAATTGTTGAAACAATAACACGACTTTTTTTTCTTCTTCATCACTTAAAGTATCCAAATTGATTCCATGTGTATGTCTTACATAGGCATGCATGCGACCCATATTGTACCTATTCAACAATAGTTTTAGTTTCAATTTCTCAATACCTTACATGATTTTTGGTTCAATCAACATTCAACAACAATAAAATAGTAGTTCATATCCATTTCATTCAACATTGATCACCAACACATCACAAAACAAGTAATAATCATGGGATTTAACTACATTTATGTTCTAACGTTGTCATCGAGTTGTATATAATTTAACTAATCAACCTAATATCAAGAAACTCATGATTATCAAAAAAAAAAAAAAAAATTGCATTACAAACTTTATAAGTAGAATGATGTACCTTTGATGACTTATGTAGATAAAATTCGAAATTGAAAGATGCAATAGAACCAACTATAAGTACGGATCAAACCCTTTTAATTTCACGCAATAATTCAACTTTAAACACCTTTAAATCAAAAGGGAAAAAATGTTATAAGGTTTAAAAAAAAAAAAAAAAAGGAGAAATGCCAAATTCGCGCCTCTCCCAGAGATATAAACTTCGAAAACAGAAATTCAATTTCCATCAGGTTAAGGTCAATCCATTGACCTCGACGTTAACTCAATTTTCGTATTCAACTATACTGATATAAACTTAATTTCCATCAATACAAGCCAAGCAAATTTGGACTATCATAAGAATTTGTTTTTCTAATGGTCCTTGGCTAGGTTATAAACTTATAATATAGTTAAAGCCAAATAAAATGGCACACCATAGTACTTGGCCCAGTAACCGCGAAGCGCTCGCCAGGATACTCCCATAGTTCCATGCTTGTCGAAGAGTCATCCGTGTGCGAAAACGCAAAACAATGAGGTTCTAGCAGTGACACGTGTTAGTGGTTTAGTGGTCAGATTCAAAGATCACGATTATTTTGGTAAAACCGGATAAGCCCATAAATCGTTAGAAATTGTGTGCTCCAGTCTGTTCCAGCGGTCATTTTTTTTTCCTCTCTTCCTCCAAAGAAAATGCAAACCTTAAATTTCTGAAAAACCCTAACAAATCCCTTTTCGATTTCTACGCTTTCCGTAATATCCTCAATGGCGTCAATTTCTTCCTTATCTTTCACTTCATTAGTACAAGCTTCAAAGAAGAGAAATTCATTTTCATTTAATCAAGCTTTTAATTCCAATTCCGATGGATTTCGATTCCAGCCCAACTCAATCAGAACCACAAATTCTTCGACCTCTCGGATGGGTATTCGGTGTATGACTTCAGGAACAGGTAAATTACGAGTACATTACTTCAATTCAAGTTCACTGGTGTATTTGATTACTTGATAAAATTATACAGTGAACTCAATAGAATCAGATTATAGTACTATTTACGATCTTGCTATTGATTCTGAACTTACATTGTTCTACATATTCTAGAATTGTATATTTATCTGAATGAAATTGAGACAGAATTGTAAACTGTTTGTCAGTTGTTTTTTTTTTGTCAAATGTTTGCCAGTTTGTATTAATTGAATTTGAATTATGTTTACCAGTTTGTACTAATTGAATTTGAATTTGTTGGTTAAGACATTCCGCCAACTGTAGCTGAAACAAAATTGAATTTCCTTAAGGCGTACAAGCGACCAATTCCTAGTATATACAACACTGTGTTGCAGGAACTGATTGTTCAACAGCATCTGACAAGGTATAAGAAGTCATACCGATATGATCCTATATTTGCTCTTGGATTTGTCACTGTGTATGATAGACTCATGGATGGTTATCAAAGTGATGAGGAACGAGAAACAATTTTCAAAGCTTACATTGAAGCGCTCAAGGAAGATCCTGAAGCATACAGGTCTGCCTAGTAATACTTTTTTTTTTTGGGTCTAATTTTCACCTTGTGTTGCACTGAGTACTAACTAACATTAGTACAGTCTTTTCGGAAGAATTACATGGATCTCTTGTATGAGCATGATCTAAAACTTAAAGAATGTAATGTTACTTTTGTTATGAGTATCCTATGGTTCAAAGAAACCTTTAGAGAAGCATGAATTCTTTAGGTGAAAATTTGTAAATTCTTTTGATTATACGTGTTCTAGAAGATACCATACCTTGAACTGGCTGGTTGCACTTTCTACAGAAAGGATGCACAAAAGTTGGAAGAGTGGGCCCGTACTCAGAATGCGAGTTCGTTGTCTGAGTTTTCATCTAAAGAGGGGGAAGTTGAGGGAATTTTGAAAGACATTTCAGAACGGGCTGTGAGTAAAGGGAGTTTTAGCTATAGCCGTTTCTTTGCGATTGGGTTATTTCGTCTTCTTGAGTTATCAAATGCAACCGAGCCTACTGTCTTAGAAAAGGTTTGCTCTCTTGCCTTATACTATCTTCTTCTGTACTCCCCGTTATCTGTACTTCGAAATTGTTTCTGGTTTCCGCAAGCTTTATGCCTCTTTTTTTTTTTTTTTTGAGAAGAAGCTTGCACTGCCTTGATACTATTTCTTACCCGCTGAGGGAAATCAGTTAGTTGCCAGCCAAGTATAACTAACCTGTATTGGGTTGGTGATAGATTTATACCCACTTAAACAACCAATGCATCACACTGGTCTCATGTCCCATAACTATATTTCTAATTGTTGGAAGTTCTCTAATTTGTGATTGGGATTCATTGTTTAAATACTATTTGAAATTTTCTAATGCTGATTTTAGAACTTTGATCAGTAGTTTCAGATGATGATTTTACATCCTTTTGTTGTTTGTTATCCATAGCTTTGTGCTGCCTTAAACATAGACAAGAGAAGTGTGGATAGAGACCTTGATGTATACCGTAACCTTCTTTCTAAGTTGGTTCAGGCGAAGGAACTATTAAAGGAGTTTGTCGCAAGGTACACAATCATTTCCACTCAAATTTCTTCATTTTTTTTGTAAGAAATTTTACTTCTAGCTCTTAGTTGTAGTCCTACTGTCATTCATCTTTTATGAAGACCACGGGCCAGTTCTTACATGTAGCAAATATCAAATTGATTTTACCCTAGTCTGAAATGGATCAGTAGAAATGACCCTCGATTCTATAGACTTTTTTTACTATAAAAGAATATTTGTAAGTAAGCTAACTCAGCTACCATTATTAACAGTTGAGATTATTAGGCTGTATAGTTCTGATGTACATGTTATGTTTATGGCTTTCAGAGAAAAGAAGAAAAGAGAAGAAAGGTCAGAACCTCATAAAGCTAGTGAGGCTGTTTCCAAATGCTTAGGAGATTTTCAATCTGTAGGCCTGTAAAGTTAGCAACCCTCTTGCATGACTGTCCAAGAAGTAAGAACGGTCAACATTGACTCACATTTTTTTCTTGCAATCGGACCCAACAACTTGGGGGTACATATTCTCACGCAAAGTGTACCAAACAACTGTGGGTCCCGGCTTATTCTCCGGTCAACTAATGCTTATTTGCTTCAAATGTATTTAGGGATGTTTGTACGTGGAAGATGCATATATATGTATACAAATACAATCCATAATGAGCCAAATTTCAGTACTTAGTTTTATTTATTGTTGCACACTTGCACCTTCAATTCAGTAATGTGTATCTCCTCGTGCGGAAGTGTTAGCAAACAAGTAGACTCTTAAAAGACAGAAAGAAGGGGTTTTCTACCCATATCTCTATAGCTGTGCAATTGAATATGTTGTTTTGATAATCAGAACTGAACTAAAGATTTTCAAAATAATCCAAATCACAATAGAACATCCCAAAAGAACTACAATGTGAGACACTGGACAATCACCAACGTATTTACATCTCAACAGTTACTGTGGTAAAAAGCGGTGAACACGTAATAAAGACATTGGAAATGGCATTCAGTCCATACCAGATTAACTCAGCTGACTAATGTCAACATCTGCAGGGAGTTTAAACGTATCTGCTGCCCCAAATTTCCTCCTTTCTTCTGATTCTTCCTCGTCTTGTTCACCAGGGCTATCATCATCTTGTTGACGATGACTAGGAGACGATGGATCATAGACACTTTTAGATATGCAACCTGGGGCTGCAAGCATGTTAACTTGACCTAGGTGAGAAATTTCCACCACGACTGTGTCATCGTCGACTGGGAGGGGCTGTTTCCATGGTTCCCCGTCAATTCTCATGTATGTGCTGTCAGCTGCACCTTTGTGGAACTCGAATCGGATTCGGTGTGCCTACATCAAGAAAATAATAGCAGGTTCTCTATGTTAATTTGTTCCCATCAACTCAATTGATATGAAAGCTAGTAGTAAGAATATTTTTAAAAGTTTTTTCAACCTGAGCGAGACGAGTCCCATGTCCTTTTGGAGCCAGCAATACAAGTCCATGCCAAGCATCTCTGAAACCCACAACCTCAATAAGACCATCATCCACATAGGGTGCAGTCAAATCTCTCTGCAGATCAAGCAAATGAAAAGAAGTTTGTCAGACATTTCCTTAGCAAAAAGAAATGAAATAATACATCAATACTTCAGATGAAATCTATTCTCCTCCAATATCGAAATCATGTGGTAGATTAACGCTGCAGATAAAACTCACATCTCGTGATTTCTTCTGATTTGGTGTACCCCAAGGATTTAGACCACCAGAAAAGCTAGGCAAGTTGAGACAGATTATTGACCTGATACTGCATTTATGATGAGGATTAGAATGAGTCAGTAAGAAGTTTGATCAAGTAAAAGAGTTAAGGTGTTCTTAGATCCATGCACACGACCTGAAAAAGCAGTAACGTTGATCAAAGGAGATTATCAGCAAACAAGCTCCACTGAACAAACAAAACCAATGCGGCGAATTTACCTGCTAGGTACTTCGAGATCTTCCCAATGACCTGGTCTTTTCATGACCTTAACCTTTGCAAGCTGTGCGATGTTCCTGAATAAAACTAAACCGTTTAAATGAAAATTGAAAACCAGTAACACATATTAAAGGATGCATAACATAGAGTCGGTCTAACAACCTGATGCTTCACAGACGGCTGATGCAAGATGAATTACGGTATATTTCATTATTGTTCTTTTATCAAAAGTAATTATATGCCAAATTCGTTTATAGTACTTAGTGTAATTTTGAAAACATCTAGAAGTATTGTTTTTTAGAGTTGCAAAGTTTTGGGACGTTGCCTAGAGATTGTGCCCGGGTATTAGAGGTTTTGTAGGTTATTTCCTTGATTATATATGGAAATCCAAATATGAAAATCATTAATTTTGATAAGTATATGAACTAAAATATAGTTTGCGAGAACTTCTTCCCTAGAACTCATTTGTTACACTAAGATCTTGCTTAAATCTACTGTACCTCCCCCATCTTCTACTTGATGGCAGCAGTAAATGCTGAGCAGTAGTGATGCAATAACACCATCTAAGTTTGGTAAGGAAAATGAGATTTATCTCTCAATAAGTTTATGGACAAAGCATACAAAATGAAACAAGAATTCATAAGGAAAAGAATGGTTACTATCTGTAATACCAAAACATAGGAAGTCAAGCAATTCGCTGGTTCACAAGAATTTGGTAGCTGGAATATAAGGTTTTTATTGCCGGGAAAGTCATACCAATATGAAACTATTACGATCACAAAAGAGTTGCTGATTTCAATTATAAATCATAATAACGTTTGTTTTTCAACTTCTTTTCAGCCTCCTAGAGTCCTAGGACTTGAAAAGGGAACCTTTTTTCTCCGTGTGTGATGTAAATATTTAAAGCTACTCAAATTTGCTTGCAGATATCAGATGCATTGAGAGCAATCAATTCTACAACTACACAATATATGTAGCTTAACATAAACTGTGGTTTTCAAGAATGTCTACACTGGAAACAAATTAACATAATATGGACTCATGGAAACAGTAGGTGGTATTAACTGTCAAGGATAAAAACTCACCGGGAAGAGGGATGCATAAGAGAAGCCAGAAACCAACCTTGAGTACTAACAAGCTTTGCATAAGTACCCTGATGACAAAAGATATGAGTGTAACTTTCCCATAAACTGATAGATGGCCCACTGTTTTCAACAAGATGACATGGTGTGCTGAACCCCAAGAAGGAAACTATATGTTGACTCAAAAGGTTGGGCAGGATAGAGGAATTCTTTCATTGGAAATAAGTCCTTGGTAAACATTTTGTATTTAAATCATCGATATATACACTGAAGGGAAGGAAAGGAGTACATACCCTACAGCATAGGGTATTAAAATGATTATAAGCAGCATGCAGGCCAAACAATAGTCTAGTGAACTTTACCTTGGATGGAAAGAGATAATTGGTAGAGTATTCAGACTTGATATGTACTACAAATGCATTCAAAGTCTAATCTAGATGAGACCAACTCGAGGCACTCTATATTTAGTCAACACAGCAAAAAACTGGTAAGCACTGAAGTTGACTTTTCCAAATTTGGGCAGTTTTATTTTCTGGGTTCTGGTTGAACATTGTTTGTTATCAATTCCCACTCGCTATAAAATATTTAAATTTGGTCTGAGACCCCTTTTTTTCTATAAAACACGCTCCAAATATATGCGCTTGGCTTGACCATATGACATCAATAATGTAAACTATCAAGCTTCAAAAGTGTTCGTAGAGACTCCATGCATCCATTTAAAGGGTTTTCTACATTTTACAGCATAAAAGCAACACTGATAGAGATTAACCTGGGAACCAGATCATCTAGTTTTAATAAAGGAGGCTTGAAAGGGGACCTAAATAGATAAGTTGCCAGTAGCTTAGATAATTAAAATATCACAATATCCATTCTAATGAATTACTAAATTAGCATAAAAAGTTGAGACCATCAAAAAGAACTTACGATCTAACAGGAAAAACAGTTGTACCTGGTTCACTAACTGGTTCTTGAATTTTTCTGGATGCAATTTACGCTCCGTATGAAATGCATATGATACTTGAGCATCCATCCCTGCATATAAATAGAACCCATACACATGATTTTAAATGATTTAGCTAACTACAGTGTTATAGGAGAATATTCATGATGCAAATATGTAACCGAGTCAGGATGACAATAAAGCTGCACAGTTGATTTAGCTAACTACGGTGTGAACTATGGACCCGATATGGTTTTCATTGTAGAACTAGGGGTTTTAATATATTCTAGATGTCTGAAAATTGGCAGGGACTTTCGGAAATGTATCCTGCCATTTCAGGAGATGATTTTGATTTTGTTTTTTCACTTCCGAATGCTAGGTTAATACCCCCCTCTGCTCTGCTTTACTTTTGGTTGGTTTTTCCTTTTTTATTCTTTGGTAAATCATGCCAACCATAAAAATTATGCTGACTAAGCTATTCTGTGTTTAGAAAACCTTCCGTCATGGGAAAACTCTTCTGTTAACTGCCTAAAGTGGCTCTCCTATATAGAAAGGATCATTTTAAGGTAACAATTTAGCTCGAAGAAAAGTATAGTTAGATATTTGAGGGAAGAAATTTCCTACCCATGCTAAAGTAGTTCCAAAATCCCCCACGAAATGTATGACAACCTTCCTGACAAAGAATAAACATAAAATGCAGTTAAGTACAATCAAATTCAATTGATGCAAGACATTCAAATATGGAAATTTAAGTCCAGGATAAAGAGGAATAATGATTTGGTATTCCAGTTAGATGGATATCTCTAATTAATCTTTTTTTCTTCTACAGTGCTGGTAACATGTTATGGCTGTGTCTGTGGGATTAAGCCTTTCAGCAGTGAAAATAGGCTTTTCCACTCCTGGTTGCTTGTAATTCATTTTATTGGCTGTTGTGCAGTGCGCACACCTATTTGCAGCAGAAACTAGCAGAACCAAACAATGTGAATTAATTTATGGGTTCCAAAATTTTAAATGAAATCAAACCATGAGAAAAGTTGATGATTTGGTGCTCGCAATGAAAATAGAGGCAGATCACAAGATCCAAAATATTGAAGATATCATCTGGAATTCCAAAAAAGGTTATTGCATTACTAATGAATCACCTTGTTTAGAGAGTCTGTTCGTGAGACACGGTGAAATGCGTGCATAGAATGAGGTAAATCCAACTCCGGAACTGGTGCAATTGGATCACAAGCTCCTTCTTCGGGAACTCTCATCCTCATAATAATATGCCAGCTAGAAATAAAAGAATTAAATTAGTATTAAAGAGGAAACCTCTACCTGAAAAGGGTAAATGATTATAAGCTGAAGCTTACAATTTCATTTACAACTAAGAAAACCTTGCCAAACTTATGTGTAGCTGTGCACATAAATGAAGATTGTGTGAAACAATGATAGCAAAAATAAAATAATAAATATAAATAAGGTACCTGTCTATTTTCATTTCTTTTGCTTTCCTGACTTTACTCATGAATGACCTCACAGATTGAGGGTCTGTACCTGGATTCTTCTTCCCCTGAAAATTATCCCAAAAGAAACGAAGAAGAAGTATGTTAAGTTATTCCTGGACTTCAATCAACAACTGCAATATTTAGACTTAGTTACGACTTCTATTTGTTGGTTTTGTGCGTTTACAATTCTGAACTTTCACCCTTCGTATCAAAATACCTCAGTATACATATATGATCACTTCGAACAGACAAAGGTTGTTTCTTACCCAGCCGAATGAAAATGGGAGATTGTTTCCTGTTCCTAAGGGTACAGTGGCAACTGGAGGTGGATGAGATAATTTGAGATCAGAAATTACTCCAAGCAGCCAACTCGCTGTGCCATCCCCACCTGCAACCTAATCAGTAACATACAATGGCAAACAGTTACATAAATAGAACAACATCAGTTGTTTGCATTTTGCAAGAATAACCATCATCTGATGTTACAGTTTCAAACAAGACTCACTATTATTCGCAATCTCTTCTGAATTTCAGTAGCAAATTCGTCTCCACTGAGCTTAAGTCTCTCTAGATTGATGTAAATCCTGTTTAGCACTTTATCAGGAGCCTCTTTCCCCAAATCAAATACCTGAAAAATAAAACAAATGCTCAATTTTCAGTTCCAAATTGCGGTCAAGTCACAAACATCAAGGACGACAAAGTGTACCTGATTTTTATTGAGTAGACCACGATATGTTATCAAAAGATTCCCACCAAGTTGACCACCACTTTTGGAGTTAATGAACACGAGAACAGGACATTCTGGAACAAAAGAAGTAGACTCAACAACGGCATCCGATAAAAGTATGTAATTAGGGATGTAAAACTCCTTCTCGGAATGATGAGATTCAGAACCAGCGTCATCCATTAGTAATCCCGAACTGCAGATATATAAAAACACGCTTTAACCTTCCAAGATGTCACGAAATACTTCTTAATAGTTAATTTGGAAAGAAAATTGTGCAATTGACCAAAATTTCACTGTGAACAATTATGAAGAATTGATGCTTCCGATACAACAAAAAATCATGTAATTTCAATTACGCAATAAAAGAAGCCTAAATTTCACCCAAATAATTTAGGCAGTCGGAACAGCATTCTGATCAAATTCCTCATTGTAAACTCAATTAACGAGAATATTTAATACAACTCCAATCCTTACCATGTCAAACACCCAGTCATCCTTATATGATGAAGAATATATCTCCCAAAAACTCGTGATCAAGAAATCAATATATAGAAGTTTAGAATGATTCGAAGATATTTCTAACAAGAAAAATGTACAAGAGCTTAGAATTATTACCGATGTTTTCTCACAGAATATTGAGGATTCTTAGATCGAATCGAATTCTTGATTCTTAAAAATGCAGGATTCTATTTCCCGATCTGAACGAAATAACGCGTAATTTCGTTTTTCTTAAAGAACTAAATTTAGAAGGTGGGAGGGAAAATAGATAGAAATCACAGAAAAGAGACAAAAAGTATTTGACACTTTTGGGCATAGTGTTATATGGAATCTTGTTCAGGCACGTTTTAATATGAAGGGTAAAATAGGACATAGTGAAATAAAAAACATTCTGAAAAGTGAAAAACACGAGATGTATGTTACCAAACATGAGATGTATATTCCCTTAATTCAAGCCGAGAAATATATTTTGTCTTCTTTTCTTTTCTTTTCTTTTTTTTTGATTGGAAGGAAAAGGTTAAGAATTGCAGTATACATACTGTCCAACAAACGCAAGATTGTTTTTTTTTTGAAGCATAAGATTGTTTTGTTATGAATTTTACCACATTTAGAACCTAATTATCATTAGTTCATCCTGTATTTTCCAATTTGTAGCGGCAACTTTTTTCATTCTCATAAGAGATAATTGGACTTGTGCTACGCATCAAATGCTACTTAGTCGTGAGCTCTGGTGCATCCGGTAGGCGACAATTCTAACTTGACTAGATTCTCTCTCGTCTGGCTTTCGCTGCAGCTTCGGCAATTTTGAAAGATTCATTCAAACGTGTGTGAAACACTCGCAATAGGCCTTTCGAGTCTGTATATGGCACTTCTTTTCTTTATATGGAGCTGTTTTGGAATACTTTTTGATTCATTTCTTATCGGCTGATAGGACCTTATCAGGGGAGCTTTTACGTGTACGCAATGTATATGTGAATGTTGGAATTATAATCCAAACATGTTTAGGGTTTAGGTTTGATTTGGTAGAATAATTCCTATTAACTAGGAGTTAGTAGAATAATGGTTAAAAATTAGGAGTTTTAGTTTAATGGGTTTATTATTTTAAGGTTTGTGTCTTGTAATGCCTATTTAACGGCTTTTATGTTAATGTAAAAACTATGCAGAAGATTATCAATGTAGACCTTATTTTTAGTGCTTCAATCTCTCTCTCACACTCCTCTGTGTATTATTTTTTAAATTCTAACATGGTATCAGAGCTAGGGAAGAGAGTTGAGTTGAGTTGAGGGAGAGTTATAAAAGAAAATGTTTTGTTTTGATTTATTTGGTGAAGAAAAAAAATTGAATTTTTTTTTTTTTTATGATGAAGAAATTTTTTTGGTGTTGAAAAATATGATTTTTAGGATGGAAAAGTTGTTTTGAAGTTTTTGTTCAAAACATATAGAAAATTCTAGATGTTTTGTTGCAAATTATGGTTTTGACATTTTGTCTTGCAAGGTTAGTTGAAATGATGCAGAATCTTGATCAACTAATGATGATGATGATCAAAGATGTTGCTGATTTATGATGATGAAGAAAGATGATGGATGATGCGATGATGAAGATAATGATGAACTAAACATGTTTGAATTAAGGGAAGGTGTTGGAATTATAATCCAAACATGTTTAGGGTTTAGGTTTGATTTGGTAGAATAATTCCTATTAACTAGGAGTCAGTAGAATAATGGCTAAAAATTAAGAGTTTTAGTTTAATGGGTTTATTATTTTAGGGTTTGTGTCTTGTAATGCATATTTAAAGGCTTTTATGTTAATGTGAAAACTATGCAGAAGATTATCAATGTAGACTTTATTTTTAGTGTTTCAATCTCTCTCTCACACTCCTCTGTGTATTATTTTTTAAATTCTAACAGTGAATGGTTGGACTTTTGTTTAGATTGAGTGTTGTATAGCACGGACACACCACTTTTGGTGTTGTGTCCGCGTCGAACACATACGCGGACCCAGCGCAGCTATAATGCGTGTCTGACGTATTATGTGTGCGTCCCATGTGACTTGGTGTATGGATGCGTACGTCGAATACGTGGGATGTATGTTTTGGACACACATTCGATTTTTTTCTTAAAAATATTTAATTCCCCCAACCTTAAACTCTTTGGAAAACCACTCTCACCAATATATCACGAGCTCTTTTTTATTTATAGTTTACATATTTTATATTCAGTATATCTACATATAACACCTTCCTACCAATGTTTTATCTAAGCTAATCTATAAGGTCTAATAATTTCTACTTTAAATATAACATCAAAATTTGACCCTACACCTCAACTTCAAAGTTGTAGGTGCTCTACGACTGTTCCACAATATTTTTTTTAAATAATAAAGACTTTACTAAGCATTTATACCAATATCAACCTTTTATGTATAAAAATTATATATATTTAAATATATAATTTATTATATAAAAATTATATATATTTAAATATATAATTTATTATATAAAAATTTATATATATAGGGAGTGTTTGGTAAAAAATTTGATTATCATTTATGATTATAGATAATCATAAATTGAAAAATGATTATGCTATTAATCATTTTTTTAATAAATTTTAACAAACATATTTTTGGAATAATTGATTATCTTAGAAAAATGCTCTCGAAGAGGAGAGGAAAAAATGATGATCTAAGAACTTTTTTTAGTCCACTATTGTTTTTTTGTCTCTCTCTTAATAGTTTAGAGAAAATAAGGAAAAAAATCTAATTCTTTTTTATTAAAAAAAATAATTGATTATGATAATTTTTATAAGCAATTTTTTTCTACTTATGAAAATAATGAGTTTTTTCAATTATGATTAAAATAATCAGTTATTATAAATTTTAACAAACACCTATATAATGGATTATGAGCTGGATAATTGATTATGGGCTCATAATCCATTATAATAATGGTTACCTAACACCCCTTATATCCACATTCTAATTTTTTAAAATATATCGATATCCATATTCATGTTGTATCGCGTCCGTATTACCGTGTCCACGTCAATTCAACCTAGATTGAGTGATACTTCAAAATATAAAATAAAAAACATCTGCACTTTTGGCACATTATACCTACTCCCACTAGGGTTGGGTCCCGCACCAAGATTCTCATCTGTTACGCATTTCAGCACCTTTTTCTCGTTTTCTAGGAATCTTCTAGTGCACTGGCTGCTGTAAGTAGCCGGACTATTAAAACCGACTTTTTGTTAAAGGTAAAAGTTGTTTCTTTTTTCTTCTCTTTTTCTGAAGAGTTATATCACTATTGTTGTTGTACCCGTGCTTTACACGGGCTCAGATTGGTTATCACAAATACATGTACAACTCGTTCAGTCCCATATCTACTTTAATAGGTTCAACGCCACCATTAAACTTCAATTCATTAGTTCAGTCTCTTTGGTTTATATTAACTTCCAGGCTTAACCCTTTCAATTCTTTTAATCCATATCAATAACAACCTAAAGGATAAAAAAACAATGGTGTGGTATAGCAGAATGAAAAAATGTATGAGAAAAATTATAGAAATTGATGTTTCGTAAAATGACAATATAGCATAACCCAAAAGACTTGAAGTGCATCCTTTTTCATCTTTATTCATTATTTAACAAACCTTACATCTTTGTTCATCTTAGTCCATATGGACCATATCACATTTGCAGTTCCCTAAGAACTTTAGACACAACAAAATATGATTCTCAATCCAAGTTTTTTCCAATACAGCTCTTATGTGCCTACATTTCTTTTTCAGATATCGTTGGGGATATTCTTCGCCATCCTGGACGAATTATGGATACGAAGATCAGTCAATTTTCCATGTCGATACTTCGTCTTTCCCACGGTGAAAATTTGACACATATTTGTATTCATATTAGACTCATCGATGTCAATCTGGTAATCCAGTTCTACCTTGAAGATCTTGAGTAATGCATCCTTCACTGCCTCCTTTTATTTTCCTGGATACATGAATAGGAAATGTTAGTGACCTGAAAATAAATTTTTAAGGATACATAAGTTTGATAACAGTAAATAAATGAATATATAATTATACTACATGGTACACATTTCAATAAGTTTTCCTACATTAATTTACACGGTTACCTAATTTTTAGTCTAGGGGAAGATTATTCTCTGTCAAATGCAGAAACGTAATTGAAGCTTATTACCTTAATTTGGGTTAAATGTTGTTATAGTGGTTGTAGGTGGAGGTGCATCCTGTAATACAAAGAACAACACGAAATTGCTTATGGCTTGAGTGAAAAATATGGACTAAAATTCCCAATCAAGAGGTGGATCACGTAATAGACATGTGATGTGCTTATACTCGGTGCTAATAATTCTGATGGAATCAATAAGAGACTTTATCAACCTCTCTTAGTTGCCAGTTTATGTTTAATACCAACAAAAATTGCCTAGAATGTTTGAATGCGTGCATTTCCTACGCAGACCTCAAACTCAATCTAACAGGGGGTTAGTGGATTGAGAATTATAAAGAGTTTTAGAGAGATCTTAAATCTCATGTTAGTCGTTAGAGACTTTTGAAAGAGTTTCTTAAACACCCTTGTTAGTGAATAAAGACTTTATTTAAGTTCCTGAAATTCTCAAAAACTCTTTTACTTTCTAGAAAGTCCTTTAAATGCTCATGTTATTAGTTATCAACTTGAAAGTCATGGATTTGTAATTTTGAGAGACTTTGAAAGACTTCTATGCAAAAATAGGCATGAGAAAAGTCTCTCCAAAATAGGTGATATTTTGGGAGACTTTAAAACTAATGTTGATTTATTTATTTTTTTACAAGTGCCTTTTTTTCTCTCTTATATATCGAACTTTTAAACTAATAATTCATCAAGCTATGTTGTTTATCCTTAAATAAACCATTTTTTACAACTATATTAACATACTAATCATCCATAATATATTACCTATAACTGTCTTAACTATATATAAGACGAGTTATTAGAAAAAAAATATAATTTTTCTTAAGAATCTAAAATGCATGGATTTTTAAGTAAATTTGAGTTGTTAAGTACCATGTGAAACTTTCCGGTGATCATAAAATTTGGGTTATTTTATACGAACATATGGATGGAGAATATATATTGTATTATTTTAAGTAGTCTTGGTAGAATGTACCACAATGAAAAAGAACGGACAAACTAGTCCACCAGGTGATTATATATAGTGATTAGAACTAGGTTGTATGTCTTGGATAATAGTCTCACATGGGCTATCAACAATTCCTACGTTATTTCTTGGATTGCTCCCAATTGATTTTTTTCTTTAAATAAATGATTAAAACAATCCCACTATGATCATATTTATTGTCTCTATAAATCACAAAAACTCCTTAAAAATCCACTGTTTAGTTTCTGTAAATCACAAAGACTCTCTAAAACACTTCCATAAAATCACTTAGAATCTCCGAAAATCTCTGAAAATCCACAGTATTCTTATTTGACTACCCTTGTAAGTAAAACCTTTTACCTCAAAGACGTCCTGAGGAAAACTCTTGCATCAGAGGTATTTTATACAAGGTTGGTTGTTCCCAATTAACAAAGCTAAGAATACACATAAATTTTATAAATCCGGCATAGTAGTAGTTTTGAAAGTACCATGTATCTTCATTTAACAACATATATAACAAATTAGTTTTAACTGAAATTAGTTTTTCCTAAAAAAGTAGCCCTATCTAAATCCTGGGAAGCAGGGCCCATTATTTAAGGAAAAAAAATGGTTGGTTGGTTTTAATTTGACGTGTCAAAAAATGAAAAGGGGCCACATACTTTAAGTATGTGGCCTGACCACATCGTAGCCGGGGCGTCTTCAACAATAGGACCGCCTAAACCTCCATGGCCATCGGCTCCTCCCTGACCTCTCCGGAACAGGAAATACAATCCAGTTAAAGCCAGTAATGGAAAGACCACATTACCTACAACAATTAATACTAAGTGTCAGCACCATATAATCTCACTCAAACAATTTGTCAGTATGAACCGCAATAATGATATCATTCTACTTTTTATCAATTTGTCACCTACTTGCAAAGTAAAAATACTTGAGATCCCTCTCCCTCACTATGGAGTCTGCCATGAAAATGAAGTTTGCAAACTTGAATGTTGAAAAATATTGATAAAATAAAATGTTGAAACAATAACAAAATTCAGGAAGCTTAGCAAATTTCAAATATTTGTAATATTTTTTGGCTTAATGGTAGAATATTTGAGCATTTTCCGCTACGCTTATGAAATGTCTGTTATTAGAAATGAGCTTGCAATATTTACACATGCATTTACACACCCAAGTAACAATACAACTGCAAATCTATACAAACTGAGATTGACTAAAATAATCTGGAATGCTCAACAAATTGATTGATTTCTGAAAAGTGTAAGTTGCCAAGTCCATCGTCTAACAAAAAAGAGCTCACAAAAACAAAGATCTAATGCAAGAACTGAGAAGAATATGAGCAGAGCTACAGTTTGATACCTGTTCAGTAGAAAACCCTATTTACTTCTGCCCATGTCTTAAGAAATGGAAACACATCGCTCTTGAGCTCTTTGTATAGACCATGTTGTTAATTATCGTTCTACCTGTGACTGAACCATGTTAAAATCCTCTCTAGCAGCTTACTCAGATCTTGCTAATGCCCGCCCCCATATAATGCTGCAATCTTGTGGCTCCCATCATAAATGGCTCTTTGCAATTGCCAAAGTTCATACCATCAAATTTTAAATTCTTCAAACACGCTAAAGAAAAAGTAAGCAAACCTATAGTGTAATCTAATAGCATTCTTCAGGAATTTTGTTATTAAAGAAGGATTTATAACCTAACCATTGTCTAAAAATCAGTCGTTATACAAAGCTAAATTAAAATAGACGATAATACGAACTTTGTAACGTACAATATATTTGTTTGCAGGAAATACAATGACTGGTGTGTAATATTGATGGAGTAAGCTTACTCAGAGGCCGTGATAAATACAGTTTACAACACCCGGGAGAGTGGAGGCAGCGCGTAGCTGGCTATCATTGCCCTGCAAAAGCTTAAGTATAGCATCTTGGTACTTCCACTTGCTTCAGGTAGAAGAACATGGTGCAACTCATTTCCAGCAGCGACATTGCTGAGAACAAAGAGGAGGATTCAAATATGAATTAGAATCAAATTTTAAATTCGTCAAGTACGCTAAGAAAAAGTAGGCAAACCTATAATGGGATCTAATAGCATTCTCCCTAAATTTTGTCATTGAAAAAGGATTTATAACCTAACCATTGTCTAAAAATCAGTCGTTGTACAAAGCTAATTAAAATAGACGATAATACGAATTTTGTTACAGGTATAATATATTTGTTTGCAGGAAATACAATGCCTGGTGTGTAATATTAATGGAGTAAGCTTACTCAAAGGCCATGATAAATACAGTTTACAACACCCAGGACAGTGGAGGCAGTGCGTAGCTGGCTATCATTTCCCTGCAAAAACTTAACTATAGCAGCTTGGTACTTGCACTTGCTTCAGGTTGAAGAACATGGTGCATCACTGTTTCTTTGTGCAACTCATTTCCACCAGCGACATTGCTGAGAACAAATATGGATTAGAAGCAAAGTAACTAGTGCCTACTATGACTCCATTGTTGACATCTTTTCATTTCTCAATAGAACAAATAACTCTAGCTACACAATCATTGTAAAAACAACTCATAACAACCAACTATAATCCCCTCAAATTCTGGTTTGTAACCTTAGTGGAGAGTATAATGTTGGCACGGTGTATCTGGAGTTATCTTTTAACTACTAAAATGTAACAAAAATATCAAGTAAACACTAAAGCATATATAGAATAGATAAATATATAAGACTGTATATCCAAAGATCAACTATACTAAGAGTATTCATTGTGAGCTTAACTTACTAATATATATATATATATAAAGGTAAAATGCTGCTAATAACGCCAAGCCAATTCGTTGCCTAATCTGAATGGCCACCTCATCCCAAAAAGTTCAACACTTGATGCAAAACCTGCAATGAAGAAGGGTTATTTTTTAATTATGTATTCATTCACACTGAATTGTTAATAACATCAATCATTCAAAGTAACTGAATCAATACATAGTATGTACACACATAAACTTAAGGGCTAATACATAGCATGGAATAAATCATAACAACCTATTTGAGACATGAAGGGATTATATTGTAAACTCAAATTGCTAAAATCTTGAGACATGGAGGGATTACATTGTAAACTCAACCTGCTAAACTCTCAGAAATCCGCATTTCTTTTAAACCCACCCGCATATTGGTCTGAATCTAGTGCCAATGGAACAAATGCCAAATAATGTACAAAATGGCATCATAATCCCAAAAACAAATGCACAAAATGGTATCAAATTGACCAAAAATTGGTATCTCACATACTTAAAATTGATATCAAAAGTGTAAAATTGACCAAAAAATTTCTCTTCTTTTGAAAACCAATCAAAATTCAAAAGTGTAAAATGACCAAAATTTAAGTATGAATACATACCCAGACTCATTCATCTCTGTTTCTTAAATAACTCTGAAGTTTATACAACAAACTTTTCCTAAAATCATTGATGAAAAACATTAATCAAAAAATCATACTTAAAGAAAAAGAAAGAAGAAAAGAGATAGCCAGATAGGGTAGGGTTGTACGCACCTGGAGTTTTCTTGATGCCCATATCATACTCAATCACCATTGATCCCTTTTTTTCTCAGAGAAATTCGCAAAACCTTAATCCGATCATCACCATTTGCAAAGAAATTCGAAGAATGACTAATTGATGTCAAAAGATCTCTGATATTTTGCGAAGAATAATTCCGAAGTTTAGTCAACAAACTTGCCCTAAAATCCCAAATAAAAAACATTGATCAAAAAATCATACTTAAAAAAGAAAAAAGAAGAAGAAAAAGATAGCCAGATAGGGGCAGAATATGAGATTCAAGGAAAAGTAAAAGAGGCTGCAAAAGCGAGAATAAAAATTTAAGGGGTTGGAGTCTTTGGACCCGTGGTCAATATCGACCGTTACGGCCGCCATAAAGGTGATATTTAAGGTATCGCTTTAAGAGCGTGATGAATCTTTAAGTATCACCATATCGGCCGATACGGTCGAGATTCACCCGATATTCAAGGTATATGCTTGTTGTTTAACCTAGATTTTTGAAACTTTAAACTTATAATTGTAATATACTAATATGATTTCTTCTTAAAATATGGTTGTTAAGATTCTTGGTAATAAATCAACAAAAGTATAGTTAATTTTTGGCATTAACATGTATAAAATTTGGATATAAGATTTGGGACTCCCGATATTTCACCGATAATCTCCCCGAGATATTGTTATCAAGGTGTCAAGGTCCCAGCCGAGACGAGACCGATATCCGAGATTAACTACATTGGTTTGGACTAGGGATGCACAAAGGTCGGTTCGGCTCGGTTATTGGTAGAACCGTCTACCTGTACCTCCCTATGGTCGGTTCTCTACCCGTATACACGTACCCTGTACCCTATACTCTCGGTTCGGTTCTGGAACCGTACCCGTCCTCTCGGTTCGGTTCCGGTCCTGTACCTTTTTTTTTTTTTGGAATAAAAACATTTTGCGGATAATATCTGTAAACGCATTCTTATTTGGTTAGATAAACAATCTACAGAAGGAAAGACAGATTCGGTACAAACCAAAGATGGATGGAACTGCTGATCATATCTGTATAAAGTTTTCACTAAGAAATGCCTACATTTTATACACATCTCTAAAAAAAATATACAAAAAAGACCTAGAAAGAAAACAATTTTAGAGAAGAAAACAATTTAAGCATCGGTAAGAAGTATTCACAACCCGAAAAGTTAATACATGATGATGATTGAATCTATAACCAACCAAACACATAGTCCAGAACATAAACAAGTGCTAGAGTGAACGGGTATAGTAAAAATGCGATTGAACATGTCCA
This sequence comes from Papaver californicum, assembly GCA_023531435.1. NCBI lineage: Eukaryota > Viridiplantae > Streptophyta > Magnoliopsida > Ranunculales > Papaveraceae > Papaver > Papaver californicum. The sequence continues at coordinate 5,872,647 of JAJJMC010027962.1, read as the reverse complement.
AAGAGAGAATATGGTACGGAAGCTGCCAAAGAGACCCATCACTATACAAACAATAAGAATTACTAGCACTTCTGCAGAGAAATCTCATGTCAAGTGCCTTACATAGACAAGCGATAAGAACACTGACAGACAAAGAATGTTGTTCATTGTTACAGCTCCATATATCTGGAAAAAAAATTATGTCTGAGATTAGAGAGTGCATATACTTATACTTTTCTTCATTTTAAACTTTAAAAGATATAACGATTTCATTCTTTGTATGTAAACAATTAAGAAGAATATATTGTATATTGTCAAAAAACATTTACAGATCATGGGAGATAATGGAGTTTTAAACTTAAAGACTTGCATTTTTCAGACCCCACCTAGTCTAGGGCATCCAATATCTAGATAGTAAATTCAGAACCTTTGAAGACCAAGAAAAAAATAACAACAAGAATACGGGTGTTCAAAATCTTAAATACAATGCCTGGGCAACTTTGCTTCATCCATTGTACAAGTCTGAAAACTATGGGGGGAGGAGGGGGGGGAGTAACAAACCTCAGAAAAAGTCAAAGAAGCAGTTATTTGCTTCTTACGGTTGGAAAAAATAAGTGATGATACTGCTTCACTGGAGTTAGTGGCCAAAGGCAACAATTCGGTACACTCGGTTCGGTTCCGGTCGGTTCCTAGGTAGAACCGAGTACCTGTACCTCCTTATGGTCGGTTCTCTACCCGTATACATGTACCCTATACTTTCGGTTCGGTCTGGTTTCGTCGGTTTCGGTTCCGTCGGTTTTGGTTCGGTCCTTCGGTTCCGATCGGTTCCTGTGCAGCCCTAGTTTGGACGAACATTTTGTATCTAACTAATAGGTTTTCATCACCCACACATTTTCGTATCTTGCTAATAGGTTTTCATCACCCACACATTTTCGTGTGCAACAATAATGGTTAAAAAGAAATCAAAATCCACCATTTTTATTGTTGTCTTTTTTGGTGGTGCTAAAAATTCTAGAATTCAAACTTGATTCAGTTTTTAACCACAACCAAAAAAATTCTACTGAAACTATATATATAATTACCCGTTTGTTTTTCTCATATTCTATAGCTTTGGTGTGCATATCTAACCCAAATAATCCAACCAATACAAAAGTAGGAAAATTGAAATACAATACCAATTAAAAAACGAAAAACTATCTTGAATACATTGACTTGAGCTTGTCAACCTTTTGACTAGGGAATTAAATTTTATTAATTCTGTTTATTTTTTTCTTCATTTTATCCACTTCTCTCGGAATGGTGAAAATTAATACTATTTTTTCTTTTTTTTAGTTTATTTCCACTTCGTCTGATCGACACAAACTTCTAAACTATAAGATATCAATAAGAAAATAAATTTGTAGTACTAAATTATTCATTAAAATATTTTTATATCCTTAAATTTGGAATCCGTGAAATGAGAGACTTCAGAATTCTTCTTCGATAATCTTTTAAATAAGTCGTAAGCTGCATTTGCGAAATCCAACGTACGGGTTCTGTTAGAAAGCTCTTTTTTAGGTGTAAAGGGATTATATTGATAAACGAAAAAAATCGCTTACATCTATCGCTCTTGCATAATGCTAGAATACAACTCTCTCCCAATAAAACATAATGTTTTTCAATCGAATAAGGTGGAAAGTGTCATCAACCTATGACCAAAAAACTAATAAGGTTTTAACAACCAAAATTATATTTATGTTTTAGCTTTACCCCTAATAATCCTTGTATTACTCTCTTTCCATGCTGCCTATGCAATTGCATATGGAAGAAGATACCATATCTTGTTATTCCTTCTTTTCTATTAAAATTCCATGCTTCGAAATTCTTCAGCAAAGATTTATACATTACCCAAGATATCTTGAGCTGCTTCATGAAATAAAGCCATATATTCCTTGTGAAATCACAATGGAAAAACAAGTGGTCTCCATCCACATATTATTTGCTACAGAGTTTGCATATTGTGCGTGAGCTGACGTTGACGCCTCTATGTCTGAGATTCAGCAACGTAGGATTAGAGTTGTGGAACTCGGTCTACAATATTGTTAATACTTTATGAGGAATAGGGGTTTTCCATAAAAACTTCAAAACTTCCTTGCATTTAGAATGGCAACCTCCATCATGTTGTTGAAGTTTTCGTAACCAATATAGTTAATTTCGGATCTTGATCTCGTCTCGGGCGGGACCTTGACACCTTGATAACAGTATCTCGGGGAGATTATCGGCAAAATCTCGGAATAACTCCCAAATCTTATATCAAAATTTTATACATGTGAATACCAAGAATTAAATACATTTTTGTTGATTTATTACCTCGACTCAACCTCTAATAATATTTCTTCATTTAATACATGTTAATGTTAGAGCTATTGCAAATATAATACATAAACAAAAATTTTAAGAAAGGAAAACAAATAATCAATTCAAAAAGAAAAACAAACAACAATCATACTTTAAGAAGAGATCATATTAGTATATTACAATTCTAAGTTCAAAGTTCGAAAACGAGAATAAACGCCGTTTTCAAAGTTCCAAAAATCCAGATTAAACAACAAGGATATTACAACTCTAATTCTATTCAGAATCAATATCAAGAGAATCATTATAGATGTCATCATCTAGAGTGACTCCACAATTCCTGTCAACACCAAGTAGTCCTTCGTCAGTATCACACATCAATTGATCAGTATCATATCCATCATACTCGGAGTTTGTTGGGTATATTGACTTGCTTCGAGAATTGATTGCACTTCTCCTATAAACTGACCCACTTGCATCACCAAAAGTCTCTTGAAACTCGTCAAATAAGGTGACATTATCACCTTCTGCAATCAAGTCATCTAGATTTTTGTGCATCCAACCATTCATCACTTTCATCATGCTCATCCAAGAAGATAGGATCACGAGATTTTCCATCATCGTTATATTCTTGAATTGCTTTATAATGACGCTGCATTTTCTTGTTATATTGAATAAAAACACTATCATTCAATTTCTGTTGTGTTATACGATTTCTTTCTTTGAATGCAACTGTAATATGCAATTAAGTAGGTAAGTAAATGTTGGAATATTGTAACCTGTAATCTCTAAATGAGTCTAGGTGGGTGGTCTAGGTGGAATATTGTAACCTGTAATCTCTAAATGAGTCTAGGTGGAATATTGTAACCTGTAATCTATCAGACATAACTAGTTATGTCTGCTAAGTCATGGTCTAAATCACTTATATCTACTAAGTCAGGTGGGTGGTTTAGTTGACTTAAATGCTAGCATTAGACATGAGAGTAGATAAAAAGGGTAAAACAAAACAAATGAATCAATCACTGAAAACAAAACAAATGAGTATGAACTCCAGGCAGTTTGAATACCTACATGTTGGAATGTGCTCCAGTTTCGCTCACACGGAGAAGAACTACAAATTAGACTCAAGTGAGACGCTCCTTAACTCTAGTGATTCCGCCAGTCATCACTTTGAGACATAAAAAACAAGTTAGTTTGTTAAGATTTGTTGGATCTCTGCGTTCAGCCCATTCCCATGCAATGTCTTTAGTTTGATTTGAAGATGGAGGTGGCAATGACCCACATGTAGTGTCCTTTGTGTTCGCATTAGACGTACTAGAAGAAGCCATAATCATAATTCACAACCTACATACAATACATTCAAAATTAATTTAATATGGTTCATTGTCTCATCTGTCTGTTGTATTATAGAACATCTAAGTATATTTTTCACTTGAACCAAGTTAAATCTAAGTATATTTACAGAACACATTCACTAGAATGAAACAGATTAAAACCTAGGTAAAGGGGGCTTACAGTTCAGGAACAAAAACAAAAACATAAATTTAATCAAAACAAGGAAGCAAAAACACTCTTTAAATCTATTAAGGTTAAAATTAAAAACAAAAGAAACCCATTATTCTATACTCCACAAATTAAAACCTAGGTAAGCAAAAACGAAAATTTTATAGAGAGGGAGTGTGAAGGGGTTTACAAATTAAAACAAGGGTAAACAGAAACAAAACAAATTAAAACCTAGGTAAAAAAAAATGAAACAGATTAAAACCTAGTTAAAGGGGGCTTACATTTCAGGCTTCACAGAATGAAAAAAATGAAACTTTGAGAGAGAGGGAGGGTGAAAGGGGCTTACAGTTCAAGCAGGCTTCACAGAATCACATCGGAGAGATTGGCGTTAATCGAACAGATCGAACAGATGAATAAGAGAGGGTCTGCTAGTTGAGATTGAGAAATGAACAATGAGGAACAAATCGAATAGGGTAAATACCCATTTTACCCTAGATTCGATGACTCGTCTCGGCCGAGATACGGGCGAGTCAACCGAGATTCGCGTTTAAATCTCGTTCGACGGTATTTGATGATTCGTCTCGCTCGTGAAGCGATACCTTGAATATCGCCATTATCTCGGTCGTACCGGCCGACATTGACCAAATTGCTCGTAACATTGTTTGATGTCAAAGTTGACTAGTTCCCCATAAAAACTGATCGATTCTTATTCCTGGTTAAGAGTTGGTGGAGAACCAAGTACATACACTAGGGAGAAGTAATTACTTCTTTCTCTGTCATTTAGTATATAAGGTAAACTCAACTCCCAATTCCTTTGTAAGTCTACACATTCTCTAATAGTATCCCATTTAGATCGATATTTTTTATACATTAGTGGAAAGTCTTTCAACATTAATGAACCCACATACATAACATGCCAGAAGTGTAATCTCCACTATTTATTTTGACTTATATCTTCCCCATGGATTAGAGGTTTAACATTCGAAATCCCTTTCCACAACCCTTTACCTTGTGGATATCCAAATCCATGGGTGTTTTAGCTTATGCATTAGAATTTGTTATGTCTTGCACCACTCTCTGCCATAAAGCCTTCTTTTCCAAAGAGTATCTCTATATCCATTTTTCTAGTAGAGCTTTGTTTGTACTTCTCAAATTCTTGATGCCTAGGCCCTTGCATCTTAGGTTGGCAGACAGGTACATAATCTACATATTTTTAGTGTTAATTTCATACTTGTTTTAGTTATATTTCTTGCATTTTACCTTTTATTATTTATTTTCTATTTTGTTTTTCATGTTAGAACAAACCAACCAAAAAAAGTTAATATGCCTCTTAAGTGTTAAGAAAGTAAAGTGGCAAAGGTGAAGAAGAATCAAAGTCCACTTTAGATGAGGTTTTTGGAGTTTTCACGCAGATTAGGAAAAATGAAAGATAGTAAAAAAAATAATTGGATTCACCCTTAATAATACTTCCCTAAAACATGTAAGCCTCCTAGTTTTTAATCGTAGAAATGAAACATGTTTATAAATATATAGTAGAGTATTTAAGAAAAATATTTAGATAGTTGAGCATATACAAATTTCTATACTTGTGTATGATTTCAAAACAGGGTTAAATCAGGAAAAATTTAAGGAAAATATAAAAATCTTCATCTATGTTGGAACTTGAGAAAAACTAAAAAAAAACGTCATCTAAAGTGGAACGAAGGGAGTATAAATTATAAATTTCGGACATGTAGTTTTTAAGATATATATTTTTTTTATTTTACTTTTTAAAATTTGATGATATTGTATTCCCGCATTCTTCAAAAAAAAATATTCATGTAATTATGTCAAACTTCAAGAATTTTGAATGATCATAGATGTGGAGGCTCGTTTTAACATGTCAGGATTACATAATTAAAAAAAATTCTTGTAAAAGGGAGGAATAAACGGATGTGAAAAGGGAAAATATTTGGGTGGATTAAAATTTAAAAATTCTGTAATACAAAAAAGTTGACTCAAATGATTTTTCCAAATTATATCATTAGGGTGCCGTAAATCTTTAGAAATTCAATAATCACCACCTTCTTTTACATCTTAAATGGCGATTATGATGTTTATTTTTGTGATTTCTTAAAAAAACAATATTTAAATTATTTTCGATCAATAAATATCTTATTTGATTGTAATCTAGTCTTCAATCGTGTAACACGGTTTTATTTATTTTACAATTTGAGTTTTCAAACACGTTAAATCACTGGATAATATTATTGAGTTTATGGAAAGTTGAAAGATGCGAGGAATATAAAGTAGAGGTGTGTAAGGAATTTATGGTGATCAATAATGGTATAGAAGTTTTTGTTTAGAAAATCAAAGATGTTTTTAGGGTTTAGGTAAACAGTTAACTATAGGATAATTTGGAAAAATCCTCCAAGTCAATTATTTTCTTACAAAATTTAAAATTTTAATTCCACCAATTTTCTTTCTCTCCTCATATCCATTTTCCCCCTTCTATTAACAAAACTTTTAAAAATTTATCCAAATTAACTAGATTAATTAAATATTATGATATTCTGCAATGGTTGGTTTAGTTGAGATTAGAAATAACGTGTTCTCAATGGTTGAGAGACACAAAAGATAACTTGTATATTTATATATCAACGATTACAGAGATATTCCTTTTGTAAACGAAATATAAAAGATACACAATATATATAGATTTCATACAAGATATTTCTTATATTAATATATAGTATAACAAGGAAACTAGAATCAGTCATGACTTGTTAAATTACGGCTCTCATATGTCCAATACTCCCTCTCGTTCTAAGCGGATTGTCAACGAAATTGAGCTTAGAGCGAAGCCTACAAAAATGATCCTTTGGAGTAGACTTCGTGAAGATATCTGCAATTTGATCCTCAGATGAAACAAACCGAACATCAAGTTGTCCACTTTGAACTCTCTCATGAACAAAGTGATAATCAATTTCTATGTGTTTGATAGGTTCATGAAAAATTGGATTCATGGAAAGATAAGTGGCTCCCAAATTATTAAACCAAAGAGTGGGAGAAAAACGAATAGAAGCCTGAAGCTCTCAATCCACATTAATTCAGCAGTTGTAATAGCCAAACCACGATACTCAGATTCAGTACTTGACCGGGAGACTGTTCATTGCTAACGAGAACTCCAAGAAATAAGATTAGATCCAATACAAACACAGTAACCACTCGTAGAACGACAATAAAAGATGATCACCCACCCAATCAGCATCAATATATGCAGAGAAACTTAGTTGCAGATTTTGGTCGGGACGAAGTAGAATGCCAAAAGTAGAAGTACGATGCAAATATCGAAGTATACGCTTAACAAGAACCAAATGAGATTCTGTAGGTTTATGCGTAAATTGACATACCTTACTAATAGCGAAGGTAATGTGTGACCTTGTCATAAATAGATACTAAAGACCACCAACTAAATTTTTGTACATAGTAACATCTGTGAGTAAAGGACTATCACTCAGGTGTAGCTCAGTAGAGGTGGAAAAAGGAAGGGTGACTGGTTTCAATCCTGCATGTTGGCACAGACAAGTAGGTCTTTGATGTAGCGATGTTGTGAAAGAAATAACTGATAAACACATTTTTGTGTCTGATTTATCCCAATTCTTTATATTGATAATGCTCGATTGTATACTAATTGTGTTATTTTATGTATTTGTAGGTATTTATGGAAGAATAAATAATCATGGAAAAATGGACTTAAAAAGTGTTAAAGGCACCCCTAATTTGGATAAGGGTACCTTAATTGATAAAGGCACCCACCTAATTTCAAATTCAAAATGAAGTTCAGGAGTCAAAATTGCTTGGCAAATCTGTGAAGATTTTGTGAGATTATTTTTACGAGATCTTCAAGTATTAAGACAAAAGTATTCTTGCCCTATCAAGAACAAGTTGTACTCGACCACAATACAGACCAAAAATCTCGTGTAATAAGTTAGTTGTGAGTTAAAAAGGGAAGGAAATTTTCTCGGATTTAATTCAAGAACTCGTTGTAATAAGAAAGAGATATTATCAGCAGAGTGAAATAAATGGTAAGGAAACAAAATCAGTGAGAGTGTGTTAAAAGGGAAGAAAAATATTTGATCATGATCCGAGAAGATATTTCCTCTCTGCCGAGATTCAACCCATTTAAAGAAGATATATTACAAAGATATGGAAGATTTGGACCTGTTGGGTATAAATAGGGAGATGATATGAAGAGATAGGGGGCTGGCAGAGGCCAAAAGCGAAAGAAATCAAAATCCAAAAAAATGCTCGTGATAAAGAAGATGAAGAAATCGTTGCTAAAAGGTTGAAGCTTCCGTGACTAAAAGTTGAAGATTCTGTTGCTAAAGATTTTAATCTTTGCAACATTTATCTTCACTTTGCAACGTTTATCTTCGGTAAAACACTTTTCCCTATGTAACAGTGAGTCTGTAACGCTTATAAACGTTGCAAACTCGTTGTTTTCATTATTTTCACTTTTTTCATCATTTGTAAACACTTTGAGCCATGAATCATTATTTTGAGCAAGTGATTAATATGAGTAGCTAAACCCCTTTTCCGAGGCGACGGAGGAAGTCAATGTTCCAAGAAAAGTGGTATATTTCTATTGTAATTGATTTTTGCAATTTCTTTTATGATTATTTGCTTTGATTAAAAAATTGATTTAAGGATTTTTATTAAGCAGTTGTGATTTCTTTTGATAGACATGCTTAGTCTAGGGTTTTTGATGTTCTATACTTTCGATTTACAATTGTACTTTGAAAATCTACTTTTGCAACATAATAGAATCACTTTAAACGTAAAGAATTGCATGAATATTGGTTAGATTGAATCACTTTAATTGGTCAATGGTGAAATCTATAACCTCAGTTTTTGTGAATATTACTTTCATCTTTTGTGTATATTTTCTAGTTTAAAAATTAGTTTATTAAATCTAAGATCAATCTTCACAAGTTCGAGAGTTTGAAACCCTTTCTTACCACAACCACAAACCACATCAATAACCCACCAGAAACTTGCGTGACAAGAAAATATGAAAGAGAGCCAAGATCCTTGAGAGAAAACTCACTGTGAAGAGTATTCATAAGTGATTGTAGAAACTCCGTAGAAGATCCCGTTAAAATTATGTCATCCACATAAATAAGAAGAAATATAATACCCGCAGCGGATCGTTTAAGACGAGAAATAACACAGAAGTATCAGAAACAGAGATAACAAAACCGAGTTTATGAAGAAAAGAGGTGAGACGAGTATACCATGCACGAGGAGCTTGTTTAAGACTATAAATAGGTCGATGCAATTTGCAAACATAATCTGAAAACTGAGGATTTGTATACCAGGGGGTTGTTTCATATAGAGTTCCTCAATAAGAATGCCATTCGGAAAGGAATTTTGAACTCAAGTTGACGAATAAGCCAATGGTAGGACAAGGCTAAGGTCAATATAATACGAATAATGCATGGTTTAATAACCGGACTAAAAGTCTCACCGTAATCAATACCTTCTTGTTGATTAAATCCCTTCACAACCAAAAGAGCCTTGCGACGCTCAATGGTACCATTAAATCGTCTTTTAACACGATGGACTCATTTGCAACCAATAATATTTTTGTTAAGAGGAGGTGGAACAACGGACCATGTCCCAATTCTTCATTAACGCATAATATTCCAAATCCATAGGAGGATGCCATTTGGGATCGTTCTTGGCTTGAGAATAACACGAAGGCTCAAACAAATTGTCAGTGAGTTTAGCATGTTTAGAAGCTACAAGAACCTTTTTCTTCAAAATACCATCCTTCCCAATGTTACCATTGAATGATCATTAACAGTTGAAGGTTGTGGAACTAAATAAACCGACTGTTCATTAGATAAGACAACTGCCGGTGGTAGGAATGGAGGCGTTGTGTTTTCCTGTAGAGTGGAGTCTGCAGTAACAGTTGGCAGCTCGGTAGTGGGAAGTAGTGGAGTATCGTCAGCAACATGAGCTGGAGACAGCGAACGAGTATCTTGTTGTAGTATGATGTGATTTTATATAGTGGTAAAAAGAGGTTCGTTACTCGAACTTGTGAAGGTAATGATTTTAGAAAATATTAAACTTAATCTAAACTAATAAAAATCAGGAAATTAAACTAGAGAATATTTTTAGAAAATATGGAGA
>JAJJMC010027962.1:5793481-5842654 GCA_023531435.1 Papaver californicum | reverse complement strand
TGAATTTCACTTAAATTGTTTCGATCTCATTTAGTTTTATCATATGTGTATTAACATGTTTAGATTTTGGGTAAATCATTTTTATTGATTTGAGGGGCTCACTGTATGATTTTTGATAATTTATATCGGGTGAACCACTGTATGCCTCGTGTCATCTCCGATTAGCCGAAATATCTATTTTTGGGTTTGCGTTAATATTCGTCGGATATAAAACTTTGATTATATTGTTTGAATTATATCATTTGTGGATATCATTTGAAATTGACCAAAGTATGTGTGAGATTGATCTAAGTATATATTACTTAATAACTTATATGTGAGATTGACCTAAGTCTATGTTCGCTCCTATATGATGGTTATTTTTATGAAGTTAATAACCTTTCATGTTCTTTTGGTCGTTGAACTTGGAACTGTATATATTGAGAGACGTACGTTTTATTGGTGTTCTGGTTGTGGCCCGTATAAAAAAGATGTTAAATTTGGTCCGTCAGATTCGTGATCCTTATGAGCATAATATGTGGATTTTGAACCGTCAGATTGACGATCCGTATGAGTAGAAGATGAAAAACCTATGACCATCCGATCAGCGTAAATTTTTAATCTTGAACCGTCAGATGAATCTAACCCTATTTGTTTTACTCATTGACCACGAAGTTCCTGTTATTTACGTTTAGTACCCTTATATATAAACACCCAAACCCTAAGTTGTTTCATCACTTCTCATTTCCAACGCCTCCTTCCTAATCTCTCTGCCTCACTCACTGAATCTCTTTTTCTTTCTGCAACCAAGCTACCTAGTTACTTTTAAGGAAAATGAAGTAGAAGAAAGATGGGTTTATAGAGGATCCCTGAAACAGAATGAGAATCAATTATTTCAGTTTCTGAAAGTAAGATTAACCAAATCCAAACTACTCGTTCTTGGGTGTACAGCAGTTCACACAGCTGCCATGGAAGGAAACACCAAAGTTGTTAAGCTGATGGTGAAGAAAAACCCGTGTTTGACAAAGATACGTGATAACTATGGAAGGGTATCACTCCACACAGCTGTAAAGTTTGTTTTAGAAGGACAAAAGGAGGTGGTGCAGTATCTTTATTCTGCTACTAGATATGATAACCCAACTCCTTTCACTAGTCAACGTGGTGCTTCCCTTCTATGCGATTTAATTGATTCTAATTTCTACGGTAGTGTTACCAACCAATCAGATTCATAAATCTATATTTCTGCATTGAAATTAAGGTTATGGAATATACAAATGCATGATTGTTTGACAAGGGACTGGCTGAAATATTTTGATTATCACTTGTTTGTTTGTAGATGTGGCGCTGTCTATTGTGCAAGATTATCCAATGCTAGTCACTGAGAAAACAAACAATGATGGTGTTTGTGCATTAGAAGTGCTTGTTCGCAGACCATTTTTATTTCAAAGTGGAAATAAAACAACATGGTGACAAAGCCGCCTCTACCAATGTCAGTACCCTTTCTTTAACCTCATTTCATTATTTCTTGTAGTTCTAAACTTCGAATACAGTATATATATATATATTTTGATATTGCTTATTTCTTCAAACAGTTCTTCTAGTGGACACAGAGGCACCTAATGACCTTCATAGCAGAGCAGACTTAGAAAGCCCTAGAGAGTCCTCAACAATGCGTAGAGGAGCCTTAACAAAGTACATCTTACAGTATATCATCACCTACTTAACTCAAGGTCTATTGAATTGAAACTTAATCATTAGCTAAATTTTCTTTAAATGTAGGAATCTAATTTACTCAGGGGGTGGAATCTATTTTACTAGAGAGATACAGGCTAATGGATACATTTCATGGGGTAATATTTGCTAGGGATGGAGGTATAATACCTATGTGAACGGGGGAACCAGGTATAATACCAATATACAACTTGCAGGTTACATTTTTTGTTTTTGAGGATTTTGACAGGTAAAGTTGTATGATAAATCCCTTTTGGTTGCAGATGGAGAGATGGTTGAGGATACAACAGATGATATATTATCGGAAGCTGGTGAATTTGATATGTTGCACTCATTGTTGTTTTGGATCCTTTCGAGTATGCTCCAATTTCTGTGGTTTTCAGGTTTATGTGAAATGTCAACAACTAAATCATTGAAATGAGTTATATAGAGTTCTAAATTTCTGAATTTGTTGTATAAATAGTAACAGAATGTGATAGGTGACCAAGCTTATTGTTGAATATGTAGAGTTTGAATATAATCTTTCGCCAGTCTACCTCTCTAAATGGAGATGCTCAAATGAGTTAAGTAATTGCTTCCAAGTATTTCACAATAGTTTTTGTTTTGATTTGCAGTTCAATAACATTTTGAATAAAACATTCTCTTCGGCCCAACTGTGGTAACGGCATTTGGGACAGTACTCGATAATATACTTGCAGTATTTTTTTTTCCTTCTATGTAAAAAGTGTAATTTTTTTCCTTCTATGTAAAAAGTGTAATTTTTTTAAGAAATGTTATAAATTGAATTATGTGAATACAATAAAATTTAATTTTGTTCATAATTTGTTTGATATTAATTTTAATTAAATTTGGAATTATCTAAATTATAATTTGTTTTTAATGAACACAAAATTTAATAGTTTAAAAATTTAAACATGCCAATTAAAATCTGAATTCCAAAATAATTTAGAAGCTCAAAAGCTTAAGCAATTAACTTGAGTAAAAACTTTCATAGCCCAAAAGCTTAAGCAATCAACTTAAGACAAATCATAATCAGAAATCACTTGTAGCGAGCAAAATCATTTAATCGTTTAAAACTTTAGCCAAGCAACTTAAGGCTAAGTTGTTCCATGTATCTAGCAACTAGGTAGTTTAATAGCTCCTGAGTCGCAAATGGCTTTTAGAGAGTAAAAAAATTCGGAGCTTAAAACCTTAAGCAACCAACTTTAGGCCAATCAAAATTAGAAATCTCTTTTAGCGAGAAAAATAATTTGATCACTTAAAACCTTAACCAAGCAATTTCAGGAAGAGTTGCTCCATGTATCTATCAACTAAGTAGTTCACTTGCTTTAGAATGATTGGTATATCTGAAGCTATTGATATTTTACTTGCTATATTGGTTGGTCTAGATGTTAAGCGATCACAATTTTACTTGCTCCATGTTAGTTGGTCTAAATGTTAAGCAATGAGAAAAGTAATCGCTTTAGGTAAGTTGGTTTATTACTAGAGCGATTGCATGGTCGCTCAAGGCTTTGACATACATGGTTTGGGCAACCAACGGAGTGAGTGCCACTTTTAGTCGCTATAACGGTTATAGCGACTTAAAAGGGATTTTAAGCGATTTAAAACGAGTCGTCGCTTAAACCCATTTTTTTTGTAGTGATAAAAAAAAAGCACCGGGCGAGCAAAAATGTTACTTGCATAGTTGCATAAGCTTAATTTCCCAGTACACATGCATCTGATAAGCCTTGCTATAGAGATTTTTTTTTTTTTAACAGTTAGCTATAGAGATTTAAAAACCTCCATTTTGCTACATTTTTTTGATATAACTAGAAAAACTGGGATACATGAATCGTGGTCCACAACGGTTCAATAAGAACAATATGAAAAATGCTAAAGAAAAAAGAATTTAACGCCTTTACAACAATGCCCAATTATCGTACACGAAAGAAATCACATTCACTAACGAATTAGTGCTTCATTTACATGAAACCGTTGATATCCAACATGTCTGGTATTTGAAACTGCAATAAGTCACTGCAATAGCTATCTCTATCATCCTCTGTAGTATTAGACGAATTCATTGGAGTTTGGCTAGAACTGAAACCAAAACTATCTTGATTGAAGTAGTTGTTCAATTGTAAATTTGAGTTTCCAGGTAGAGAGTTGATAAATAATTGGTCGGACCCATAATCTTGATTCGATTGATAATGACCAAAATTCTCGGTTGATTTAGAAGTAAAACCTACGGTGTGGTTTTGCCTCATAGTGTGTTGGGAATTTTGCGAATCAAGATTTGTAGTGTTGGATTGCTCAATGGTATTGCATTGAAGTACTTGTTGAGCTTCGTTAAGGAATTGAGCAAAAGCAGCAGTACTAGATGCAGTTAAAAGTGGGGTTTGTTGATGATTTGAAGACTGCATTTGATGATTTGGTTGGAAAGATGAAAACTGGTGGTTTTGATTTTGAGGTTTGGGAACTTGGTTATCTTGAAGGTTTTGTAGTGAATAATCCTGTCTTTCACGTTGAGATGTAATGAGAGTATTAAGTAGTCGCATGAGGTCTGGATTAACTAGTGATTGGAGTCCCAGTAATCCTGACATGTTCATCAACTGAGGGGAGTTGCAAATAGACGATCTAAGAATGGAAGATAGGTCTAAAAGATCGAGACGAGGAGTATGCGTAACAGGATCTATTCCACTTTTTAGAAGCCTTTTTCTAATATGGGTATTCCAGTAATTCTTGATTTCGTTATCGGTTCTTCCAGGTAATCGAGCAGCAATAGTAGACCACCTATATATTGGAAAACAACGAAAGAAAAATTAATAAAACTAATATAAGATTGTGTGTATAGTTTCAAAATTATTGACTAGTTATAATTCATAGAGCAGGTAATTAATCAAATAATTTTGTGAGAATTTATAGTGTTTCATAGTTAAGAAGTCTTTGAATACCAACTATCAGGACAAATAATTGATGAGATACAGTGAGGAGGTATAGAGAGAAGAAATGGGACTTACTTGTTCCCTAATACACCGTGTAGTTGAATTATGGTCTCTTCTTCTTCAAATGAAAATCTTCCCCTTTTGATATCAGGTCTCAGATAATTTGCCCATCGAAGACGGCAACTCTTCCCACATCTCTGGAGACCTATTCACAATTCAATAAACAAAATAACTTAAATGTTCGATTCAAACTGGATAGTAAAAAATACAGTGATATAAGTAGTTCGTCATTGTTTAATATTTTGGACGTGCATGATCATCAGATATATAACCTTTGATGATCAGTAACTACTTATATATATATATATACAATTGGAGATATTACGTACCAGCGTTTTTAGGAAGTGTGCGCCAACTTCCGTGACCGTGTTTTTGTATGTAATCAACAAGTTTTTGATCTTCTTCTGGTGTCCATGGTCCTTTCTTCAAACCATTTTTATCACAACAAGGTGCTCTACCCATGGTGTGTCTGTAAGTATCAAGAAAACCCTAACGTATAAGAAATGTTATGTGAGACTGTAAGCAAGAGAGAAGCTTGAATGCCAGAGAGGAAGAGATTGTTATATATAGTCAGAAGGGGAGTGATTCTGAGGATCGTAGAGGAAAAAGTAAGTATATATACATCAGGATGATAAAAGTCAGGAAGAGTAAGAAGAAAGACAACAAGTCAAAATGATTTGGTACCGTCCTGTATATTGATCCCACACCACAGCGACGTGTCTCACATCTGGAGAAAATATATCACTCGGATTTTATTTTGTTGAGAAACTCAATTAATCATCATTAGATATCTCGTTAAATCGTGGTTTTTGAGGCAATTGATATATCAATACTCTCGTTATCTAAAGTTATATTTAGCTGTCACCATCCAAAGCTCGACACGTACCACTCTTCAAGTGACGCTTTCAGAGACTTTGCGGCCCTAATACCCAAACCTTCTGTTCTTCATTTGTATCTTTCTTCCATTTTGCATGGTTCCAAATTCACGAGTCAGCTGGATTTGGGTAGCTTAATTACATCAGGATTTCCATCAGCCAGTTTTCTTAACATTGTTGTCTTCTGATTATAGTGGATACGTGTGCTAAGAGCATTGGTGGATTGCGCTCGAAGATGAAGGCGGCGTATAGAGCTTTGCCATGTGTCTAATATTTCGAAACCACGTGATATCACTCGACTTAGATCGTCTACACAATAGGCAATATCAGAAAATGTAGAAAGGTTTTTGTGGAAGTATATGCTTTTCATTTTGTACGTATCTACGTGCGTCTAATTTTACAAACTAAAATACAATGGAAAATGTTTTACAAAATCATCATAATATTTGCACATAAATTTTATATTTGGTTTATCTATGCATGCAAGTATAAAAACAGCAGATCGAGTTGTCATTTAGTAAGGGCCATAATACATGAACTACCTCTTATTCTCTCTCTACATATACCCACGCACCAAACTCAAGCCAATGTCGGATAGCGGATTTTGTATGAAATGGGTCCATCTGTACTGTTTCAAGGTCAGAATTACGATATCATGATAAATTAAGCTAGAGTGCAGCAGGATATGTTTTGAAACTTAATTTGGATTTATTCATAAAAAGCTTGATTTGATTGTTACATTTAATCATCTAAATCCCACTCTGTTATTTCCTCCAATCAGTAGAGCTTAAAATTCAGAAACATAATTAATTTTCCATCCAAAACAAAAGAAACGCAATTAATTCAACGTATGTATAACTTCTAAATTCAAATATAAAAGTACCCGATAAAACTTTAACAACAAAATCATTCACTAAATAAAATAAATTCTTCATTATATTTGCAGAAATAAAACAAGTTTAAATTTAGCTTGCTATATCTATTGTAGCAAACAATTATCATGTTTGCTCTGAAATACTAATTCCATGAACCTTATTACTGGGGCTATACACATTTGGTTTTGAAGACGGTATAAGATTTAAATATCTTAAATATGGAGAGAAGGGATCAAATCCATAGTAAAATTTAAAAATACCCTTTCATCATAAGTAAACCTAAATCTAATAATTATCAAAAAAAAATTCAAACTATAATTCTTTCTTTCTCTTCTCCATCGTAACCCACCCCCACAAAAAAAAATCAATTTCAGTTTCAGGAACTACTTACGGCCAGGAACAACCGTAAACACTTCATATGGCTAGGAGTTCGTTTATTCCTTACCGTAAATAATTCATCTACAACTATGAATTAACCATTTCCTAGCAGTAGGATAGTGATTTTTTGTTGTTTACGGCTGGAAAATAACAAATTTCTCACTTTCATACAAAGTACAGACCTATTACGGCTATGAATTGATGAATTAGCCGCAAATAAACTACTTAATCTAGGAATTGATCATTTTCCAGCAGTAATTTGTTATTTACGGCTGGGAAATGATTAAATCCTAGCCGATTCATTTTCGTATGGAGTACATGCCTACTACGGCTAAGAAATGATGAATTTCTAGCTGTAAATGAACTACTTACGGTTAGGAATTAATCATTTCCTAGCTGTAATTTGTTATTTATGGCTAGGAATTCATCATTTCCTAACCTAAATGACTTTGAAAATGAAAAAGTTTGGGAACATATACTCCCTTCGTTGATTCTAAAAGTTAAATTATTTTTTTCAAAAAAGAAAATCATTAATCTAATCCAATCACTAATCTTAATTAGTTTTATTAATCAATTTTATTAATACTAATTAGTAGAGGGTACTTTAGCCATTAACAAAATTACTAGGATAAGGGGTTTTGGGGTTGGATATTTGATGATCCTATTTTGTTATCTTGTAAGCCATCAAACCCCAAGGACTGCAGCTCAATAATAGGGTTCAATTTATTTACTTCTCTTAACATTATCATTCTAAATCTGTTGGAGTTTTTTTTCCCCCTTTTTTTAGCTAGGAAAGAGGATTTATTAAACTGGAAGAATTAATTTTAGTTGAAGAAGACTTACAGTGTGTCTTCTACATCGAAAATGCTTTATCTTTAAAAGATTTTTCCTATAACGCATCGTAATGTTATTGATCCATGATGATTCAGCGGGACCCACAACAAACTCCTAAGGATTGATCGTTACCGGATAAAGAATTTAGATTGGTGAGATCAACTTTAAACCGAAAAATAACATTTCTACTAAATTTTATTCATTTCACCTTTAAGACAGACAACATAATATACGCTATAGAACATGATAAGTTACAGAGCTGCTACCTCAAGTGGCACTGTGGCAGCATGTCATGTTGACCTCGGGCATACATGAACAACCTATATTAAGATTTAAGATATCTACTGAAACAGTTACGTGAACAAGTAAATGTATAAGAAAATATCTAATATGAAGAACATCTTTTCTGCCTTTCACAATTGACACGGTATGTTTGTTCAATCACGAACTTAAAGTATGCATACACATCGCAGTATGGGACTTTGTTGCAGCGCTCCCGCAGATAGCCAGTTCAGTCGTTGCCGTCCATTATTTTCTCCTTTCTTGCGGAAGTAGCTTAAACTTAAAGAAATAAAATACCCTTTCAGGTTGTAGCGAGTATCCTCGTCTTTGACTTTGTGGGCCCCACGGCCCCTATTGGCCCCCACATCATATGAAAGATCAAGCACATTTCCGTCCAACACGTACAAAATAATATCAAATGATCAATCGCATCCATGCAAGATTTGTATGACGTTTTGCATGACGTTATTCCCATGCATATATTATCCTGTAATTTGTTTTCGATCTAGACTCCAATTCGTTAACGTGTCGACTAATAGGAGGCTGAGCTTTTCCAGATGTGGACCATGTCGAAGAAACTGTAGGCTGATTAAACCATCCCTTGGCCAACCTATGGCCACATAGCAATTTTATGACGCCGATGAGGTTTCTCGATCTACTTCCTAACAAAAGTACAACAACCCTTTACTCTGTCTCTAAAGGCAATGGGTTCGTGTTAAACTTGTATTGGCTTATCTTAACTTACATTACAGGCATGTTATAATCTCGTTTCTTCTTTGTTTGTATTTCTCGAGACATGTTACTGAAAATAGGAATGAACAACAAGTATATCTTGTGAAACCCCAGTTACCTAGCTTGTTAAAGCTATCAGTTTTAAGTTTGAACCCTTTGAAAATTTTAAAACATTAATTAAATTAAAGGGAGCTTTTCAAGACTTCAACTACCACTAACAATAACAATAAAAGGTTTGTTTAGGTCAAACATTATTTTATTCCATCTTCTATTTCATGTGTCAAAATTTCCACTTCTCGCTATTTCTCTCAATCTAGTTTGCTTGTGTGGTTTTGTCAGAACATCTAGTTTGCTTTGCTGTTTTATCATAACCAACCCAACTACTAAAGTCTAATGTGTACTTGTACCACCTTTCTTAGAAAAAACGATAGTTGCTAACGATCAAAAACAAGTAATTACAATTATTTTCTTTTTGAGTGATGAAAGTATTACATCATTTGATTTGATTAATGCTATTAGATTTGTGTCTATGCTATTGAATGTGTTATTTATAAAAATTGATGGTTATATCTGTACTTTTTTTTTTGTTATATTTTGAACCACTCTTTTAATCTTATTACAGTAAGTTCTACTATTTTCTTAAGCTTCCATGTCCGTTTTTGAACATTATCATAATATGAAACCAACTTAATCGAATATCATTTTTGATAGAGGGATATTTATAAAAAATAAATAAATAATTTTTTTATTATTATTTGTATTTTATTAATGATATTTTAGTAGAAAAATAATTAATTTTCGGATTTATTATTTAGGGTAATTTTAGAAGAGTCTATAAACTTATTTTAAAAGTTTTAATAAGTTAGAAAAATTGTCTAAATGTAGTAGATACCTTGGGAAATAAGTTTCTTATATTTTTGTTAAGTTTAGAGTTTTATTTCAATAGGTCTTTCATTCTTTTAGGTAATCTCAAATTTTCCATAAATATCAAATTATGGTTTGAGTCGATTTATTGGGTTTTTTCATCCTTTCTTGTTGCACAAGTTAGGTTTTTTTTCCCAAAGTCTATTTAAGAGTTTTCAAGTTATTGTTCTAGAGAGTTGAATTTGATTAATAAAATTATTTTATTAAACTTGTTCAAGTTTAATCCTGATTTTTATTTATAGTAAAAAAACCGAGGTCTAAATAATTATCTCTATTCATAGTCGTTATTCCTAGGAATAATTCGAGGTCTGAACATACTATTTTTTTCTTTCTTTTCAATAATATCCGCTACATCAGTTGGTTACCAGAGTAAGGTCGATTTTATGGTTAGTAAGATGCTTCTAAGACGAGTACTCAAGGTTAATAAGTTATCGCCAATAATAACAAACAAGAAGAACTATGAAGGTGAGTTAGATGATTTTATAAGAGGTAAAGATTTTATTCCATTCATGAACGGGATTAGAGAATAGATTCTTGAAAATTTTCAACAAGTCTTTTCGAAGAAGTCACATAAGCTTCTTGCTAATTATCGATTCTCGCTTAGAAAAAAAAATAATAACAAAAAATACGACGACATTAAAGACTTGATTTGCTGTCATGAGGATGAAAAAAATCAAGATATTGTTGATTGGAATACAACCCCAATCTTCGATGAGTATCCCGATAACAAGGAGAATATGGAATCTACTTCTCAACAAGGCGAAGAACATCATTTCACTGACAAAAAACAACAGTTTACGCAAGATTTATATGGTGAGTCATCAAATCTTAATAAAGTTAATGATTCGGTAATTAATGATAGTGTTATATTTTCTTTGCCTACGGTTGAGAATAATTTTGTTGATCGATGTGTTACGCGAATGGCCTTTATGTGTACCCTAACAAGGGAGAATTAATTGATTCAATCTATGAAGATCGGTTTTGGGTTTCCATCATGCCTCATGCTTCTATACGGTGCATAGATTATTTTTTTACGACATCAATTCATGTCTATGAAGATTGTCATCAACGAGTTACAAGTGCAGAACATGGTACTGGCAAGATTCGAGGAGGATTCTTCTCCAACACTGGTAGAATGATGGAGGGAGATTTATGGAAAATAAATAAATTATTTTATTATTATTATTTGATTTTATTAATGATATTTTTAGTAGAAAAATAATTAATTTTTGGATTTATTATTTAGGACAATTTTAGAAGAGTCTATAAGCTTATTTTAAGAGTTTTAATAAGTTATGAAAGTTGACTAAAGGTAGTAGATAACTTTGGGATATAAGTTTTTTATATTTTTGTTAAGCTTAGAGTTTTATTTCAATATGACTTTCATTCTTTTAGGTAAATTCAAATTTTCAATAAATAGAAAATTAGGGTTTGAGTCGGTTTATTGGGTTTTTTCATTCTTTCTTGTTGCACAAGTTAGGGTTTTTCCCAAAGTCTATTTAAGAGTCTTCGAGTTATTGTTCTAGAGAGTTGAATTTGATTAATACAATTATTTTCTTAAACTTGATCAAGTTTAATTCTGATTTTTATTTATAGTCGGGAAACCGAGGTCTAAATAATTATCTCTATTCATAGTCATTATTCCTAGGAATAATTCAAGGTCTGAACAAACTATCTTTTTTCTTTCTTTTCAATAATATTCGTTGCATCAGTTTTTTGGTAAGAGATAGAGTCAGAGTTCTGACATAGAATATTTCAAGGTCATTATCAACCCATGCGGATAGAAAGGACATTTAAATAAAAAACAAATAATGATGATGAAAATTGATAGTTTTTCGTATTTTTTTATACTCTCCGACCAAGCCGTATTTCTACTTAATAAAATGTTGATGAAAATTGATAATCGTCATATACTGTAGCATACATAGCAACGACATGAGCATGATTTCACTATTTTTATAAGATTATGTGTCTGTCTTTGAGTATATATTATCACAATATGAAACTAATTTCACCAATATAATTCTTCAACAACGATGACAAGAGATAAAGTCATCTAACAAAGATTGTTGCAAAAGATAGTTCGTCATAGTTTACTAAATATCTCTTTGCTGCCGGTCTCACTACAATCTACCTCTAAATTTATTTAATTAAAAACGATTGATATAACATTATAATCCACGTACTTTATATAAATAAACCATCTATTACAATGCACTAAAAACTTTTTTATGTGGAGGTTACAATAGAAATTGTGAATCAATTAATAAATATAAATATAAAATAGCGATCTTGGTTTATGAGTTTGATTTTTTTATGGTGCTATTGCTTTTTACTTTATCGATATAAATAGTACCATTTTTTACTTTTCACAAATGTGTAGTTTCGAAAAATTCTTATATAATTCCAGCGCCGGCTTCAACTTTGGGCTGTATAAATGAAAGGGCAACACAAAGGTTTAGTTATATCTTGTAGATATTTGAAACTTAGGCGTTCGCTTATCCAGCGGAGGAGATGATTTTCTTAGGTTTACCTTTCCTTTTATTTTGAAGGGATGTTAATATATTCTTTAATTGTGTTTTAGTCCTTGGATTATTTTTTTTGTAGCATAAAAAGAAAAATAATATACTTATCAAGTATTTTTAAGGATCCATAATTATACTTATCATGTATCTCTTAGATAATTTTTTAGTTTGACCCACTTAATTTATCAGTTGTTTCCAGTGTTAAAGAAGTGGACTGGGGGTCACTTGCTCATTTTAGCGAGAGAGTTTTTTTTTTTCAATGGTAGTTATTCCTTCCATTTTTAAAAAATAAGTAAGGTTTTTATTTAAGGATATATTAAAAAAATAGGTAGGTTTCTATAAATGGTAAGTTAAATATTATAACTTTATTATTTTATCTATAATAGGGACCACGTTTCTCTCTTTTAACAAATTAGGGAACCATTTCTCTCTTCTTTTATCTCTTTAAAGACCATTTGTTTTCTTAAGGATAAATTAAGAAAAAAATATAAAAAAATTGTTTAAATGATTGATTTTCTTATTTCTTATGCAAAACCAAATAAACCTATTTTTTAGAAACGGAATTTTTATATACAGACTAAATATAAATGAATAGATCATAAAATGTTCTCGCACGCCGTCTAGAAAGAAAATACAAATGATGTATATAAAATTAACTTGAATCAACTTAAAATAAATTTGCTCGTAGTTTTACGTAATAAATATATTTTTTGTGATAAAGAAAAAAGAAATATATGTCGGTACATCAATTTGGTGTTCACGTCGGGGAATCAAATTTGTAAGGGTCATCTCTGTTCGATTCTAATAAGCTCAATTAACATTAACATTACGGAATATCAACCCAAGATACTATATTACTATGTGTTTTTAATAGTAAAAATATCTGGTGAATCCAAGAATGAATTCTTTCTATATTGGAAACTAACTATTAAAGTGGTTTATATCTAAAACCCATATTATAAGATCATCACTATAAAATGGTAAGTTTTGAGTCGACTTTGTATTTTGATTGTTTGACATGGCCAAAATACCCTTATCTTCTTATTTTTACTAATAAATTTATTGGAAAAATATTACCAATTAAGAGAATAAATATCGGTGCATTAGTAATTACAATTGTCTCAAGTTATGATAACCACGATTTTCACTTGTCATAATGAGTAGATGCTAAAAAATACGATAATAGCCAGTTGTAAATTTGTGAAAATTGCAATTATCGCAAATAACAACTGATTATTCCAGGTGAAAACTGCAATTTTCACTTGTATTTCCAGTGATTTTTTTTGTCTTTAATGTGTAAGTTTCAAGTAAAAAAGTGATTGTTTAAGCTAAGTGAAAGTTTGTTTTTTTTAGTATTAAAAATTATTTTTTCACATGCAGGGATAAATAATTAAAGTGTAGAGAGAAGAAAAAAAACTTTTTTAAAATAGTGAATAAAAGTTATTTTAGAATACAATTTTAAAAGTAGATATAAAAGAGATAATTTAGGGGGTAAAACAAGGAAACAACGAGTAATTTTAGGAAAAAAGATTTTTATGATAACTTTGACAACTTTTTTTTGTTAATCGGAGTTAATTTCCAATTTTTTTAATCAACTTCTATAATTTTTAATTTTGGATTTTTGATATATTAGTTCTGAAGATCACAGGAACAAATAAAATTCTTGGACTTATCGTGCTTGAAGACTTCACGATTAATGCAGGTAATTATTATAAATAGTTTAAAATAGTTAGATCAAGTATATAAAATATAAATATATTTGATTTTTTTCTGGTATAAAATATAGATTTTAACCATAGTCGTTTATTATAAATAATTAAATATCCGTCAATTTGAGGTGTTATCCACCCAATGTAAGTGACGCTTACCCTGTATAATTAAATATGTGGTGCAAAAGAAGTGTAATAATTCTTAACATCCAACCCAAAAATAGGTTTCCTTTACCTCGGAATATTTGCACCCATCAAATTTTGCTAAAGTGTCATCAATAGAATTGCCACATCACAAAAGACATATTTCAATCAATAGAATTCTAGGTGTTATCAACTCATTGTAGGTGACGCTTACCCAGTACAATTAAGTATATGGTGTAAAAAAAATCTAATAATTTTTAAACATAACATCCAGTCCAAGAGTGAGTTTCCATTATCTCAATCAAATTTTGTCAAGTGTCTTCATTAGAATTTCCACATCACAAAACATATTCCCTCCATTCCACTTTAGATGAGGGTTTTAGGATTTTTTTCTAGTTCTAAATTACTTAAGGGTTTTCATATTTTTCAACAAAACTACCAACAACACCCTTGAATTTTGTCTTGGAACCATAAATTTATTTTAATGATAGTAATAACAATTAATGTTTAAAGTTTTTTTCATGGACATAGATAAAAAAAATTTAGTATCTTTCTTTTTTCTTAATCTGCATGAAAACTCCAAAACATTCATCTATTGTGGAACATGGGAAAATTTCAATCAATAGAAAGTGAGAGTTCCACCACCGTTTAACGTGAAAGCTTTATTTATCTAAGTTTTTAAATGTTGACATAAAAAAAATATTAATAGGCAAAAATAAAAAAATAAAAAAAAATAATAGATGAATGAGTATTAAAAATTGTTTAAATTGTTATATAGTACCATGGCCAGACTTGGACCAAAGTTGACGTCAACTTTGGGCAGCAAACCCAAGGAGGTCGGAAAATGGAAAATTAAATCTTAATTAAGGATATAATTAAGATTAATTGGAGAAAAAAATGGTCTTCATTTCTCTTTATGGAACAATTTTACAAACTTATAATTTCCTGATATTTAGTAAAAACAATCTAAGAATTCTAACGTTATTTTTAATTTTATGGAATTAAAACTCTTAATATTTAATACACATCAAAAATTACCCAAACTTATAATATTTTCTTTCCAAATTTAGGGCGTAGGTGTCAGCTTAAATTGCTAAATCATTTATTTCTTATGCTTAAATTTAATTAATTATAATTTTATAAGATTCATTTACATATTTTCTGGATGTATTAATTTTTTTATATGGATCATTTTGATTAGATCAAGATCAATTGGTTAATCGTGTATTATTTTTTTATAATTTTTTTTATATAGTAACAATGTATAGGGCATAATTTTTAGATTTGACTTTAGGGCACCAAATTCTCAATGTCGGCACTGTACAGTACTATAGGTTATTCATGCATGCCTCTTAATCTTAGTTATGTTAGTATTAAATTTGTTAATTAAAAACTAGATTAGATTATGATCTAATCGTCTACTTAATCATTAATTTCTGACATTGTGTTCTCTTGTTGGGTTTCTTGAGAACACAACTTTCCGGGATTAATTACCAGTAATTAGGCAATAACCGATCATATTGAATAAATAATTAAGGTTAAGTGACTTAATCAGATCTCTTGCGTATTAGAGTCAATCACCTGTTTATGGTCTCCCTTAGGATTTGTCTTTGTGCAATTTGGAAAATAAATATATATAAATGTTCGAGCCGGATAGCGTCTGTTATGAGGTGCCCAACAGCCCCCAACAACTGTTGAATTATGGTAGCAGAAGATTGTTTAATATTTTTAAAAACAAGTTGTGCCTATATTAAAGGATTAAACAACAAAGATGAAGAAAAGGAGATCTAGCTAGGTATATTTGTTGTTGAATAAACCGTTACTATATTTTATATATAGCCCCTAGATACGCACGTACAAAGCTATATCTGGATAGGTTATTTAGTCCCTAGATATTATCTATGTGGGATACAGTTTAATGGGAAAACAATTAACCTGTCTCACTCTCAGTATAACACGAAGATGATGATGTTGCCGATGATGTTGCCGATGATGTACATCTGGATAACTCATGAAAATGTGTAGATGTTTCAATACTTAAAGTTTCTTAACGATTACATGTCATTTTTGACTCTGAACTAATCCATGACTATTCCCCGTAGAATTATGTGAATTCGCTTTAGTTGAGAAGCAAGTGTATATTCATCTCTTGAATTATACAAGTGAAAATGGCAATCAATAGTTCATAGTATCGAAAACAAGTAGCATCAAATACAAAAGAGGAGTACGTGTTCACCTTTTCATGGTGCTAATAAAGCTAACATTATCTTGCTACGACGCTGGCCAACTTAATTTCATGGCAGCCCAGCGCCAAGCTATAACCCACGGCGCTGGCCTAAGCCAAAGCTATGTTACTATAATAACACGACGTTAGGATAAACCCAATACTAGACTACTTATACGGTGCTGGCACAAGCCAACGTCAGCTAAAATTTGTTGAGGCTCAGAGTTATCTAAACATGTTAATTAATTTTGTAGAAATAAACTAGCCAACAAGAAATCCTAGATTTTTCGGATTGCTCCATGAACCTCTTTACTACGATCTAGGATGTGAAAAATAGAAAGAGAACCACACAGATGCAAATCATAAACAAAAGCAATAAGTAAACTACTCACAGATTTAACGTGGTTCAACAATATATACAATGTGTATATATTGTATGCATCCATCAAATGGCTACGACCTCTTTCTTTATTATAGAACCACCAACTGAGAATTACACATATGATTGACTAATAATCCATCGACTCACCACAATGTGAACGAACACAAGAACTCTCACAAATGCTCCATAACTCCAAAGTAACGTCTTCACCCAAACGAGATAAATTTACCACATTCTCTCTCACAACGACATAAATTATCATGGACGCCTTCTGCTCAATATCAATAATTTACTCCAGCACCACCAAGATGATCTTCTCCTTAAACACGATGTCTACCAACATCTCCGTACGAATACTCCATAACGACATATCTTCCAACATCGATAAGCACTCCAAAAACCCATAATGACCATAATGGTCTCTCACATCCACCCCAACAGGTGGAATGAATTCCTTACATCTCTATTGATAATTTCTCTTGAAAACTCATCATTAAAACTCATGGCTTAGACCTCTTTATATAGGAGTCACATTACTTATTCTACAAGTTTAGGGTTTTCTAACTTATTTTTTAAGAAACTAAACTTTAAGATCAAGTAAACACATTAGAGTTTATCTTAAACTCTTATGACCGACTAAATATGGGATAAACCCAAAATAGTGACCGATCAAATAGAGTTTGAGTTTATCTTAAACTCTCACTGACCGACTAAGTTTGAGTTTTCTCAAAATTAAACTCCAACTGTCCCCAAAAAATTCTTACAACACTGGATAAGCCCAGCGCCATCCTGTTGACCTAGTACGACTTTGGTCTAGTGCCAGGGCCAACCAAAGCCTTGGAGCTAGACTACTACTTGCGCATCTACCACTACCACGTTGGCCTAATTCCAGTGCCATCCTATTCCTTTGGCGCTAGCATTATGCTAGCGCCACTAACATCACAGTGATGGCATTAATACTTGAGATGCTAGCCTAGTGCTAGCGCTCCTTACTTAATTCTGGTATTATCTAGTCCATCTTGCTCTTGGTGCAACACCAATTTTCCATCTTACTCATGTATGTGTCGAGTGTGATCCGCCTCCTCGATGTTCTGAGTCGCAAGTATTATACAAGTGAACCTCCCAGCTGAGATCACTTCAAACACCACCATCGATAATTCATATTGTTATTGACTATTCCACTTACTTAATGTTCACGACTGGCGTCATCAGATCCCAAAGCTCAGATCATAACAATACAATTTGCTTTTAGGCTTATTAAAATATAAGTCACTCATAGACATATTATTATTTTGATTAGACTCACACTAGTCATCTATATAAAGCTGAGCATCTGGCTTTAGCAAGTCATTACTATGACTTAACTAAACATATCACAGGAAATACTCATTAGAGTATTAGTTTGGCAGTTTACAGCCTGTCCGGAGTAACTGACCACTCATGATGAGAAAGAATTAAGTCGTATGAGCGTTACTGAATGAAGAGTTAGTGTGCGCCACGGTTCTAGAGTTTTCCCTAATCACGGATGCGACTTTAACCACGTTATCCACTTCTTAGGGCATCCACAATCACACGATTATACCCATCGATCAAAGATCAAAAAATTTGATATTTGATCTGGGTCAAAAACAGCGGTGAATGATCAGGCGAGGTCGTAGAGTACCGTTTGTGGGTAAGCGAAGCACCACGATATCGCTTGGAAAGACGGACGAGATACTAATACTTCGCCTGGTACAAGCGGGATTGTGTCTTACCGCCTACGAAACAAACATACAGGTGAAATATCAACACCTCGCCCACTCCCCAAGCGATATCTAAGTATCACGCTTGTAAAAGCAAAGTTCCAGAATCGCGCCTGTGAATTGTGCGAAGTAATCGTGTGAAAAATAATCCGGGCGAGATGCTGTAGTACCGCTTAAACAGAAGCGAGAGACTAGAGTTTCGCCTACTAAGCGTGCAAAGGATGTGTGTGGGGAAATAGACGGGCGAGATGCTGGACTCCCGCTGTGATGTAGGCGAGATTCCAAGCTCTCGCCTGTCTATTTCACCGTTTTAAAACCCTAAAAACTCTTATTTTTTGTTTCATCTTCACCTCGCCCTCCTGTTACCTAGCCGAAACCCTCCCACACACCCGTTTTTCCAACACATCGATCCTTTGACGAGAACCCAAAGCTTCTTTTCTCATTTTCATACTTCGCTCAAATATATTCCAAGCGAAATCAAGGTATATCTTCTACAAACCAAAATTGAATTTACTTGTTTTAATTTGATATGCAATTTAGATGATTTTGTGGTTAAATTAGTTGTATATGTTGTTTAATTACCATATTATAAACCCATTATTGAATTATGAATTTGTGTTCTAATTATAAAATTGGGAATTTATTTAGGGTTTTTGTGTATGTTACAATTAGGTTTCAAAATTTGTTCCCTTTGTTAAATTGAACATACAATACGAAATTGTTGTAGCTTAATTTTAGTGGGTTTGTGTTTAATTTTTGATTGAATATAGTATGTTGTGTAGAAATCAAAGGAATTAATTTTGATTTAATTTTGAAAATAATGTGTATGGATATATTTGAACTTGTGTATTTTGTCATAGGGTTTATGATAAATATTATAAATTGGGTATACTCTTATTGATGATTATCATTTCATCGCAATGCCTTGTCAAGGGAAAGCAAAATATCTCTGACAACGTTAAATATTATTAATATTATTTAGTTAGTCTACTGTGATTTCATCTCATGTTATAAATTGCTAGACATCTCATGTTTAATTTTAGTGGGTTTATGTTTAATTTTTGGTTGAATGTAGTATGTTGTGTAGAAATTAAAGGAATTAATTTTGATTTAATTTAAAAACAAATGTGTATGGTAGTATTTGCAATTGCGTAATTTGAATGAGATTGGTTATAATTGGTGAGATTGTTGTATTTTGATAATGATGTATGTATTTTTCGAATGTTTGATGTATAATTCTTGGTACAAATGTGTATGGAAATAGACAATTACATACAAGTTTAGTTGGTGTTAAATTAATTTTAATTGTTTATGCATTAGTGGTGATTTACCGAATATATTGACAATGTTCTATTATTTGTTTGGGCAGATGTCTAGCAATGTTGTTTCGAGATGTCTAGCAATCTCCAAGGTCTTCATAGGCGCTGGGACCATCAAGGATTAAGTCTTGTGTGTCCTGTACGTCCTGAGATTCGTTGTCGTAATCAGACTCTCCTTGTGATGAATCGAAAACAGATGTCGACCTTCTGGAATATTTAATATTATCTAACATAACTGTGTAGCAATCTTCATGTTTAAAACTTCGACCAGTTGCTTCCTTGAAAAGCCTACGTACTTCTGCGAACTGGTGTTTCAATTCATTTGTTGTTAAAGGATATACAATCATATAGATTAATGTAATAAGCATAATTAAACGAGTTGTTACCTTATTTTCGGGGCCCCATCCAGTATGATGTTCCCTTTCGACTTCAGCCTCCTTTGCAGACATAAGCGCCACATCCTTACTTATAATTTGAAATCGTTTTTGAAGGGAGGTCCAACTACGTTCTGGCATAGAAGGTATAGCTTCTTTCATCCGACATAGTATACATGACCATAATTTATCTTCACATTGATCAGTACCAATGCTACAATCTTGAGAAATAGACAAATGAATCGTACACATCGTAACATCTTCAAAAGACGAAAAATTTGGACCTCGTGGTTTTGATGGCGCCATTTTACTAATCGATTTCAAAACTTATGAAATAAGAACCAACTTTAGAATTTTCAACTACACAATGTATGAGTTTAGTAAAATGCCATTGGTTTAGTATCCCATATATATAGGGTAAATATATAGCTGTTAAACTGCCAACGGTAACATATCAACGGAAACAAACATATTAACGGTCACACCTGAGCGAGGCCTTGGGGTCTCGCCCAACTCCAAGCGAAGCCTTGGAGTCTCGCCCAACTCCAAGCGAAGCTTTGGAGCCTCGCCCAGGTCCAAGCGGTTCCTTGTAGTGCCGTCCAACTTCAAGCGACTCGGTAGCATCTCGCCCGTGTTCGGAAATTTTAGGCGAAGTCTCTGCTATTCGCTTATGAGTAGGCGAGCTTCTGGTTACTCGTCTAGTGGAGCGAAAGTTAGCATAACGCTTGAGCTGGCGAAATGTCAACTCTTCGCCCATGTTTTTAAGCGAGATGCTTGCCCTTCGTCTGTTCACAAGCGAGAGGTTACAATTTCGCTCGACTATAATTTTTAGTCGACGATCAGCGACTTCTTTTAATCCTGAACAGTGATTTTCAACGATTATAACCCAAATATAATCGCACGGCTGTGGCTGTTTTTCACCGATCATCGATCAAATGTAATCTTTGATCGTCAATTTGATCGATGATTGGAGATGCTCTTATGAGATCATAAGTGTGAGTTCAACATTATAAATAAATCAATTCATCTATTCTAAAGACAAACTTAGTTTATCAAAGTTTATTAGACTATCATAAACAATTCTACCTTCTCTACTTGAACTCACCTACACAGACTTATATTCTTCAACTAGAATTTATCATGGTCAGATCTTAACTTTCTTTGTTTCCTACCTTATGGTCAACCCTTCTCCTCCTTTGTGACCGAAGAAATGCTTGAACGGTTTTGACCCATTCATTATGATTTACCCTTTCATTATGATTTACCCTTTCACCCTTTTATCTATTTTTACCTAAAACAACCGGTATCACCGCTGCTATGGCCAACTATGATAGAGCAAATTTCCTGTAAAACCTACTATTGGCTGTTACATAAATGTCTCAGAGTGAATTAATATAACTCACGAGAATAAGCTCTCTGTTTCCTAGAAAGGGGGTGAACAAAACTCAATCCCATTTATGGAACCGTGTACAGTTAAGATCATCATTAAATCAACTGGAAGATTGGTTGATTCAATGAATTACTTTTATACACAAAAATACTTCTTGGAACATGAACTGGCAGAAATGAATGGATGAGAAATAACTAAAGCTACTATGGATGAAGTTACATAATGATTCAATAATAACCAGTTTTTTAATTAAGGATGATAATCAACTTTCCTAAAATAAAAGCAATAATCTTCTTTTTCTAGGAAGACAAAATTAACTTATTATAACTAATAAATTTTCACTTTTTTTTTTTTTTTTTGGGTGGGGGGGGGGGTGGGGGAGGGGAGCGGGGAACGAGTTATACCAACATAAGGTACTAGACCAAAGTAACCAAATCTCAAGATAAAGTAAGAATTTTAAAAATACATACCAAATTAATACATTTAAGCTATCAGAGCTTTGGAAGTTTGAGTTATAAAGTTCTAAACAAACCTAGTAGTACTAGACTAGTTTTATTAAAATTGGGGGCAAATATGTAGATGAAAAGAAAATATCATCTACTAATAATAAGTTGTGTAGAAGCTGAGAGATACAAATGAACTATTAATCGGAGCGTCCAAAGAGCTTTGAGCTTATCTAGGACCAACAAAATACAAACGAGCTATTAACCTGAGTTTTCAAAGAGTTGTGAGCTTATTAGGATCGATGAAGAATTCAACTCACACTGATTAGAAGAGTTGGCGGGAAACAAAGGCTTGAATTGATGGGATTAATTCATGTGATCTTTACATAGTCACAACCTGGGCCTTCCAGTCAAAAATTTGTATACCAAGTCTTCTAAACCTATACTCATATAGATAGCCTACGAGGCATTGTAACCAATAAGAATTTTTAATAGAATTATATTTACACTTTTGCTTTCTCTCTCTTCTGATTATTTTCTCTTGTATCTCAAGTAACTCATTGACATTTCTAAATATTCTGTGAAAACATATGAATGTTAGGTTGGATTTGAGAGCTCTGATAATCAACTACTTGATAAGCTAAACCTGATTGAGATCGTATGAAGGTAAATATTGTTTTCTTCATTTATCTTCCGTCTTATCTTGTCAGTATTCTTCCTTTGCGAGTCTCGATTCCAATCTGTGGATACCCGACAATTTTGATTTCAGTTTTAATTTCAATTTGGGAGCCAGAAGATAAGTACCTGAAAAACTATTCTCAAAAAACAAGTTAAATACTAAAAATAAGAAAACAAAAACAAAATAACAACATGTATGCCTCCCTGACAACGACATCAAAATGTTGGTTTTCGGACAAACAAATTAATTCAAGTTCTTACTCATAAATATAAATTAGAGTAAAGTAGAAATAACAATTTCGTTCCACAAAGAGGCAGGTGATTGTCAAATATTTTAGATTACTTATGTAAACATGTGTATTTTGATCGTCACTAAAGTTAATTTACACTAAAGTAGGTAAATTAGTACGAAATATCATATATAGAGAATATTGTGGTCTCATCTTCCATTTTCCAACATGTTATCAATCGAATCATACTCAATATTCATTCTTTCTCAATATCAATAACCCTAAACATTCTATTGCAGGCTTACTTCGCCAAAAATCATATTATCATCAAAGGCTCAATAACCACTTTTTGAATCTTTTTCACTAAATTAATATGGTGAAAAAGCCACTCAAGTTTAACCTAATGAAAAAAATGATCTTTGTGAGTGGAGGTTATTCTAAGCAATCCGGCGCAAGAGCCACACGGCTATTTATACAAGCATAAACTTATGCGGTCTTTTTTTCTTTCACATGTGCACTGGTTTGTACACGCAATAATTAATGCAAGCGTGCACATAAGTTTATGCAGTTATTTTTTTCACACGTGCACCAGTTTGTACGCATAATTATTTACACAAGCATAAACTTATGCAATCATTTTTTCCACATGCGCACTAATATGTACACAGTTATTTACACAAGCATAAACTTATGCACTCATTTTTTTCCACATGTGCACCAGTTTGTACGCAGTTATTTATGCAAGCGTAAACTTATGCGATCATTTTTTCCATATTTGCACCATCTTGTACACACAGTGCAAACATATAAAGAAGTTTATAACTTGTGCACCAAAAAGTGCACGTGACAAAACAAACTTTTTTTAATTAGTGTGAAATTATAACACGATTATGTACACACTTACATAAATCTAACAAATCCAACATTCATACCCACAAAACAAACAATATATTCATGAGAGAGCACAATGGTGTACAACTATATACACACCCACAAAATATACCATACATTCATGAGATAGCACACTGGTGTACAATCATGTATCCACCTAAAAAAATCCAACAAATCTAGCATCCATACCCAAAAAACATGTCATATATTCATGAGAGAGCACGAAATCAATGAACTTCAATCTAAAAATCATTTTGCATTAACATGCCTTCAAATTGAATCGCATTGACGGCTAAAGAAGTATATGACAAACTAAAATACACCCAAATAAAAAAAAATTGAAAATTCTCAACAAATGGAAAACAAACAGTTCGTAACCCAATCGCAGTAGAAGGAGAAGGAGAAGAATAATCTGGATCGGATGTAGATGAACTTCTTTCCCATGGCAAGGTATCGTCATTTTCATACCTTCCAAATGATATAGAACTCGAGTGTACAGATGTCAACTGCCAATGTCAATGGTTAAAATAAAAAGTGACAAAAGTCTATGACTTTAATAAGCAAATTAAGTATAATAATAATAGAAGAAATTGCTATGTCAATCTCTACTTTAGAAGCTCAAACCCTGAAGTTCAATGAGTTCCTCAATTTCTTCAGCCATAGTAGTTAAATCAAGCATTACAAATCACAACTACCTGTAAACACAGATTAGTGAATCAACATTTGTACATGGATTTTTCACTTCAGATCTCAACCTTACTTGGACCAAATAATCACTAACGATGCTAAATACTAACTGCATTAAGCTGGAATTCTTATCAAATAAACATATTATCAATAAAGAGATCCAGAACTTTTAATTCCCTGACGATTAAAAGATCCAAATAGAATATCTAAGATATCCAATATCACTAACAGAATAATAATCCAGTAATCAAACTACATGTAATCCTTTAAACCTCAAGCAAAACCCAA
This sequence comes from Papaver californicum, assembly GCA_023531435.1. Taxonomy (NCBI): domain Eukaryota; kingdom Viridiplantae; phylum Streptophyta; class Magnoliopsida; order Ranunculales; family Papaveraceae; genus Papaver; species Papaver californicum. The sequence continues at coordinate 5,818,034 of JAJJMC010027962.1, read as the reverse complement.
AACCAGATCATAATATCAAAGTCGTCCACTTTTTTAAAAACAAATTCTCTTCCATATTACAATGTTTCAAACGCAATACCAAATTATTCATATGACAAATAATTAAGATCTAAATTAAAAAAAAATCAGAAAATTCAATATTACAAGAATTTAACCTGAGAAACATATCCCATTAACAGAAGAATAACAATTACCTATATAATAATATGTTGATGTTCATTCCTCGGTTTAGATGAGTGAAAATGATTTTCATCTTCCGTGGTGAATTGGGGATTTATTTTGGAAGTGGAAAGACAATGGAGAGGGAGAAACAAGAGAAAGTGTAAATACAAACTGGTATACATTTTTTTTATAAAAAATGATATTTTTGGGATTAAAAAATGTCGATTTAGATTGAATCGTTAAAGAATGGATTGGCTTGTTTTAAATTTGGTGAATTAGAACCTTCTGGTACTAGGCTTTGACGGGCGGTACTAGAGAGTCTAAATCCCAACAAAAATAGGACCAAAGGTTAATTCCTACAAAATAGAATTCATATTTGGCTTACGACCTTGGTTAGCCCAACGACAACGACTTGCTTCAAATGAGGTCAGCTCTGCTGGAATCCTTTTACTCTACTATTTTTAGATCAAAGCTTAGGATAAGGTCAACCAGCCTTGGTTGACTCTCCTTATATAGGGTTAGCCGAAAAAAAATCCAGTTTTCTTCTAAATTTTATTTTCGTTTCTTCTAATTTGATGTTCTCGACTCCTGATTCGAGCCAAATATTTTTGGATATTCCCTCGATCATAGTACTACACTTCGTTTCGTCTTAAAAGATTCATTTCCCTTGATTTTGAGATGAATTAACTTACAAAATGAGATAAATAATAAAACAAGCATAAATCCAAGTAAAATGAAAGAATTATAGCTAAGGAAAGCATGAAATTGACACTACAACGATGTAATTTATGCACTTACAAGTTATTGATCCCAGAGATCAACAAACAGTGGTACTTCTAGTCTTCTAATAATTATATCATATGAAGGTGCGATTACATATCACAAGATTTAGATTACGGTTTAGATTTAAGTTGCTTGGATAATTGATTGACTTTGTACTAAGAGTTGGAATCTAGAATCCAGTATTAGGGTTATAAACTCGCTAATGGAGATGAATATGAAGAGTATAACAGAAGAAAACAATTAGAAGAGAGAAGTTAAATATTAAGTTTATTGATGAGAATATATTTTGTTTACAAAATGAGTCTTACTAGTTATATATACAAGAGATGATCCACATGTTTATTGTGTGATCAACGGGGACCAATTATATTTCACGTATCTACTAGGACCTAGCAGATCATTTTACATTTCCCTCATCTTAGATAGAGACATAAGACCTGTACTCTTGCATATTTCAGATCTTCAAGTGCTCATCTTGTCTGCTACATATAACTCTACTGCTTTCAGCTCCGAAATCCAGGTCTCCGAAATCTTGTCAGCTCTTTATCTCAGATGTTTTAATTCACATCTCCCAACTTTATGTTCCAGTTAGCTGTAATTATATTCATATAATTCGAGTTGTTACTCTGTGACTTTAGCGGTTTTCACGTGATTCGGATGATAATCGATCTCAAATTTAGATTTCTTCTTGGCTTTCATCTTATGGCACTGATGGCTTCCAGCTACGAGTAGATGCAATATTTTTTTATCTACCTATCTGCCCCCAGTTTCATTGAAAATTAGTTTCAGTTCTAGTTTTTGATTAAAGTGTGTATTCAGCTTGTTTACTTATTTCCAGAGATTCTGGTAACCGCTTGTAATGGGTAATTATTTCTCTGTTAACCACTCTTACTGGTTAGATCAAAGACGTTACTTACACGTGGATAGATTTAACATTTCATCCTCCCTTTTAATTTTTTGTCATATAAAAAGAAGTTCTGAAATTATTATTAAGACTGATAGGCCAAAAAGCCTATAGCCGCAATCGTACGACGTCTACAAAGTAGAAGCGGCAGCAAGGTTCGTTCCCACGGTAATTGATATTAGTATATATATCTATTAGACAAAGTATGTATTAAAACAAAGAAAATATTTTTTTAATAATTTTTATGAATTTAATTAAGTAAAATAACTAAATAAATTGATTAACTAACAAAGAGAATACAAGTCTAGGGTTTCGGATTTCATTATTTTTAATGTATGCACAATTAACATTTTAACATCTTACACTCACTCTCACACTACTCAAAACAATAATGAACCCAATCTCATGTTTTGGAAAATATAACAATTTAAATTATTTGTACGACTTACGTCGTTTTGTAAAAGTCTAATTTCCTTCACTTATAAAAAATCAACATATTAAAATCATTCAGATCAATTAAATCAAAGCATTTTTAGAAGAGAAATTATTAGTAATTAAATGGCATAAAAAAAGAATAATTATGTCAAAGAAATAAATATTAAGAGTTCACATCAATAATAACTTCCTCCTTCACCCTAGGTAAGATATTAAGCTACTCATGACAATTAAAGCACAAATAAATAAAGAAGAAATAACTGACCCACAGTGTCGGTGAACGATTAAAAATGAATTACTGAATTTATGACAGGTTTTGTGTGTTCAAGGCCAGAACTATCGTTGTCACTGTAGCAAATAATATCGCTGCATCGAGTGAATACAAAAGAATAACCAAAGATTTTTAATGACAATTTCTATTCGTGGTTTTCTTTTTCTTTTTCTTTTTCCCCAAGCTCAAAAACCCTAAAAAGGATGAATTTTTCTGGATCGATTTTTGTAGCTTCCTGGCATAAGCCAGCCTCCCCCAAATCTTCTATTCGACTTGTATTTATACTAGAACCCCCAATAGCTCTCATACATCCTCCATATCTTTGTGATAATCCTCCGAATATATTCTTTTTAAAGAAAATACTCTCGGACAAAAATTCTTCCATATAACTGATTTTTCTTCTTCTTTTAAACAAATCATGATTCGGTTGTTGTTATATTTATCTCGAGCAGTATTGCCTATGGTATATATAAAATCAAACCAAATATAAAAATATTCGATTCTCGAAATAAAACAGGGAGAGGTGAAACTCTCGTGTATGATCGAGATTCTGTTTTTATTTTTGACATAATCCGTGTTCAAACTTCTCATACAAAGGGTAAGAAGATATCTTTGCCTTAACAGAATTGAAAGAATAACCAAAAAAATCTCATTTGCAATCTTTACAGATTCGGTAGTTTAAGTAAATAGATTTTCCCGCCCAAATTTCTATTTGAATTTGGGCATGGGTTCCTTTAATAAAAGAGCTAGGTTCCTTTATCAATTCCCTTGGGTGCCTTTATCAATTCTCTTGAGTGCTTTTAACACTTTTCTGGGGTATTTTTACACTTTCAATCCATCTTTTCCATAATTGTTTATTCTTCAAAAATACCTAAAAACATATAAAATAATAATATTAGTACGTAAATTGAGAACTATTAATACAAATATGAGATCAAATAAGACACATAAATGTGTCTATCAAATACCACCAAACTTATATTTTGCTAGTCCTCTAGCAAATCTAATCTAGAAATAAAATAAAATCTAACTCATTTTTGTAGGAATCACGACTACATTTAGCACTTGCAGCAAGCCATTAAACTCCTAGGTGACCCTAGAAGACGAGTGTTGTATCGTGAGGGTTTACAAAAGGTATACCCACAAAAACCTTAGTTCCAACTTCTAATGTCACAAGTATCCAAAGAGCTATGAGGACATAAAGTTTCTCGTCCAAATGCCAAGTAATTAGAAGTTCCAGAGAAAATACATGCTAATACGCTTAACTAATGAGAGATATACTTTGACGAGTTGAATCAGTACCAAAGATGTCTTTTGCTAGATGGACAACGGATTAATAGAGCAACCAAATAAACATTTCTCCTCGACTCTGCCTTACCATAGGGTTTTACGAATTTGTACCCAGGAAAACGATTCTAAGGGTCACATCGGTGTATAAGCAGGATTGAAGAGAGAATACTTATACACTATTGATGGTAACACTTTTTATGAAGATCCCAAACCAAAATCTTTTTCTGATAATCTCAAAGGAAAAGAAATCTGATGATTTCTTAGGAAATCGACCATAAATGAGGATGTGAATATACTCTCCCTCTAGTATTACAACTCTCTAATGATATTCAATAGAAACAACTTTGTCTTTAAATCTTCGGCTTTAACCCTTGATGATAAACCTTTAAAACTTGTATAACTTTCCTTTTTTGTCTTCGATCACTTGTTGTTTTGGAACTTCCTTTTGAATTTTTTCTTCTTCATGGCTTTTCCTAATGAAATTATTACACTTTTTTTTTAATAAATAAGATTGATATAAAATAATAAACAAAAAACGAATGATTCTAAACAAAAAAAATAAAACTTTACTTGCCAATGGAGAAGGACTTTTTTACTTGAATCTTCACAACTGTTGGTGCAAAAATCTTCTAAAATTTACATCTTTTGTTTTTCTTCTTTGTCACTTTGAATATGTACTGTTCTTTTCCCTTGTTGCTTGTAAACCTTGGACGTTTTCAACTTTTTCATGAATTGATGTTGCTTTGCTTGTTGATGATGCTGAGTTTCCATTGAGAAAGAGTTGTAATTTTGCGACTGAGCCTACAAGATGAGGCTAGTTATGATGTCAACCTCATGGTGATAAGAATTAGCACTCAAAGATCAAAAAGTGCTGAAAGTGGTGCGAGGCTGAGTAGTTCATAATTTTGTCGGAGTTTATGCAGATGAACACTCAAGGAGAACAGTTGAAGGTTTGGTGCCTCACTCAAAAGAGTAGTGTCCACTAATGATTCGTTAGTTCTGTCTTTCTGCATTTCCCTCAGACCTAATTGTCTCCAACATGGATGGTTCGTTCTGTCACGATTATTCTCTCATTGGTTAAGAACACATATATAATTTTATTTAGCAGTTATAGTTTCCATCTTTTTAGGGAGAATCAATATGTAAACTTAGCTAAAAGGCTACTACTGACTCTAAAAGTTGGAAATTGGTACAAATTTTTCCTCCCTCACCCCCAAACTTAAATTGAACATAGTCATCAATGTTTTAAAGATATATAAATGAAATCATGAATAAAGTAAAAGAGACATGGAAAGATATTACAAGCATCGTGTACCAAAAGCATATGGGTTTCCTCCCATAAAGCGCTAAGTTTAAAGTCTTCAGCTAGACAAGGAAAAGAGTTGGTCACAACTAACGAATCATATAATAATAATCAAAATAATCCTTCAAGGCAATCGAATTTGACTTATACAGTTGATCACAATGAAGTATATGAGAATGCTGGTCATTCTTAAGAAACTGTGTCGATTCAAATTTTCTATCAGATTTAGTTCCAAATTTAAAAATTGACATATTTTAGGTTAAGACTTTCCCACATTTGGTAAATAAAATTTTGGTGGGACAACAAAGTTAATTATGATATTATGGTTCGGGTAAACCACATCAACAGGATGATGGGTTTCTAATAACTGAATTTTATTTTGGACATTATTATCCGGATCTGGAAATAGTTCTTAAAAATAATCTCTTAATATGGTAGAGGCACAAACGTTAAGTCCCAAGTGAGGGACCTTTATAAGAGTCAAAGGTAAATCACGGAAGAATGGTATTCACCCCCAAACCTAGAATGGTCGATGTCCTTGGGAAAACTAGTCACAATTTCCTTAGTTTCTAATTTTGGAAAATGGTCAATTGATTCTTCTAGGTTGTAATCAGATGGGGTACCTTCACTCACATTTAATTTCTCTACAAGTATATCATCTTCATCAGAGACTATGGTCTTTGAATCGTTGGACTCTAAAACACTGGTCTCAGGTTAAACTCGTTTCTCTAACCCATCATCATTTTCATAATAACAAGGAAATATTTCACTGTCTATAACAATGGTATCTCTAGTTAAATCTTTTTCCTCTTGAATAGGTAAATAATCATCAACATTATAAGTATTGGAATTAAAAACATCATTATTATCACAAAACTCAATTGTTGTAAAAATATTCTCGTCATTATGACTACGAATTTCAAATTCCCCATCAATATTATACTCATCATCATCATAATATGAAGTTGGTTGAACCTTATCTAAACAAGTATAGAGCAGTACTTATAGTTACAAGTCTTTCTGACATCTTCCATTCATTTTCAGCTAACTGATTGAGTTTATCATTCAAAGAATCAGACGAAGAATCAAGAATTTGTGACAACTGTTTGACTAAATCATCCCTATCTGACTCTTCATACAATTTTTCTATTATTATGTCAGATTTATGTGAACTTTCGTTCAACCTTTAGAGCAAATCTTCTAAACAAAGACTTTGATCATAAAAAATATTTTTTTTGCAACTGCTTCATTAAATCCTCCAAAGATGGAGAATAAACATTTTGCTCAGTATAATATTGTTATTTTACCCGTTTGTATGACTGGTGAGCATGCGAATAATAATTGGGATCACCATGGTATGAACCATAACCTTCAGAAGGATGGTAGCGGTTCCAAGTGCTATCTACACTATAATCATAGTACGAGTAATGTTCATTTTGAAATTCGTGTCAATATTCATTGTATTGGTCCTCATAATACTAGTTCGACATTTTTTTGATGCACGTGCAAATGCAGGTTCGACTAAAATAGATAGGCTCAGGTTACCTTAGCAGAATATACCTATAGTCAAAGACTGGTCAAAGGTACAGGGCTAAGGCTCGTGGTGGTTCCGCTTATAACGCCCAGAGGATTCAGCTTACTATCCCACGTGTTTTCCTAATAATCGGTGCCAGAAGATGGATATGGTGTGTGCACGTTTTCTTTTACATACAAAATAAAATAAAGAAAATAATAAAACTAAATATTTAACTAAGATATATATATATATAAATCCTACTTTACTTATTTACAAAATGAAAATCTAAGAAAAAAATTTAATGAAATAAAAGTTAGGTTATATTACTTACCTTTTTTGGTAGGCAATTTTCACAATAAATGTAAAAACATTACCTGCACATCAAAATTAAGAAAAATTCTCAAGTAAAATCTAAAAGAGAAAATAAAAATAAAATAAAATTATGACACAAAAAGAGAGCAATTATGTTAAAGAAATAAAATATTAAGAGTTCATATCAATAATAGCTTCCTCCTCTACCCTAAGTAAGATATTTAGCTACTCATGGCTATTAAAGCACAAGAAAGTAAAAAAGAAATCATTTAATTCATTAATTTTATAAGGAATTACAGGAAATAACTGACCCATAGTGTCACTGAATGATTAAAAATGAATTACTGAATTTACGAAAGGCTTTGTGTGTTGTACGTCCGGATTTGTCGCTGCCACTGTAGCAAATATTGTCGTTGTATCCAGTGAGTACAAAAGAATAAGCAACGGTTTTCAATGAAAGTTTATATTCGTGGTTTTTTTCTTCTTTTTCCTTAAGCTCAAGAACCCTAAAAATGGTTGAATTTTTCTGGATCGATTTTTGTAGCTTCCTGACAGAAGCTAGCCTCCCCCAACTCTTCTATTAAACTTGTATTTATATTAGAACCCCTAATAGCTCTCATACCTCCTCCAAATCTTCGTTATAATCCTCCGAATATATTCACTTTAAAAAAAATACTCTCGGACAAAATTTCTTTTCTATAACTGATTTATCTTCTCCTTTTAACAAGATCATAATTCGGTTGTTGCTATATTTATCTCGAGCAGTATTGCCTATGGTAGATATAAAATCAAACCAAATCTAAGAATATTTTGATTCTCTAAATAAAACAGGGAGAGGTGAAACTCTCGTGTATGATTGAGATTTTGTTTTTATTTCTTAATTCGTGTAAAAATTTCTCATAAAAGGGGTAAGAATATATATTGTTTTAACAGATTTGAAAGAATAACCAAAAAAAATCTCATTTTGCAATCTTCACAGATTCGGTAGTTTAAGTGAATAGATATTCCCGTCCAAATTTGTATTTGAATTTGGGTATGTGCGCTTTTAACAAAAGAGTCGGGTGCCTTTAACACTTTTTGGGGTACTTTTAACACATTCAATACATCATTTCCACAATTTTTTGTTCTTAAAAATACTTAAAAATATATATAATAATAAATATTAGTACATAAATTGAGAACCATTAATACAAATATGAGATTAAATAAGACACATAAATGTGTCTATCAAAAACTTCCCTCCCTCCTTTTAATTTCAGTTATCCGGAAGTCTTCTTTTTCTTTCTTAGCTTGTAGACTCTTCTTCTTCGTTAATCATGGCTACTCCAATTGAAGATTTGTTTAGGTAATATCCCAAGATTCGGCATTTAGGATTAACAATTCGTCATCTTGTTCCTTATACTAATGTTGTTTCTGAAGTTTCATCTTATATTCATCGTGAACTCTTACTCTCTGAGTATCGTCTTTCTTACTTTACTTTTCTGATTCAATATATTACCCACAATTATCTTAGGTTAATAGATTATGCTCCTTGACAGTTAAAGAACAAGTTTTAATATATGATGAGCAAAATTATTTTGTATAATCTTAAATCCTCACGGGATGAAAATAAAATCACAACTTTATTTATCCGTCAAAGATATCATGTTATTAATAATCCTCAATCATCCCCTCAAAGTCTAGTGAAATCAACTATTAGAAACGAAATCAAGATTACATTTGGAGTTGAGAATTTGAATGAGGGTGATCCTGGATATGGCGTTAAAAATCTTAATGCTGGAAACGTTTAAAATCATTATTATTTCAGGTAATTGGGAACTTAGCCCTGAAAGATCTCGATGCACCTTCTAGAGATCCTAATTTCCGGCATTTAGGACCTATTTCAATCCAATTCCTAACAAATGCAAGTTTCCATCTATGCAGTTATATATTTGTCAGCTTGTTTTTCTTTTTATATATATTTAACCGCTTCTTACTTTACTTCTGTATTTCAGGCACTACTCCTATTTCAGCTGGAATTTTTCTTTCCTATAAGAAAAATTCATATGATATAAATTATGATAAAAGTTGTATGATTCTTTCTTCTCAATACAAAGATTGGAATCATCTTGTTTATCAAGAACATACAGAGGATCGAGATGATCATCATATTTATTCTAGTAAACCATTATTGCTAGCTTCATTATCAGGTGGCGCTTGTGATTTAATGGTTTATAACGGACCAGTTGGCACAAATGTCAACCCTGAATCAAAAGAGGATGATTTTTCGTTAAAGTTTACATGATCTTTTTGTAGATCTCATCCTTGTGGGAACTTTTTGTTAGGCTGTATTATTAACAATTCTGTTATTTCAACTGAAGATCCAGCTTATCCTACCTCTACTTCTTTTAAAGGGAAGAATAAGGCTGAAGATACTTCTTATGGATTTGAGAACTGAAAAAGAAAATGATCAAGGTGTTTATCTGATAGATATATTCCATCTTGTGATTCACTCAGTACTTCCAACCTTGGAGATTCATCTAAAGATGATTCTTCTCACGGTTATTTTAGCCAGTTACTCCTCTGGGCTAGTTCGAGATGATTTATCTGCTTTCCAGCCTCTTGAAAGTGAGTTGTAGCTCAAATTCGGCTCCATGGATACCTTATTCACGAATGATGAAGATATACATTTTCAAGCTCTGGCCAACTTTCCTAGGCCAGCCGACGCTCTTAAGTTCATTTTTCTTACATTATCGGATTTCGATGCTAAGGTCGCTCTTAGGCATACCCAGGTAGATATTATTTATTTTATTATTACATTTTTTATTTTTACTTATATTTTTTTTTGCTTAAATGATTAGTATACTACTTGCATAAGTTGTAGGTTAGATCGAAGAAGATTATTAACTTAACGGTTAGCAACATCTAGGCGTGAGCTCGAGAAACTTCAATGACACATGTCCAACCCTGAAAAGGATATCTCACATTGAATTGAGGGCCTCAGGCTTGAGTTAAATTCTCGAATACAGAGGTATCAATTATCTAAGCAATCTCACGATAAAATTCTCAAGACCAAAAGTGACAAGACTGCTTCTTTAAAAATCGAGAACAAAAGTGACAAAAGTGACATTGGAACTGGTAATGGTCTGTTTCTTCAGAAATTTGCAAAGCAAGGGTACTGACTAAACCGTGATTTTTTGTTTCACTCTATGCATCTATCTGATCCAGATGCTAGGATGTGTGCTTACTATTTTTTTGGTGTACTGCTGTATTCATTTAGGTTCACTGATTTGACGGGAACTGATTATAGTGAAAGGGCAGTTGACCTTGCTCGTGGCCTTGCTGAACATCTACAAGTGAACTAGTAAGGATGTAACTATGGACCTCCATATGAGTGGCAAGTCTACAAATGAGTTTTGTGTTTGCTTGTTTTGAATTCTGTGAATCTAGTTTATTAATTGATTGATGGATGTACTTTCACTATTATAGTTTTATGAGCATGTACAACTATGATTAGATATTTTACATCTTTTTATCTCTACAAATTATAAAGACTCTCTAGAAATCCACTAGATTTGTATCTACAAGTCGCAAAGACTTTCTACAACACTCTTTTAAAATCACTAGAAATCTCTATATTTCCAGAGAGTCTTCGGGAGTCACTAAAAAACAAATCGATGAAAATTTATATAAATGTTATTTGACTACCCCTGTAAGGTGAACTTCCATACGAAAGTAGTTTGGCATGTTTTTCACTGTCTGAGTAATAACCAAATTAACCTACTCTACTGTAAAAAAATAAAAATAAAAATAATTTTTTTGAATCATTTATACTGGGATGTCAAGCGAGAATAACCCATCCACAATTTGGTTTAACAGTGCTTATTTAAGTGGTACTCTGTCGGAATAGGTTAGTAAACTTTAATAAAGTCTCTTTCATTAATGTAGATATATGAGTGTATATAGATTCTATATTTAAATTTAGATTTCCATATAAATCTATTATATTTCGCTATTTTTGTAACATTTTGTCAATAGTTAATTATTATTATTTTTATTTGATGTATTTATTTTGTCTCACTAGGAAGTAACCCGTGGTGTGCACCGGGTGGTTCCAATCATTATTTTGGTTCCAATCATTATTTTTGCCAGTGTTTTTTAATATATATTCAAAATAATGAGTATCAAAAGCAAAGAAAACAATTGAGATGTGACACAAACTTAATGTTTTTTTTATAGTTTCCCATGCTTCACACCGGGAGTTGATGATTTTGTAATAGTGTTAAGAAAAGTTCGTTCAAGACTTGTGAAGATTTGTTTTTAAACCTAGTTTCTAAGACCAAAAATAGCAAAACTCAAATAAAATTGATAATAAAATTGAGAGTAAACTGAGGCTAAGATTCCACTATTTTCCAATTTTTAAGTGATTTAATTCAATAATTATAATTATGCAATTCTTACATTTAATTTGATTCTAAAATATTGCAACAAGTAGATTTTCAAAATAACAATTGTATAACAAAATCATGGAACATCAAAAACCTAGGCCAAGCATGTACCATCAAACGAAATCACAATTGTTTCATAAAAATTATTAAATCAATTTTTAACCAATACAAATAATCATAAAATAATTGCATAAATTAATTAAATAAATATTACCATATAATTTTTGGAAACAATAGCTTCCTCCGTCGCCTCAGAGATGGGGTTTAGCTCCTCATATTAATCACTTGCTCAAAATTATGGTTCATGGCTCAAAATGTTTTCAAATGATGAAAAAGGAGAAAAACAAAGAAAACAGTGAGTTTGCAACGTTTATAGGCGTTACAGACTCACTGTTATAGAGAAGGGCTGAAGATAAACGTTGCAGATGCTAAGATATCCGTTGCAGATGAGTTGAAGAAACTGTTGCAACTGAAGATAAACGTTGCTGATGCAAAAATATCAATTTCAAATGGATGAAGAAACCGTGGTTGATTGGTTGAAGATATTGTTGCTTATTCATTGTTCTTCATGCTGCAACAACAACAAATTTTCTGAATTGATTCCTCTGCCTTCTATTCGTCTCATAAGCTCTCCCTAAACTCTTTGTACCCTCTGTGACCCTCGACACTCCTTTATATACCCATAGCATCTCCAAAATCTTCCCATTTAATTCTCACAGAATTCTCTTTAAAAGAGAATAATCTCGGAAAAATCTTTTCTTGCTGCAACTTCCTTAGCAAGGCGCGATTCTGATTTTATTTTCTTCTTCTCGCTGGTTCTGTTGATTTTGTTTTTTTTTAGACACGAGAATATCTCTTCATTACATAGTATCGAACATAATATCCCGAGAGAATTTCTCTTTACGTGATTGACTTGCTTCACATGTTTAATCTTTGTACAATTCTTCCTTTTGATAAGGAAAGAATATCCGGGTCATAAAACTAACTAATTCTCATCCAAATCCCAAAATCAGATTCTCAAAATTTGGTAGTAAAATGTTCCCGCCAAAATGTAGGAAGTGGGTACCCTGAACCAAAGAATGGGTTCCTTTATCAATTCTGGGTGACTTTATAACTTTTCGAGTCGATTTTCCATAATTATTTATTTCCCAATTATACCTACAAATACATAAAATAATGCAATTAGTACACAATCGAACTCTATCAATATAAAGGATTGAGACAAATTAGACTCAAAAATGTGTCTATCAAATACCCTTAAACTTATTATTTGCTAGTCGTCGAGCAAATCTAATAAACATAAATCCTAACTCACTTTCGCAGGCATCGCGATTGCACTTAGCGTAAGCAACAAGCCTTTAAACCCCTAGGTGTCCCTAGTGGACGAGTTTTGTCTCGTGAGGGTTTACAAAAAGGTATACCCACAAAACCTTTACTCCAAACCCTAGATACCTGTGAACGATTGAGGGTAAACACTAAACAAGCTATTTAATCGGCATACTAAATTATTCGTCTATAAGAATAATTACCCTATATGAGTCCAATTGTTGTACATGAGTTTGCACTCAGCATACTAAAATTCATACAAGATTTCAAAACTCTACTTAGATAGTCGTTCAAAAACGATACTCAGAATCTATCAAAGTACAATCACATGAAAAGATTTAGAAAATGGATATAGACAAAATGAAGTTTGCACATGTTGACTAAGGTGAACGGTGTTTCCCATATCTGTCTGAAGGTCGCTGCCAAGATGAATCCTAATGGATTAAGATACGCTCCCACTAGTCTTACTCCTAATATCGACGTAGCTGGTATATACAAGGGTCCCAGCAGTCGATTTATTGAAAATTAAACAATCATTTATTATTTTAAATTTAGTGACAATATGATTGGATCAAATGAATCCAAGCGCATGCTCCTTATCAGCATCTTACATGATAATTCTCATGGATCCTGCGTTCCATGCTTGCTTAGGCGACGAAGACAGGGAGAACACACACATATTGCTATCAAAGTGTCAATATTATTTATTTATTTTTTGAATAATGGTTTAAATAATATAATAATGGGGCTTTATCTCAAACACTCTACTTCACCCTGACGGCGATAACAATTCGATATTGGTGCCCCACCAAATCACTTAGAGAAACACAAAAATTGCAAAAATAAAAAAAGAAGGTGATATGGTCGAGATAGACTCCGAGATATGGTGACAACTATCATGTTATTTCTAACACCTGAGCTAGGCATCCTTTTATGAATAGAACATTTAGCTGGGCACACCAATTCCTATAGAAAAAGAGCTAAGTTTCCATCTACCTAGAATGGTTAGTGTCATCTGATAGACACATTTTAGTGTCTAGATTGCACCTTAGTTTCTATTAAGTTAGTATTCGATTTTGCAAATATTACGTGTTTTTATGCTTTTGTAGGTACATTTGAAAAATAAAGATTTGTGGAAAAATTGGCTCAAAAAGTGATAAAGGCACTCAAGGACAAGTGTTATTTGGCACACTAGAAGTGGATAAGGGGTACCCTCGAGTCAACTCGGTCAAAATCGGGTCAAACCTGAGTCAAATCGGTCAACCCGAGTTGACCAAGTCAAGCCAGTCACGGAAATCGTCTGCATACAACTGTGAACTTTGATTCATGATAAAACTTGTATATTTTCGTCCCAAATTGATACACAATATACTAGAGGACAATACAAGATTAAACACGTGAAGAAACAGCAATTTTAGCTGGAAAAATAGCCCCAAATCCGAATTTGGCCGGAAAAAGGGAGTTATACTTTGATTCGGATTTGGGAGGATTTGGATGTGTTTTAAAGAGTTCTATTAGGTTTAGAAGACTCACAAGGATCCCTAGAGCCTATATATACCAAGAGAAGCCAAGAAGAACGGGGAGAATAGCTTAGAATTGAAGTTTCGGAGTCGCCGGAATTATGGCCGGAATACTCACGATCCGGCCAACTGCTGCTGCACCGGTCACCGCCGGTGACCGTGTTCTTCATCCCATCGCTGCCGAAGAAGAAGACACAGCAACACTTTTAAGTGTTGCTGTTCTGTTGCCTATAGTTTTGAGTTTCCTTTCCCTTTTCAATTGCCTTAGCCTTTTGTAACGGCTGAACCTTGTTCTGTAACACTTATAAACGCGTCTGTTCAGCTGTTGCACTATTATTCAACCTTGTAATTGATATTTTGAGCAATGAAAAGATCTTTTGAGCAAGTTTTCTTCTCCATGGGCTAAGTTTATTTACAGGGATGATGGAGGAGGTTTTTCTCTCAATTTTATGTGGTAAGTTTATTTTTAATTAATTATTTATAATTCTTTTATTATTATTTGCATGGATTTAAATTAGAAAAAAATGGTTTTTATTAAATAGTTGTGTTCTCTTTTGATGGGTCATGCTTAGTTAATTACTCTTGATGTCTCATGCTTAGGATTTACAATTATTCTTTTAGGAAACATATTTTTGGCAAACTTGAATTAAATTGTTAAAAAGAATTACATGATTAATCACATGAATTGTTAGAAATAACTGAATCTTGATTCCTAGTTTTCTCCATATTTTCTAAAAATATTCTCTAGTTTAATTTCCTGATTTTTTAGTTTAGATTAAGTTTAATATTTTCTAAAATCATTACCTTCACAAGTTCGAGAATCGAACCTCTTTTTACCACTATATAAAATCACATCATCATCCTGAATTGTTCACAAGTTTCTAGACTTTGGAGTTTCATATTTCACTAAAAGTTTCTCCCTTATCCCCAAACTTAAATCTAACATTGTCCTCAATGTGTCAAATTAAAGTGCAATACCAAAAATATAGGTAACTAGAGGAATAAAGAGGTAAGTCAAAAAGATAGTACCTGGGTGAAGCTAACAATCCTTCTTTGGAGAATAAGACATAAAAACAAAAACCTACAAAAACTTATTAATGTATAACAACATCCTTGATGGTCAATCAAGGTAAGCAGGGTCCTCCAGAGGGATCTCCTCAATATCACCTGCAGGAAAAGGCTCTAAAAAGGGTTTCAATCTCTGACCGTTAAACCTTTAAAGAACTACTACCATTCAGTGTCTCAATCTCAATAGCACCATGAGAAAAGACAGTGCGAACTATAAAAGGACCCGTCCACCGAGAGCGTAACTTCCGAGGGAATAGATGTAAACGGGTATCATACAGAAGAACTTTTTGACCCGGAGAAAATGACTTTCTTAAAATATTTCTATCATGCAGAAGTTTCATTTTGTTCTTATACACCTTAGCACTATCGTATGCATTTCTACGAATCTCGTCCATCTCATTGAGTTGAAGCTTCATGTGAGCTCCTGCCTTGTCAAGCGAAAAATTAAGTTGCTCTACAGCCCAATATTCTTTATGCTCTATCTCGACGGGCAGTGACATGCCTTGCCAAAAACTAGACGATAAGGTGTCATTCCAATGGGGGGTCTTAAATGTAGTACGGTAATCCCATAAGGCATCCGTAAGCCTCAATGACCAGTCTTTCCGATTAGGATTAACTGTTTTTTCTAAAATACATTTTATCTTCCTACTGGAAACCTCTACTTGACCACTAGTCTGTGGGTGATATGGGGTAGCTACTTTGTGGATAATACTATATTTCTTCATCAAAATCCTAAATGGTCGATTACAAAAGTGTAACCCCCCATCACTAATTATAGCCCGCGGTATACCAAAACGTGCAAATATGTTATCATTCAAAAATTGGACCACAACCTTGTGGTCATTTGTTCTACGAAACCGCCTCAACCCACTTAGACACATAATCTACAATGACAAGGATGTAAAAATAACCAAAAGAATTAAGAAAAGGACCCATAAAATCAATGCCCCACACATCAAAGACCTCAATAACTAAAATAGGGTTCAAAGGCATCATATTTCTACGGGAAATAGTTCCTAACTTCTGGCAACACTCACAAGTAACACAGTAATTGTGGGTGTCTTTAAACAATGAAGGCCAATAGAATCCACACTGCAATATCTTAGCAACAGTTATTTTGGTACTAAAATGACCCCCACAAGCATGATCATGACAAAAGGAAATAATACTGGACTAGTCATTCTCAGGTATACATCTCCTAATAATCTGGCATGGACAATACTTAAACAGATAAGGATCATCCCAAAAGAAATGCTTAACCTCGGCTAAAAATCTAGAACGATCTTGTTTACCCCAATGTTGGGGCATTCGACCAGTAACAAGATAGTTCACCATGTTCGCATACCAAGGTAATCGGGAAACAAGGAAAAGTTGTTCATCAAGAAAACTATCCCTCACAGTAGGGTAATCATCAGGGGAATCAAAAACAAGCCTAGACAAGTGGTCCGCTACTACATTTTCTGCACCATTTTTGTCTCTAATTTCTAGAGAAAATTATTCTAACAAAAGGATCCATCTAATCAATCTAGGTTTAGTATCCTTCTTGGACAGAAGATACTTCAAAGCAGCATGATCAGTAAAGACTATGACCTTAGAACCTAAGAAATAGGATCTAAACTTGTTTAAGGCAAAAACAATGGCTAACAATTCCTTTTATGTGGTGGTGTAGTTTAGTTGGGCATCATTCAGAGTTTTGCTAGCATAGTAAATCACATGAAGTAATTTGTTTTCTCGTTGGCCTAGCACAACACCAATAGCATAATCTGAAGCATCACACATAATTTCAAAGGGTAGTTCCAGTTAGGTGCCTGGACTATGGGGGCGGTAGTGAGTAAATTCTTAATCTTCTCAAAAGCCTCTAAACAAGCATCATCAAATACAAACTTAACATCTTTTGCAAGCAAATTGCAAAGAGGCCTAGAAATCAAGCTAAATTCCTTAATGAATCGACGATAAAAAAACCTGCATGCCCTAAGAATGACCTAATATCTCTTACGATTTTGGGAACCTGTATATTATTAATAAGGTCAACTTTAGCTTTGTCTACATCTATACCCTTAGAAGATACGATATGCCCTAAAACAATTCTTGATCGAACCATGAAATGACATTTCTCCCAATTAAGCACTAAATTATTTTCTTTACATCTAGTCAACACTAATGTCAAATGATGCAAGCACTCATCAAATGAGGAACTAAACACTGAAAAATCATCCATAAAGACCTCTAAAAACTGTTCTACCATGTCAGAAAATATACTCATCATGCACCACTGAAAATTAGCGGGTGCATTACACAACCCGAAAGGCATGCGTCTATACGCAAAGGTACCAAAGGTACAAGTAAAAGTAGTTTTATCTTGGTCTTCTGGGGTAATAAAAATATTATTATAACTAGAATAGCCATCTAACAAGCAATAATGACTATGTCCAGATAATCTCTCTAGCATTTGGTGGATGAAAGGAAGGGGAAAGTGGTCCTTCCTTGTGAACTTGTTCAATTTTCTATAGTCAATACAAACACTCCACCCCATGGTCACTCGGGTTGAGATTAGCTCATTGTTTTCATTTTGGACTATAGTGATGCCAGATTTCTTAGGAACAACCTGAACGGTGCTGACCCACTTACTGTCTGAAATGGGGTAGATAATACTCGTATCTAAAAACTTAAGCACCTCAGTCCGAACTACTTCTTTCATGTTTGGGTTCATTCGATGTTGCATCTCCCTAGAAGGTTTGGTGTCATCCTCTAAATGAATTTGATGCATACAAACAGTAGGACTTATACCTTTAATGTTTGCTAAGGTCTACTTTAAAGCTTCATTGTAGTCCTGAAGTACGGTCACTAGCCTACTTTTCTGATCATTATCCAAGTCAGATGCTACAATTACATGCAAAGTCTCAGATGGGCCTAAAAACACATATTTTAGAGTATCTGGCAATGGTTTGAATTCCAACTTAAGAGGCTCTTCTAAAGAAGCAATTAAGGTAGAATTAGAAACTAGTAGTGGTTCGAACTTAGCTTTTCATCTATTAGTATCTAATACAGGGGTAGAGTCTAACAGAGGATTCATTTGATCAATGGTGCTAACATCGTCGAAATCTAAGCCAAAATGGGTTAAGCAACTCCCTAATGTATCTTCAGATAAAAATTTTGTAATGACTCCTGAACTAATGTTCCTATCATGTTCACCTCTTCAATGCACATGTCATCTTGCTCAGGGGGTTTCTTACTAATATTGAAAATATTCATCTCAATAGTCATATTACCAAAAGATAAGTTCATAATACCAATTCGACAATTAATGATCGCATTAGATGTACTAAAAACGGGCGACCTAATATCACAGGTATATGGTTTTCTGGGTCCGGAATAGGTTGGGTATCTAGCATAACAAAATCCACAGAATAAATAAACCTATCGACCTCAATAAGAACATCTTCGACAATACCACGGAGAATTTTCACAGACCTATTAGCTAACTGAAGTGTTATCTAGGTAGGTTTTATGTCACCAAGTCCTAGCTGGAGGTACACATGGTACGGAAGTAAGTTCACACTAGCTCCTAAGTCAAGTAACGTTTTCTCTACACGGTAATTACCTATTGTGCAAGAAATAGTAGGGGAACCTGGGTCTTTGTACTTAGGAGTTGTGTTGTTTTGGATAATTGAACTCACATGACTAGCTATAAAGGCTTTTTTCTGTACAATAAGCTTTCGCTTTTGTTTACAAAGATCCTTAAGGAACTTGGCATAAGTAGGAATCTACCTAATTGCATCTAATAAAGGAAGATTGATGTTAACTTGCTTAAAAATCTCAAATATCTCATTAAAGTTGGATTCCTTCATAGTTGGTACTAGAAGTTGTGGGAATGGGGCTTTGGTTACAAAATCAGGCTCATCGGGAACCACATTGGACTCTTTAGAGACTTTATCAGGCTCTTCAACTACAGGCTCATAAGGGTGAACTGCAACATGTTCATTATTGGGCATGGTTACCTTATTGTCTATCACTCTACCACTCTTAAGGTTTTTCATTGAATTCACATAATTTGATAATTTCTCACCAGAAGATAACTTATGAATTCCTGTAGGGTTGGGTTGTGGTTGACTAGGGAACTTTCCTTTTTCTCTTTCTCTCAAAGACTTAGCGATTTGACCAACCTGGTTTTCTAAATTAGAAATAGCCTGACTGTTAGCCTGAATAATCTTTTGATTTTCTCGTAAAATTTGATTGACAAACTGTTGAAAATATTTAGTGTTATGAGTTAATTAGGCGACAGACTCTACTAAACTCATGACCTTCTTTTCTAACGGACTCTGAAATTGTACTGGTCCAGAAGGATTCTTAGTATAACCGTAACATGGGGGAACCTGAGGGTTACTAGACTGACCTTGATTTTGGCCCTTAGACCAAAAAAGGTTTGGATGGTTTCTCCAACCAGGGTTATAGGTTTCTGAATATGGGTCAAACTTCTGACGGTTATCATATCTAGTGTTATTGTAAAGAGCATGGGCTTGCTCTTCAACATTCTGTCCTTCCCAACATGACTTGGTCTCTATTCCACAACTAGATTGACTCAATTCTAAGTCTTCTAACCTTTTTGCTATAGCTGTAATTTTGACATCTGATTTAAGAATTCCATCTACTCTATTGACATTACCTCTGCTCAGTAAAAATTATCTCTGGGGTTCTTACTACATTCCCATTGCTGGTTTTTTCGTGAATTTTATTCAAAAATTTTGTTGCCTCATCAACAGTTTTACTATCAAAACTCACTGTACATAATGACTCGATCATGGTCGTCGTTGGATAATCTAGCCCTTTATAAAGGATCTGGACTAGTCTAACCTTTTCTAAACCGTGATAGGGACATTGTATCAACAAATCATTGAACCTTTCCAAATACCTATACAAAGATTCTCCCTCTTGCTGCACAAATGTGGAAATCTCGTGCCTAATAGATGATGTTTTGTTCCCAGGGAAAAATTTAGATAAAAAGGCAGCGGTAAGCTGTTCATATGTTTCGAAGGATTCAGATGACAAACTATATAACCAAGATTTGGCCTTGTCTCTCAGGGAAAAAGGAAATAACCTAAGTTTCAAAGCTTCATCAGACATGTTGTGAATTCTTAGGGTACTACATATTTTTTCAAATTCCCTAACGTGAAAGTAGGGGTTTTCTTTCTTTTCCTAAGAAGATTGGGAGCATCTGTATGGTCCCAGGTTTTAACTCATAGTTTGCTTGAGTTTCAGCTAACTTGATACATGATGGACGAGAAGTCCTAATGGGATTCAATAAATCTTTTAAAGTTGTCATTTCTGGCACAACTGAAAAATTAGGAATAACTTCCTCACTAAGAGAAAAATTCTCAAAACTAAAGTTTTCAAAAATCAGGCTCTCAAAAGAAGGGTTTCCTAAATTCTCAATTTCAAAGACAGATTTTCTATTCTCGTCATTGATCAAATAACAATAGAATATCTTCTCCAGGCACGCTCACTCAAGACTTTAGGCGGCCTGGGGATGCAATTAAATAACTCATAATTGGAAGGGAATTCTAAACAAACACAAACACGGCCGACTCTACCAAATCAAACCTATTGAATCTAGCAAACAAAACGCATGATGGCTCCACTTAGATTGTTTCTAGACCAACTTCTATTCTTCCAAAAGGAAACTAGTTAAAGTTTTAGCGAATCTCTCAGAACAATCCGAATTAGATTAAGTTGAATAGAAACATGATAATCTCTAAGGAGCTTTGATAACCATGCCTCTTTTGCAACGTTTCCTTGGGTTACAAGGCGGCTCAAATCAATTTAAAATAATCTTCCTAATCTTTAAGTTAGGCAAACAAAGTAACCAATACAATCCTTTTGAATGATTTTCCAATAAGCTTGATACCCTATCGGTCTTCTTTCTAGTCAAATTTTAAGGATTAGGTTCGCGTTAGGTAACGTGTTCCTAAGGCGGGCAAGAAGGAAACGGTGATGAAATCCGAGTCCTTATCTTAAATGGCCAGTCCTTGCCCTTTACTAGAAAATAAATCCGTATTCAGTTCCTCAACATATACGCATACGAAGGAATGCAGTAAACCCACTTGCAGGGGATTCATGGGTTGATCGATTCTTACCTCCCGTACCAGACGGGGGATGAATCGGTTGTAGTTGACTCGGGCTACCGACTCCTGTGTCAGTGTACGAACCCGATGGGCCGAGACAATATCGTAATTATCGTTCTTCCCTATTGCAGTTTATTTTTAAATACCCTTCCGTAGGGCTTAAAAATAATAATAAAGTTCAAAAGTTCAAAGTACAAAGTCCAAAAAAAAGAAAAAAAAAGAAGAAAAATACCTAAAATAATAAAAATTTCCTAATACAATTTTCTAAAAAGAAAAATAAAAACCCTAAAAAAATCTTGTCTTCTTTTTCCGTTATTTTCGATTTGTCCTTGACTCCAAGTCTTTAATCAATCTTTGGCTCCAATTTATTTTTGATCCAAAACATGTAAAACAAAGAAAAATACCCAAAAACGTAAAATAGAACAAAAAGTAAAAGAAAAAAATAAAATAAAAATCTAACAAAACTAATTAGCCTAAAAAAACTAAAAACAAATCTAAAAACAAGTCCCCGGTAGCGTCGCCAAAAACTGATGGTTTTGTGAAAGTGGTAAAAAAAAGTTCGTTCAAGACTTGTGAAGATTTATTTTTAAATTTAGTTTCTAAGACTAAAAATAGCAAAACTCAAATAAAATTGATAACATAATTGAGAGTAAACTGAGGATAAGATTCCACTAATTTTCAATTCTTAAAGTGATTTAATTCAATAATTATAATTATGCAATTCTCACATTTAATTTGATTCTAAAATATTGTAACAAGTAGATTTTCAAAATAACAATTGTATAACAAAATCATGGAACATCAAAAACCTAGGCCAAGCATATACCATCAAACGAAATCACAATTATTTAATAAAAATCATTAAATCAATTTTTAATCAAGGCAAATAATCTTAAAAGAATTGCATTAATTAAATAAATAAATTTTACCACATAATTTTTGGAAAAAATAGCTTCCTCCATCGCCTCAGAGATGGGGTTTAGCTCCTTATATTAATCACTTGCTTAAAATTATGGTTCATGGCTCAAAATGTTTACAAATGATGAAAAGGGAGAAAAACAAAGAAAACATTGGGTTTGCAACGTTTATAGGTGTTATAGACTCACTGTTACAGAGAAGGGATGAAGATAAACGTTGCAGATGCTAAGATATTCGTTGCAGATGAGTTGAAGAAACTGTTGCCACAGAAGATAAACGTTGCTGATGCGAAAATATCAGTTGCAAATGGATGAAGAAATCGTGGCCGATTGGTGGAATATATTGTTGCCTATTCTCTGTTCTTTATGCAGTAACAACAACAAATTTTCTGAATTGATTTCTCTGCCTTCTATTCGTCTCCTAAGCTCCCCCTAAACTCTATGTACCCTCTGTGACCCTCGACACTCCTTTATATACCCATAACATCTCCCAAATCTTCCCATTTAATTCTCACAGAATTCTCTTTAAAAGTGAATAATCTCGGGAAAATCTTTTCTTGCTGCAACTTCCTTATTAAGGATTGATTCTGATTTTATTTTTTTCTTCTCGCTGGTTCTGTTGATTTTGTTTCTTTTTTTAGACACGAGAATAATATCTCTTCAATACACAAGATCGGATATAATATCCCGAGAGAATTTCTCTTTACGTGATTGACTTGCTTCACGTGTTTAATCTTTGTACAATTCTTCCTTTTGATAAGGAAAGAATATCCGGGTCATAAAACCAAATAATCCTCATCCAAATCCCAAAATCAGATTCTCAAAATTTGGTAGTAAAATGTTCCCGCCAAAAATTTAATTTGAAATGTAGGAAGTGGGTGCCCTGAACCAAAGAATGGGTGCCTTTATCAATTCTGGGTGCCTTTATAACTTTTCGAACCGAGTTTTCCATAATTATTTATTTCCCAAATATACCTATAAATACATAAAATAATACAATTAATATACAATCGAGCACTATCAATATAAAGAATTGAGACAAATTAGACACAAAAAATGTGTCTATCAGGAGTATAGTCTAACCAGATTCCGCTCAAAATTAGTTAATTGTCTGAGATAGTGAGCCAATGTTATTTTGGTTTCTGGAAGGATAAGAAAAGCAAGAGTAATTAAAACAAAACATTATTGTTCCGCGCTAAGCAGGAGAATTAATGTTGATGCTGGATTTTTGACGAAGGAGAAACTTATAATGTTGTTTTTCACCTAGATGCAGAAGCATGAAATAAATATGTATAAATTTATGACCCGACATCAAAATTACGGAGATGTATTTATATTTTATATTCCGCAAGAGAATTAAGAATGCATATTCAACTCATAGCTACAATATCTTTGTAGCTCTTTACGCACTTTCGAAATTTCAGGGTTCTACCTAGCTAAACCTTCGTTGTTTCATGTGCAAACTATTTGTATTAATCAGAATATGCTGATTATACAAAATTGCGAACGTTCAGAATAGAGGCTATGCCATATCTGGATAAAAACGCTAATTTGGATGCATATCATCTAATTGCAGAGTCGCATCAAGCATAATCTCAAGTTGCAAACTTTCACGGCTGAATCTCTTGAAAATGTTCTTCATGCACTGCATAAAAGTTAAGCATAATGCTAGTATTAAAATCTCATGCGACTGAGAAACTCTAAATAAGCCCTAAGTATGGCCACATTATTAATAAATACCAAAGTTATTGATGCATAAACAATAACCATGGCACTATCAAGCGCTAGCCTTGACAAATCCCTAGCCACATTCCTAATACCAAAAAGTAGCATACACATAAGCCAAAAAGATAACAAAGCCAACAAAGCCAATACGCCAAACATCCAACAACTAGCACTGGCGATGAAATGGGATAGCACAAGCGCTAACTAGTTAGCGCTGACAGCAGCGCAACGCTAGCGCCGATGCTAGCTTTCCCCCTTTCTTCCCTTTGCTCGTCTTCTAGCCCTTCACTCTTGCACCTATGCTCGTGTCATCCTTTCCTCATTGCTATTAGCGCCAATACTTGGCCATAATCATACTGTGTTGACACAAACTCATCAATAGCATTATCTTACAACAAACTCACGTGTTTTGAGTCCATGACTTCACTAACTTTACGAGAAATCAAAACAATTACACGGGGGGGGGGGGGGGGAT
>JAJJMC010027962.1:5743574-5793381 GCA_023531435.1 Papaver californicum | reverse complement strand
AATCGCTTCAGCCTTACCACTACTTTGTAACTTCCTTTTCATGGGGTTCTGGTCTGGTTGTTACAACAATATGGACGTGGAAACACCCCATGAAAAGGAAGTTACAAAGTAGTGGTAAGGCTGAAGCGATTAATGGAGTAATGGAGTCATGGTTTTCCAGAAACTTCCAAGGATAATGGGAGGTTACACCATTACCCCCATAATCCCCATTACTCCAACTCTCAACTACCTCCACTACTTTACAAGGGAATGTGTGTATATATACCAACTACTATAAATAGGCTACTTAGCCCATTTCAGAAAAAGAACAAGCTTACCATTCTCTCAAGCTCTGTAATTTTCTCAAATAGTTCTATAACTTTACACACAATTTATCACACTTATTTCCTTCAACTTTCTTTACTTCCCTCCCCTAAGATTAACCCATTTTCTCTCATTGTGACCGAAGAAGGGAGGAACGGTTACTATCGTGGTTTAGGCTTGCCCTGTACGATTTTGATTTTCGAATCTAAAGAAAGTACTTCTACAGTATATTGTTTTGCCTAGAAGTAATTTTTTTAGTTATTAACAATTGGCGACCACAGTGGGAGATCAATCTCTCGATCACGAATCCAATTTTTTTTAACTATCTAAAAATCAATTCTTCAATCATCTAAGAAAATGGTTGGTCTTAGGTCAGATTCAATTACTATCAATTCTAACATTTATCTTGTCAATACCAATGGTGATGCACATAACCCTTCTCCAGCAGTCAATAGCGCCACCAACCCACGTCTCACCAACGGAACTACCAAAGTAGTCAAAACCCCAATCACTCTGACTGAGTTGATGCGAAGACAAGAATCTCAAGCAAGAATTCTAGTGAGACTGGAAGATGCAGTAGGTGCTTTGTTCTCTTCTCTTGTCAAATTAATAGAAGAAGTAGGATGTCATAGCGCTTTCGAACGAGGCCCAGGCTCCACAGAACCAGGGATAGATTTCTCGACTGGCGATTCTCCACTCACAATATTGGGAGCTTCACGACTACAAAGAAACCAGTGAACCAGGAAGCCATATTTCTAATTGAAAACTTGTACGAGATTCTTTCCTTTTCCAAGGATCAACGTGTCGATACTTTTTCCGCTCTCAACTGCATAGCCGTGAACAAACACCCGATGCCGTCTCCTATGGAAATAGAAATATTCATATCAGACATCCCAACCATGAATAGCTTCACTTTCATCGAGGAGGACATGATGGCTGAAGGTCACAACCGTGCGCTGTATGTTACTTCTCATATCAAAAGTTCGAATTCAGAAGGGCCCTCATATCAGAAATGACAGGAAGGAGTCATGCGACGCCTGTCACGAGAATGGAAGTGTGACTCTTCAACAGCTCTATCGTAGCAATATGCATGTACTTCTTCCATATCTTCGTGTAGAGATCCACATAACACTTTGGCATAACAAATCTTCCTACTGCTTCATACTTCCTAGATGCTGACTCTATTTTTAACTCAAAAAGGAGTCCGGCGTTGGGATAACCATGAAGACTCGAGTCAATATTCGCAAGAGAAGCCATGATGTTAGAAGAATTCTTAAAGTCGTAGAATTCTTTTCGTTGTTTTTCAGTTGTTTATTTCTCTATCAGTTTTGCAACGACTTCCATGGTAAATGCAGAGTGCAATTTGAACCCATAAAGTAAACTGACTATATCTTGATTAATCATTTGAGATGGACAATCTGCGCTAGCTCTTCAGAGTTATAATCATCTCACTGCAAATGCAACTATAGTAACTTAGAAAACCTTTTTATTTTTATTCATTTCAGCTAAATCTATCTTATATAAAAAAAAAAGTCTCGGTCCAATCTGACCGTCCAAAAACTCTATTTTTTAACAATCAACGGACATCGTTCCTCAATTTGTGTCGTCTTCTCCTATTTTATAACCGCCCACGTTAATCCACCCATTAACTCTCTACTGTACTCCCCTCTTCCGCTATCCGTTTAAATTAGGGATTTCCCAAAATTCTTCTCCTCCCTCTTCCGTTTTCAAGTTGATGGTGGTGTAATTGTTGCATATGAAAGAGATGTTACGAGGAACCTTTTGTGATTTGTTCTTTATTTCTGTTGTTTAGGTAGTATGTGTAGGGTTGTTGCTTGATTTTACACCAATTGGTAAATCCTTGCAGGTATGTCAGAACTCAATCTGTCTTTGTGTTTTTGGTTTCAATTAGTGATCAAGGATCTTTGTTTTCGGTATCTTAACTGGTGTGGTGTGGGAATGTTGATTTTGGTGATGGTGTTGTTATGTATACAGACGGACTAGGAACACAGATGCTGCATTGAGATCAAGGGAGAGGGAAAAGATGTATGTAAGAGATTTGGGGTCAATGGTAACAATTACATCCCTTATATTTCTCCTTCAATGATATTAACATCCCCATCAAATTCTGGATGTCTCTCTACTTCAGATACTGATTTATTTATTTTTTTGATGCAAGGATTCTCTTTGTATTGTTTTTTTTTCTTTCTTTCTTCCTTCCTTCTTTGTACTGCTTTAGTAGTTTCAATATATTCTGATTTTGGGTTTTTAAAAATATTGTCAATCTACTGTTTAGTTTTTTTTTTGAACAAATATTGAGCCGAGAAAACAGCAAGGTTGTGCTGTTGCCGTTGGTTGAGGTTTAGCTATAGATGAATGACTGAGATTAGGAAGTTGTTTGGAGTCCTGAATGCTTAGTGAATGATGGTTGTTGTTGAATGATGAATTATGTGCAGGGAAGGAGATGAAGCAAGGATTTGAAGAACTCATGAAACTCAGCTCTGTTGACATCAAGTTATACACACAGTTTGTTTGCTTAATGCCTGAATAAGTTGTTTTTACAGCTAAGATTTGCTTCAGCTAGCCATGGATCTGGACTTGGAAATTAATAAGTGTATCTGTTCGGATGGTAGAGATCATGCAACCATTTATTTGACGTACAAATTTTGTTTGGCTGTGTTAAAGGAAAAATCTCTTGAATGTATCCAGTTAAAACTTTTTGCTTGACTAACTTTGCAGCTTGGAGCCAGTTGGAACAGAATATAATGCTCTTTGATTTACGGGCTACCTATATTCAGTAATGTGACTTCTGTTTGTAAGTTTGCTTCTGCTAATATTTGCTGTTAGATTCTGGTTCTGTACCACCAGTATCGCACGTAAAAATGTTTGCAAAAAGTCCCCATCGATTTTGCAAACTCTAATACCAGTAGCTGAGCCTAATCGATCACCACTACTATTAGCGTGCCAAATTTGAAACTGAAATTGGAGGTCGCTACCCATGTAATGCAGTTGCAACTTTAATTACCTTCCAGTTTATATCTACATTTGCACACAGAAGGATTTTTTTTTTTTACCGATGCAGTACCTATTGGGCTTTAAAGTTGAAGATCAAACAGTATCCCACCTGTACATGCTGGAGAGTTAAAAAACAATATTAAAACACCTACATGGTTTTAACTGTCCATTATGCGTCTTGAACTTATTATGAAGATCGCAAAGCAAGACAACAGTAAGGCTAAGGTTTATGCGGCATTTGAACCAATCGTGAATCTAGCGATTACAGATAACATTGGATGCCTTTACTTTGCAGAAACAACCAATCCAGAGCTTCACCGTTACCCGGATCCGCCTCGACTATGGTTATCTTCAAATTGCAGCAACCGATTTATAAGCCAGCACAAAAATGGATCCAACTGAAGATTCGACTGATCATAAGCCTCTGAAGAAGGCTTGCCTTGGGAAAAGGTGGACATGATTCCTGTGATAACTTGAACTGGAGATTAAGATGCCCAGTGTTACTTGAAGTTTATCACTGAGACCAACTAGCTTCGATAAATCTAAAACAAATAGCAGTTTATGTTTGCTTTGTTTTTTTGTTTTTGGCTCTGGTCTCTTGCTATAACTATTATCGGTTGTTTCTCTAATTGATCTATAAATTGTATTTAATTACATTGAGCTAAACCCCTTTTGTTATGGGTTGAAAATGTTGAGGTACCCAACCGCCTAATTTTTGTAAGCATTTTTTGTGCCGTATGATATGTTCATTCTATTAGCGTGGTTTATGAAACATAAGAAACCAACGTTTGTATGTATTTATTACTTGCTTATCTGCGGTCAATAATAACAGGGGTAGTCAATTGTGATTTATAATGACTTATAAAAAATTCTTAAATATGTTGTTCGTCAATTGAGATTTTCAGAGAGTCTCCCAAACTCTCTTGTTATTGGATAGAGACTTTTTCCAAGTTTTTTAAATTTTCCCAAACTCTCTTGTTATTGAATTAAGATTTCTTAGAAGTCACTCAAATACTCTTGTTATTGGATATAGACTTCAAAATCATTGATTTGTTACTTATTGGGATTTTGGAAGACTTTTTAGATGAAAATAGGCATGAACAAAATCTCTCATTTATAGGTGATATTTTGAGAGACTTGAAAATTTGGGATGGTAAAATTTATAACACAGGAAATATTAGTGGTTGAGTTGGTGAGATATTGAGATGTATTAACTGGGGAGCCTCTTTGTATGCACATCTGAGTCATATCACATATTCTTTACCATTGCTCAATGCTCTGTGGAGTAACAAAAACATAATGCTAGGATCTGGTTGAGTCCCACCTTTCCGTGTGAAAGGACATTTGTCTTCCTTTTGTTAAAGATGGCAGGTGATAAACACAAATTTTCATCGGTTAAGTAATATATTTTGCCTGTTGAATGTTCTTAGGTCAGAGTAGATAATATGGGATATTTTTTTTCCATCTGCTTTGACTAATTTTCTCTATTCCTTTCTTGTGTTCATATATGTATCTCCTTTGTTCTGATTTTCTAGGTTTGGAGCTGATGTCATGGACACTGTTGCGGCTTGGGCCAAGAACTTGTGCACCAATGTTTCTCCAGATAATGTCCAAGATCTTGCTAATGACGTCAGCAAATCAGACTCTGAGACACATAGTGCTGATTTGTCTACTTGGAGTGTGCTTGACATTGGAACTGGTAATGGTCTGTTTCTTCTGGAATTTGCAAAGCAAGGGTACTGACTAAACCGTGATTTTTTGTTTCACTCTATGCAGCTATCTGATCCAGATGCTAGGATGTGTGCTTACTATTTTTTTGGTGTACTGTTGTATTCATTCAGGTTCACTGATTTGACGGGAACTGATTATAGTGAAAGGGCAGTTGACCTTGCTCGTGGCCTTGTTGAACGTCTACAAGTGAACTAGTAAGATGTAACTATGGACCTCCATATGAGTGGCAAGTCTACAAATGAGTTTTATGTTTGTTTGTTTTGAATTCTGTGAATGTAGTGATTGATGGATGTACTTTTATTATCATGGTTTTACGAGCATGTACAACTATGATTATATATTTTATATCTTTTTTATTGAGCTCGTAATGGTACCTTGCAATTAAAAGTCTCTCTACGGTTGAAGGTATAAATAATAAAGACTCTCTAGAAATCCACTAGATTTGTATCTACAAATCGCAGAGATTTTCTACAACACTCTTTTAAAATCACTAGAAATCTTTATATTTTCAGAGAGTCTCCGGAAGTCACTAAAAAAACATCTATGAAAGTCTATATAAATCTCATTTGACTATCCCTGTAAGGTGAACTTCCATACAAAAGTAGTTTGTTATGTTTTCACTGTTTGAGTAATAACCAAATTACCCTACTCTACTGTAAAAAAATAAAAAATAAAAAATAAAAATAAATTTTTTTTTTTGATCATTTATACTGGGATGTCAAGCGAGAATAACCCATCCACAATTTGGTTTAACAGTGCTTATTTAAGTGGTACTCTGTCGGAATAGGTTAGTAAACTTTAAATAGCATGTAACGTTGGACAGTTGTAAAAACACACGGTGACTGCGATTAGGTAAGTGGAATTGGTTCTGTCCAAATGGTACATCTTTGTAGGTCTCCGAAATAAGGCTACAAGAGAAGCACTTCTCCCAGAATTGTTTTCAACAACATTTATATTTTTGGTATGTATGGGTTACAAAGTTAGAAATGTTAAATTATCTAAATTGCAATTAACCCTATGGTCCGGCATGATTAGTAGGGTTGTTAATGGGTACCCGATTACCCGGAACCGAACCGGACCTGGGTGAGTCGGGCCGAGTCCGGGTCCTCATATTAGACCCATTAGTAGTTTTAATACCGACGGGTAGATCCGATTGGATCTGAAATCTTAACGGGTCCTAACGGGTATTATCCGGCGGGTATCCGCGGGTATCGGGTATCCGAATATTTGTCATTTGTTTGTTAATTTTACCTAAAATTCTAAGACTTCGTGTAGTTTTACTTGTATATTTTTTCATTTTTCATTTTTCATTTTTTTTTTTAGATTTAATCTTTAATTAGAACATTTACATACATGTAACAATAACTTTATATGAAAAATTATTCGTTTCAAGCCAATATAAAGAATTAAAAAACATTTGTTGATTTTAGAAGACTCGTTAAATACCCAAACCCGTTAAATACCCGGACTTTTAATCGGATCCGGTTCCGGATCCACTAAATTAAAACCGGACCCGAAACCGCTAGAAACCAGACCCGAGTTTGTTAATAGGATCCGGTTCCGGGTCCACTGGTACGCGGAAGGAACCGGACCCGTTAACACCCCTAATGATTAGGCTAACGTTTCGTGAAGGTTAGATATATGAAGTTTAGTTGTTGTTTTTTCCACTTTTGAGATTAGCTGGGCTCATCGTGGGGACTCTATATTTTTGTAGTCTTAGGGTTAGATTAAGGTTACATATAGTCGGGCCATGGTAAAATCTCTGTCGTTTTTTCCACTAAAGAGAATCTTAGCCGATTAAGGTTAAATTAAGTTAAGAAGTTTAGTTAATTTTTTCCATTTTTAAGGTTAGATGGGACCTACCGTCGGGCGTGATTAGATACAGTCGAAACATGGCATAATCTTTATCGTTTAATCTAAATAGAATCTCAATAAAAGTTAGATAAGCTAAGAAGTATTTTATTTTTTCCAATTTTAGGGTTTGTTCTGGTTAGTTTTCGGATTATGGTACAATCTCTTCCATCCAGTTTAAAGAGAATCTCAGCTCTTAAGGTTATATCTAAATAGTTAGGTTAAGATTAAATTTTGTCGAGCGTGGTATAATTTCCGTCATCCGACCTAGAAAGAATCCATTATCCATCATATACGCCTTTCTTTTTTAGTGTATAATATACTATATCACAAAAAAAAAAAAAAAAAGAAGAGAAACATCGAACAAGCTAATAAGGTCACATCAAACATCAATTACATCAACTTAAAACCCGTGCCGTTATGGCATGGGTCATACCCTAGTTTGTTACATATAACAAAACCATAAACTTTTAAAATAAGCAAAACCATATAGTTTCCCATAGTAGTGATTAACAAAGCAGAAAAAGACCACAATACAACAAATATCTGGTCAACAAAATAACTTGCATTCCCTTGATAATTTTGTGATATGCCTTGAAAAGCAATATCTGAGGTTAGTCAGTTTTGTGGAAGCAAGCAGACACTACTGCAAATATCATAGTGTGACAATCCGAGCTCCGGCCGCTTGACTTCTCATCTTACTTGGATGGGCATTGATCACTCTTGGTGTGATTTTACTGTTGATAGTTGTAGAATTGACGGGTATACATTCCTTGTCCTTCTTGTATTCCTTGTCGTTGCTGGTATAAAAAATTAACACCAAAGTTTCCATTTGTTTTAAAATGATAATAAGAATATAAAACAAAACAAAGAACTACAGAAATTACCTGAAAGGTGTTAACCACGCCTGCTGTACACGGTTGATAATAGCCTCCAATGTTTGATTGCTAGTTGAATAAATATATACAATCAAATGTAGAAAAGATAACAAATCAGGTACATGTATACAAACTTATTATGTCGACTCCTTCCCTACCTTCCCTGTAGTACTATGGTGTTTAAGAATTTTAACCTAACCTAAGCTAGATAGAATAATATTGTGGGTTGTAACCTGTAAACAATGATGAATTAATTAAGTGAAGACATACAAGCTAATACCTGGACAAAGAACTGTGACGGCATAGGCATTTGCTGCGGCATTCGCCAGTTCCATACCAAGCAGAATTCTGTAATGTAAATAACGTAATTAGTAAATAACATATCACACACTTATACAAATTAAGAAATCACAGATTATACAAATTTTAACATTGTCCAATAGATAAGAACACATACCTGCACGAGTGGAGGTACTGGTGGCAACTGGTTTTGTAAAGCCATAACATTTTGGGGTCATCATTGTTTGGATCTAATAGAGTTTCCCGAGGTTTTATGCTTTATGGCTCTTTCTAAAGCTCCTTTCTTCCTTATGGAGCTAATACCAACTTATTTTTCTTTCATTTTAAGTCCCTTCACATTACCATTATCACCACCGATGGATACAAGTATGTTTGGCTCGACCAGATTGTTAGCACTTGGCCACATTGCTTCAGAATTTTCTTGAGTTGTTACTCCTCTTAAACTTTCATCAACCTTTCCTAACGTATTATTTAAGTCCAGATAAAGCAATTTCATAGGCTTCATTAGACTCTGATTCCCTTGTCGCCAATTGAATATCCAGTCTACATAATTCCCGATAATGTCTTACTATATCACCTTGAGGGTTATTTGCAAATTGATAGACACATTTATGTGCCTATTTTATCTCAATTCTATATTTTGTCATTGTTTATTTTTTGTACTAATTGTGCTATTTTATGTGTGTAGGTGTTTTTGGAAGAAAAAAAACTTTTTTGGAAAAATTGGCTCAGAAAAACGTGTTAAAACACCCGTGGAAATTACTACAGGCACCCAAACAAGTTGATAAAGGCACCCAACGTTTGGATTAAGGGCACCTTCTTCATTAATTCAAAATTGGAAAATTGGCGGAAAAATTCCCTTACGCATAAAAGATTTATGGATTTGGTTGAGAAGAGATTTGGTCGGATTTTCTTTACTATTTGGATTAGGAATGACCTGTTATAACTTAACAGGATTGGGAATTGATTTCTTCACGTGAAAAAAAGGGAAGTTTCCATGTTTATCTCAGCTACAAAATATTAGGAGAATACTCGGGATTTTTGGTTGTATGGGTAGTTAATGGGAGAAGATATTATGTCTATCAACACAACAGGGAATTTAAGATGAAAAAGGAAGTCGAGTACAAAGCAGGAAAAGAATTATTCCCGTGATATACTCCATGAAGAAAAATATCCTGTGGAGCTATTAAAAATATTTTCGAGGAGATTTTGGGCTATTGAGGTTATAAATAGAGTTGGGAGAGGTCCGAATTCGGGGAGAGCTCGGGAGACAAAGAGAAGGAAGAGAAATCATTCTAGATAATTTTTCTCTGTTGCTGCTGAATAACACGAAGAACAGAGGCTACGGCAACGGTTTCTTCAACCTTTCAGTCACGGTTTCTTTATCCCTTTTGTAACGAATATCTTCAGTTTTGCAACATTTATCTTCATCCTTGCTTTGTAACAGTGAGTCTGTAACGCCTATAAACGTTGCAAACTCACTGTTTTCGTTATTTTTCTCCCTTTTCATCATTTGTAAACACTTTGAGCCATGAACCATTATTTTGAGAAGTGATTAATATGAGGAGCTAAACCCCTTTGCTGAGGCGACGGAGGAAGCCATTGTTCCAAGAAAAGTAGTATATTTCTATTTTAATTGATTTTTGCAATTTCTTTTATGATTATTTGCTTTGATTAAAAATTGATTAAGGATTTTATTAAACAATTGTGATTTCTTTTGATAGAGCATGCTTAGCCTAGGGTTTTTGATGTTCTATACTTTCGATTTACAATTGTTACTTTGAAAATCTACTTTTGCAACATATTAGAATCACTTTAAATATAAAGAATTGCAATAAAATATTGATTAGACTGAATCACTTTAATTGGTTAATGGTGGAATCCTGAGTCTCAGTGCCTCTTTAATCTTGATACCAACTTTGTTTTGATCTCTCTAGTTTAATTATTAGAGTTTGAATCGAAAATCAATCTTCACAAGTTCGAGAGTTTGAAGCCATTCTTACCACATCTACAAATCACACCAAATTTTTGGAGCCGCCGACGCGGACTTGTCTTTAGGTTTAGATTTTTAGATTTATTTTTAGGTTTTTATTTTTGTTTATAGTATTATTTTTACTTGTCCTATTTTACATTTCTTTGAGTATTTATCTTTTTGTTACAGGTTTTGGATGTTGGATTGAAAGGAAATTGAGCCAAAGATTTTGGTGATTAAAGACTTGAAGTTAAATTTAAAGCTAAAAGAAAGGAAGACAAAGAATTTTATTTCTAATTATATTTCTTTTTCTCTTTTTAGAAAATTGTATTAGGAAATCTTTTATTATTTCTTGTAAGTTTTCTTTTATTTTTGGACACTTTTGGACTTTATTTTGGGACTTTGGACATTATTATTATTTTTAAACCCTACGGAAGGGTAATTTAAATATAAACTGCAATAGGGAAGGAAGACAATTACGATATTGTCTCGGCCCCTGGGTTCGTATACTGAACACAGGAGTCGGTGGCCCGAGTCGACTACAACAGATTCATCCCTCGTCTGGTACGGGAGGTAAGACTCGATCAACCCACGAATCCCCTGCAAATGGGTTTATTGTATTCCTTTGTATTCATATATGTTGAGGAACTGAATACAGATTTATTTTTTAGTAAAGGACAAGGAATGGCCATATAAGATAAGGACTCGGATTTCATCATTGTTTCCTTCTTGCCCTCCTTGGGAAAACGTTACTTAACGCGAACCTAATCCTTAAAATTTGATTAGAAAGAAGACAGATAGATTCGATCCTCCTTGTAATCCAAGGAAACGTTTCCAAAGATGCAGGATTATCAAAGCTCCTTAGAGCTTATCCTGTTTCTATTCGACTTAATCTAATTCGGATCATTCTAAGAGATTTGCTAAAACTGTAACTAGTTGCCTTTTGGAAGAATAAAAGCTGGTCTAGAAACAATCTAAGTGGATTCATCATGCTTTTTGTTTGCTAGATTCGATAGGTTTGATTTGGTTGAGTCGGCCTTAATTGTGTTTGTTTAGAATTCCCTTCTAATTATGAGTTATTTAATTGCATGCCAGGCCGCCTAAAGCCTTGAGTAAGCGTGCCTGGAGAAGAGATTCTATTGGCCGTTTGATCAGTGACGAGAATAGAAACTCTGTCTTTGAAATTGAGAATTTAGGAAACCCTTCTTTTGAGAGTCCGATTTTTAGAAAATTTAGTTTTGAGAATTTGTCTCTTAGTGAGGAAGTTATTCTAGTTTTCCAGCTGTGCCAGAAATGGCAACTTTAAAAGATTTATTGAATCCCACTAGGACTTCTCGTCCATCATGTATCAAGTTAGCTGAAACTCAAGCAAACTATGAGCTAAAACCTGAGACCATACAGATGCTCCCAATCTTCGTAGGAAAAGAAAATGAAAACCCCTACTTTCACATTAGGGAATTTAGAGAAATATGTAGTACCCTAAGAATTCACAACATGTCTGATGAAGCTTTGAAACTTAGGTTGTTTCTTTTTTTCCTGAGAGACAAGGCCAAATCTTGGTTATATAGTTTGCCATTTGAATCCATTGAAACATATGAACAGCTTACCGCTGCCTTTTATCTAAATTATTCCCTAGGCACAAAACATCATCTATTAGGCAAGAGATTTCCACATTTATGCAGCAAGAGGGAGAATCTTTGTATATGTATTTGGAAAGGTTCAATGATTTGTTGATACAATGTCCCCATCACGGTTTAGAAAAGTTTAGACTAATCCAGATCCTTTATAAAGGGCTAGATTATCCAACGACGACCATGATCGAGTCATTCTGTACATTGAGTTTTGATAGTAAAACTGTTGATGAGGTAACAAAATTTTTGAATGAAATTGACGAAAAAACCCAGCAATGGGAATGTAGTAAGGAACCCCAGAGATAATTTTTACTGAGCAGAGGTAATGTCAATAAGGTAGATGGAATTCTTAAATCAGATGCCAAAATTACAGTTATAGCAAAAAGGTTAGAAGACTTAGAATTGAGTCAATCTAGTTGTGGAGTAGAGCCCAAGTCATTTTGGGAATGACAGACTGTTGAAGAGCAAGCCCATGCTCTTTTCAATAACACTAGATATGATAACCGTCATAAGTTTGACCCATATTCCGAAACCTATAACCCGGGTTAGAGAAACCATCCCAACCTTTCTTGGTCTAAGGGACAAGATCAAGGTTTCTTGGTCTAAGGGACAAGATCAAGGTCAGTCTAGTAACCTTCAGGTTCCCCCAGGTTTTGGTTATACTAAGAATCCTTCTGGACCAGCATAATTTTAGAGCCCTTCAGATAAGAAGATCATGAGTTTAGAAGAATCTCTCACCTTTTTATCTCATAACACTGCTAAGTTTCATCAATCGGTTGACAAAGTTTACAAGCTAATAATAGGATTACACAGGAAAATAAACAGGTTATTTCCGATCTTCAAATCCAGGTTAGTCAGATAAATGAGCCTTTGAGAAAAAAAGGTAAGTTCCCTAGTCAACCACAACCCAACCTTAGAGGAGTTCATGAGTTATCTTCTGGTGAGAAATCATCAAATTATGTGAATTCAATTAAAACCCTTAGGAGTGGTAGAGTGGTAGACAATAAGATAACCTTGCCCGATAGTGAACATGCTGTAGTTCACCCTTCTGAGCATGTAGTTAAAAAGACTGATGAAGTCTCTAAAGAGTCCAATGTGGTTCCCGCTGAGCCCAATTTTGTGCCCAAAGCCTCATTCCCACAACTTCTAGTACCAACTAGGAAGGAATCCAACTTTAATGAGATATTGGAGATTTTTAAGCAAGTTAACATCAATCTTCCTTTATTAGATGCAATTAGGCAGATTCCTGCTAAAGCCAAGTTCCTTAAGGATCTTTGTACGTGAAAGCGAAAGCTTAGTGTACAGAAAAAAGCCTTTATATATAGTCATGTGATTTTAATTATCCAGAACAACACAACTCCTAAGTACGAAGACCCAGGTTCTCCTACCATTTCTTGCACAATAGGTAATTACCGTGTAGAGAAAGCGTTACTTGACTTAGGAGCTAGTGTGAACTTACTTCCATACCATGTGTACCTCCAGCTAGGACTTGTTGACATAAAACCTACCTAG
Organism: Papaver californicum; assembly: GCA_023531435.1. Lineage (NCBI taxonomy): Eukaryota > Viridiplantae > Streptophyta > Magnoliopsida > Ranunculales > Papaveraceae > Papaver > Papaver californicum. The sequence continues at coordinate 5,780,188 of JAJJMC010027962.1, read as the reverse complement.
ATAACACTTTAGTTAGCTATTAGGTCTGTGAAAATTCTCCGTGGTATTGTCGAAGATGTTCTTATTGAGGTCGATAGGTTTATTTATCCTATGGATTTTGTTATTCTAGATACCCAACCTGCTCTTGACCTAGAAAACCAGATACCTGTGATATTAGGTCGCCCGTTTTTAGTACATCTAATGCGATCATTAATTTTTGAAATGGTATTATGAACTTATCTTTTGGTAATATGACTATTGAGCTGGATATTTTCAATATTAGTAAGCAACCCCCTGAGCTAGATGACACATGCATTGAAGAGGTGAACATGATAGGAACATTAGTTCAGGAGTCATTACCAAACATATTATTTGAAGAAACATTAGAGAGTTGTTTAACCCATTTTGGATTAGATTTCGACGATGTTAGCACCATTGATCAAGTGAACGCTCTATTAGACTTTACCCCTGTGTTAGATACTAATAGATGGAAAGCTAAGTTCGAACCACTATCAGATTCTAAATCTACCTTAATTTCTTATTTAGAAGAGCCTCCTAAGTTGGACCTCAAACCATTGCCAGATACTCTGAAATATGTGTTTTTAGGCCCATCTGAGACTTTGCCTATAATTGTAGCATCCAAATTGGATAGTGATCAGGAAAGTAGGCTGGTGACCGTACTTCAAGACAATAAGGAAGATTTAGGGTGGACCTTAGCAGATATTAAGGGTATAAGTCCTACTGTTTGTATGCATCAGATTCATTTAGAGGACGACACAAAACCTTTTAGGGAGATGCAACGTCGACTGAACCCTAACATGAAAGAAGTAGTTCGAACTGAGGTGTTTAAGTTGTTAGATGCAGTTATTAGCTACCCCATTTCAGACAGTAAGTTGGTCATCCCCGTTCAAGTTGTTCCCAAGAAATCAGGTATCATTGTAGTCCAAAATGATAACAATAAGTTAATCCCAACCCGAGTGACCACGGGGTGGCGTGTTTGTATTGACTATAGAAAATTGAACAAGGTCACAAGGAAGGACCACTTTCCCCTTCCTTTCATCGACCAAATGCTATTGCGATTATCTGGACATAGTCATTATTGCTTGTTAGATGGATACTCTGGTTATAATCAGATTGTTATTGCCCAAAAGTACAAAATAAAACTACTTTTACATGTCCCTTTGGTACCTTTGCGTATAGACGCATGCCTTTCGGGTTGTGTAATGCACCTGCTACTTTTCACCACTGCATGATGAACATATTTTCTGACATGGTATAACGGTTTTTAGAGGTTTTTATGGATGATTTTTCAGTATTTGGTTCATCTTTTGATGAGTGCTTGCATCATTTGACATTAGTGTTGACTAAATGTCAGGAAAAGAATTTAGTGCTTAATTAGGAGAAATGTCATTTTATAGTTTGTTCAAGAATTGTTTTAGGGCACATCGTATCTTCTAAAGGTATAGACGTAGACAAAGCCAAAGTTGACCTTATTAAGAATTTACATATTTCCAAAACCGTAAGAGATATTAGGTCATTTTTAGGGCACACAGGTTTTTATCGTCGATTCATTAAGGAATTTAGCTTGATTTCTATGCCTCTTTGCAATTTGCTTGCAAAAGATGTTAAGTTTGCATTTGATATGCTTGTTTAGAGACTTTTGAGAAACTTAAAACTTTACTCACTACCACCCCCATAGTCCAGGCACCTAACTGGAACCTACTCTTTGAAATCATGTGTGATGTTTCAGATTATGCTATTTGTGTTGTGCTAGGTCAACGAGAAAACAAATTATTTCATGTGATTTACTATCCTAGCAAAACTCTGAATGATGCCCAACTGAACTACACCACCACAGAGAAGGAATTGTTAGCCATTGTTTTTTCCTTAGACAAGTTTAGATCCTATTTCTTAGGTTCTAAGGTCATAGTCTTTACTGATCATGCTGCTTTGAAGTATCTTCTGTCTAAGAAGGATACTAAACCTAGATTGATTAGATGGATCCTTTTGTTACAATATATTTCTATAGAAATTAGAGACAAAAAGGGTGCATAAAATGTAGTAGCAGGCTTGTTTTTGATTCCCCTGATGATTCCCCTCCTGTGAGGGATAGTTTTCCTGATGAACACATTTTCCTTGTTTCCTGATTACCTTGGTATGCGAATATAGTGAACTATCTTGTTACTGGTCAAATATCCCAACATTGGGGTAAACAAGATCGTTCTAGGTTTTTGGCCGAGGTTAAGCATTTCTTTTGGGATGATCCTTTTATCTATTTAATTATTATCCAGACCAGATTATTAGGAGATGTATACCTGATATTGACCAGTCAAGTATTATTTCCTTTTGTCATGATCATGCTTGTGGTGGTCATTTTAGTACTAAGAAAATCGCTACTAAGATATTGCAGTGTGGATTTTACTGGCCTTCGTTGTTTAAAGATACCCACCGTTACTGTGTTACTTATGAGTGTTGCCAGAAGTTAGGAACCATTTCCCATAGAAATATGATTCCTTTGAACCTTATTCTAGTTATTGAGGTCTTTGATGTGTGGGGCATTGATTTTATGGGTCATTTTCCTAATTCTTTTGGTTATTTTTACATCCTTGTCGCTGTAGACTATGTGTCTAAGTGGGTTGAGGAAGTTTCGTGTAGAACAAATGACCACAAGGTTGTGGTCCAGTTTTTGAATGATAACATATTTGCACATTTTGGTACACCGCGAGCTATAATTATTGATGGAGGGTCACACTTTTGTAATCGACCATTTAGGCTTTTTATGAAGAAATATGGTATTACCCACAAAGTAGCTACCCCATATCACCCACGGACTAGTGGCCAAGTAGAGGTTTCCAACAGGGAGATAAAATGTATTTTAAAGAAAATAATTAATCCTAATTGGAAAAACTGGTAATTGAGGCTTACTGATACCTTATGGGCTTACCTATTGCGTTTAAGACCCCCATTGGAATGACACCTTATCGTCTAGTTTTTGGAAAGGCATGTTACCTCCCCGTCGAGATAGAGCATAGAGCATATTGGACTGTAAATCAACTTAATTTTTCGCTTGACAAGGCAGAAGCTCACATGAAGCTCCAACTCAATGAGTTGGACGAGATTCGTAGAGATGCATACGATAGTGCTAAAGAGTATAAGAACAAAATGAAATTTGTGCATGATAGAAATATTTTAAGAAAGTCATTTTCTCTAGGTCAAAAATTCCTTTTGTATGATACCCGTTTGCATCTATTCCTCGGGAATTTACGCTCTCGATGGACGGGTCCTTTTATAGTTCGCAATGTTGTTCCTCATGGTGTTGTTGAGATTTAGACGCTGGATGGTAGTAGTTCTTCAAAGGTTCACGGTTAGAGATTGAAACCTTTTTTAGAGCCTTTTCCTACAAGTGATGTTGAGGAGGTCCCTATGGAGGACCCTGCTTACCTTGATTGACCATCCAGGATGTTGGTATACATTAGTGAGTTTTTGTAGGTTTTTGTTTTTATTTTTCTGTCTAATTCTCCAAAGAAGGATTGTTACGCTTCACCCAGGTACTATTTTTTTGACTTACCTATTTCCTATAGTTACATATATTTTTGGTATTGCTCTTTAATTTGAAATATTAAGGACAATGTTAGGTTTAAGTTTGGGGGTAAGGGAGAAACTTTTAGTTGAAATAATAAAACTCCAAACTTTAGAAACTTGTGAACAATTTAGGATGACACTAACTATTCTAGTTAGATGAAAACATAACTCTTATTTATAGGAATTGGTGTGCCCATCTAAATGGTCTATTCAGAGAAGGATGCACTCAGGTGTAAGAAATAACATGATAATCATTGAATAAGTATATCTCGGAGTCTATCTCGACCGTCTCACCTTCTGTTTTTATTTTTGTGATGTTTTGTATTTCTCTAAGTGATTTGGTAGGGTACTAGTATCGAATTGTTATCACCGCCAGGATGAAGTAGAGTGTTTGAGATCAAGCCCCATTATTGTATTATTTTCCATTATTAATTTTTTTTTGAGTATTGACACTTTAATAGCAATATTTGTGTATTCTTCTTGTCTCCGTCGCCTAAGCAAACGTGGAACGCAGGATCCATGAGAATTATCGTGTAAGATGCTGATAAGAAGCATGCGCTTGGATTCAAATTGATCCAATCATGTTGTCAGTATATTTAATAATATAAAGATAATTGTTTTATTTTCAATAAATCGACCATTGGGGCCCTTGTATATACCAGCTAAGTCGATATTAGTATAAGGATTAAGACCTGTGGGAGCGTATCTCAATCTATTAGGATTCATCCTGACAGTGACCTAAAACAGATATGGGAAACACCGTTCACCTTAGTCAACATGTGCACCATTCATTACTTCTATATCCATCTTCTAATCTATCCATGTGTTTGAATTTGATTGATTCCGAGAAATGTGAATATTGATAATTTCCTTTCAATTCTGGGAACATTTGATGATTATTTGAGTAGAGTTTTGCATTCTTATATGAATTTTGGTACGCTGGGTGCAAACTTGTGTACAGTAATTGGACTCATATAGGGTAATGATTCTTATAGGAGAAGAATTTAGTATTCTAACTAAATAGCTTGTTTAGTGTCTACCCTAGGGGAGCGAATGGGATTGGATTCACAAGTAGCTAGAGTTTGGAGTAAAGGTTTTGTGGGTATACCTCTTTGTAAACCCTCACGAGACAAAACTCGTCCACTAGGGACACCTAGGGGTTCAAAGGCTTGTTGCACACGCTAAGTGCAATCGCGATGCCTGCGACAATGAGTTAGGATTTTCTAGATTAGATTTGCTCGAAGACTAGCAAATAATAACTTTGGGGGTATTTGATAGACACATTTATGTGCCGATTTTATCTCAAATCTATATTTTGTTAATGCTCATTTTTTGTACTAATTGTGTTATTTTATGTGTGTAGGTGTTTTTGGAAAATAAACTTTTTTGGAAAAATTGGCTCAGAAAAATATGTTAAAGGCACCCAGACAAGTCGATAAAGGTACCCAACGTTTGGATTAGGGGCACCTTCTTCATTAATTCAAATTGGAAAATTTACGGGGAAATTCCCTTATGCATAGATTTCTGGATTTGATTGAGAAGAGATTTGTTCGGATTTTCTTTACTATTTGGATTAGGAATGACCTATTATAACTTAATAGGATTGGGAGTTGATTTCTTCACGTGAAAAAAAAGGGAAGTTTCCGTGTTTATCTCGGCTACAAAAGATTAGGAGAATACTCGGGATTTTTGGTTGTATGTGTAGTTAATGGGAGAAGATATTATGTCTATCAACAAAATAGGGAATTTAAGATGACAAAGGAAGTCGAGTACAAAGCAGGAAAAGAATTATTCCCGTGATATACTCCATGAAGAAAAATATCCTGTGGAGTTATTAAAAAGATTTTCGAGAAGATTTTGGGCTATTGAGGTTATAAATAGAGTTGGAAGAGGTCACACAGAGGGACATAGAGTTTGGGGAGAGTCAAGAGACGAAGAGAAGGAAGAGAAATCATTCCATAGAATTTTTCTCTGCTGCTGCTTGATGTATTTTAGAATAGTGGTAAATAAAGTGTTCGTTTCTCGAACTTGTGAAGGTAATGATTTTAGAAAATAATTGACTTAATATAATTAAATAAAATCCAGGAAAATAAACTAGAGATGATTTTTAGAAAATATGGAGAAAACCAGGAATCAGGAATCAGTTATTTCCAACAATTTATGTGATTAATCATGCAATTCTTTTAAATAAATTAAGCTCAAAATATTGCCAAAATAGGTTTTTATGCAAACAAGCAGAGGTAAATCACAAGCATGGGACATCAGAGGTTGTCAACCCAGCATGACCCATCAAACAAAAACACCACTACTGAATGAAAACCGTTTTTCTATTTCAAAACTATGCAATTTTAACAAGTAAAGAATTATAAATAATTAATTAAAAATAAACTTACACATAAAATTGAGAGAAAAACCCCCTTCATCATCCCAGTAAATAAACTTAGCTCATGGTGGAGAAAACTTGCTCAAAATACTCTTTCATTGCTCAAAATATTGATTACAAGGTGAAATAGGTGTAACACAACTGATTTGATACGCGTATATGCGTTACAGAAGAAGGTTCAGCTGTTACACAAAGGATTAAGGCAACAGAAAGGTAAAGAGGAAACGCAACGGAACAGTTTGAATCAGCAACAGATGTAGATGTTGCTGAGTCGTCTTCCCCAGTGATGGCTGGATGAAGAACACGCCGGCCGGTGCAGTAGCAGGTGATCGGCAGTGACGGAAGTGGCCGGAATTTTTTGGAATTGATCTCTGGGGCTGCGTATTTATTTCTCTTGGCTTCTCTTGGTTTATATAGGCTCTAGGAACCCTTGGGAGAGTCCCAAACCCAATCAAACTCGCAATACTTATCCCAATTTGATGAAACAGTCCCTCTCCTAGCCGGAGTCGGAAAATTAGTGTTTCCCGTGATTTCCGGCCAATTTTCCTCTGTTTTTGACGTGTTGAGGCTTGTAGTAGACTCTACTTGTGATTGGGTTACTTCTAATTGCTTCAAATCCCACCAATTTCTTGATTCTCTCGTGTCCAGAACTTTCTCCGATGTTGCTGCCGATGAGCTGCTGGATCGGTGACTCGGGCCGGGTTGACTCACTGGGTTGACCGAGTTGACCCGCTGTGTTGATTGAGTTGACTCGGGCCGATTCTAGGGTATCCCTTATCCATTCTTGGGGTGCCAATAACACTTGTTCCGGGTGCATTTATCACATTTTGAGCCAATTTTTCCACAAATCTTTATTCTTCTAATGTACCTACAAAAGCATAAAAACACGTAATAAACGCAAAATCGAATACTAACTCACTAGAAATTAAGGTGCAAATTAGACACTAAAATGTGTCTATCAAATACCCCCAAACTTACTATTTTGCTAGTCCTCGAGCAAACTACTCTAAATAATAAAAATCCAAACTCACTTTTGCAGGAATCGCGACTACATTTAGCGTATGCAGCAAGCCGTTAAACCCCTAGGTGTCCCTAGTGGACTAGTTTTGTCTCGTGAGGGTTTACAAGAGGTGTACCCACAAAACCTGAATCTAGATCTTAGCAACACGTGAACGATTAAGGGTAAACACTAAACAAACTAGTTAGTTGGCTATTCAGATATTCGGCTATAGGGACCATTACCCTTTATGGATCCAATCACTTTACACGAGTGTTAACTCAAGCATACTAAAATTCATATCTAAGACAACAGAGTTCTACTCAGACAGTTATGTAACCACTTATCACATGAAAAGACTTAGAAGATGAACGTAGACTGTAGAAGATCGCAAATGTTGACCAAGGCGAACGATGTGTCCCATATCTGTCTGAAGGTCAGTACCGAGATGAAACCTATTGTGTCGAGATACTCCCCATTTATTTTCAACAGTTACTACTAACTAAAATATTTACAAGTTCCCATGGATCCTGCGTTCCACGCTTGCTTAGGCGACGGAGACAGGGAGAACTTTAAAATAACAAATACTATTTTTTTTCAATTTTTTTTAACTTTTTTCGATTTTTTTTTCTTTCTTTTCTTTTTTTTCGAATTTTTTTTCTTTTTTTTTTTTCGAATTTTTTTTTTCTGACACCTAATACATGTGTGTTCACACGGATCCTGCATTCCACGCTTGCTTAGGCGACGGAGACAGGGGGACCACACACATAACTCTAAAACACTAACGTATTATTCATGTGGGGCATGATCTCAACACACTAAATGTCATTCCAGTGCTAATTAACATGTCGATGCTAGGACCCACCAATACTCTCAGAGAAACACGAAATTACAAATAATAAAACAGAACGTGATGTGGTGGTGACAAGTATCATGTTATTTCTAACACCTGAACTCTGTCTCCTTTATGAATAGACCATCTAGCTGGGCACACCAATGCTTATAAAAAAATGGCTAAGTTTCCATCTACCTAGAGTGGTTAGTGTCACCCTGAATTGTTCACATGCTTCTAAATTCCAAATCTTATTAATCCTAAAAAGTCTCCCAATACCCCCAAACTTAAATGAAACAGTGTCCTCAATGTTTCTAAACACTGCACGAAAAGGAATTAGGGAAAGATATTACCGTGTTGCATGAGCATAAGTTACCTCCTTAAATCATAAAGCAATAACCGGAACAACTGTGGATCATCTGAATCAAATAGTGTTATCCACAATAGAAGGAAACAGCAGCAAGCTACGAAGATAAACAATCTGAACACACTTTGATCCCTATTTAGGTAAACCACATCGACCAGAGGATTGGTTTTTGGCAACTGAACTTCTTTCTGAACAGGAGGATCAGTGGATCTAGCTCGAAGATGATCTTGTACAATGGCAGACGTGCATATGTCAGATCCCAAGCTAGGGACCTTCCTAAGAGTTAATGGTATAGCACATGGAGAATGATAGTCACCCCCAAACTTAGAATTTTCAGTGTCTCTAGATAGACTAATAACAATTTCCCTCACTTCCGGATCGTCAGATTCTCGAAAATAGTCAATTGCTTCTTCTAAATTACAAAATCTGGTGGTGCAGAACCTAACAAAGTGCTCAATTCATTAATAACACTATCATTATCGCCATCAATTCTATAGTTGGCTAGGCATTTATCTAATGGATCTTCTAATGGGTCGAGCCTACGCTGCATCTCCCTAGAAGGTTTGGATTCCTTCTCTGAACGGATCTGGTGCATACAACTGTTGGGCTAATTCCCTTAATATCTGCTATGGTCCATCCTAAAGCTTTCTTATTGTCTTGAAGCACGGTTACTAGCCTATTCTCTTGGTCACTATCCAAATCTGAAGCTACAACCACAGGTAAGGTCTCTGATGGGCCTAACTCATCAAACTCTAATCCAAAGTGGGCTAGACATTTTTCTAACGGGTCTTCTATCAAAGTGTTTGGTAATGACTCCTGAACTGGGGTCTCTATCATGTTGACGGTTTCTAAGGTGGGGTCATCTAGCTCAGGTGGTTGATTGCTAATGTTGAAGATATTCAGCTCAATAGTCATGTTACCAAAAGACAAGTTCATAACACTGTTACGACAGTTAATGATCGCATTAGATGTTGTTAAGAACGGGCGACCTAGTATAACCGGTATATGATTCTCTGGATCAGGCACAGCTCTGGTATCAAGCACAACAAAGTCCACTGGATAAATAAATTTATCCACTTCAATCAAAACATCCTCTATGACACCACGAGGAATTTTCACAGACCTATCAGCTAACTGCAAAGTCATCTGAGTCGGTTTCAAATCGCCTAGTTCTAGCTGGAGGTACACATGGTACGGCAGTAAGTTCACACTGGCTCCTAAATCGAGTAAGGCTCTTTCTACCCGGTAGTTTCCTATTGTACAAGTTATGGTTAGGGAACCTGGGTCTTTGTACTTAAGGACCGTACTACTATGTATAATTGAACTTACATGACTAGCTAGAAAAGCTTTCTTATGTACGCTAAGTTTTCGCTTTCGCGTACACATGTCCTTAAGAAACTTGGAATAAGCAGGAATCTGCCTAATTGCATCTAATAATGGAAGGTTGATCGTGACTTTCTTAAAAAATTCCATTATTTCATTAAAATTGGATTCCTTCCTAGTAGGTGCTAACAACCTTGGGTATGGGGCTCTAGGCATGAAATCAGTTCTTTGAGGGGTTGCCTCAGGCTCGTCAGAGACTTTATCAGTCTCTTCAACTATTGGGTCAGGATGAACTACAGTTTGTTCACTAACGGGCCTAGTTACCTTGTTATCCACTACCTTACCATTCCTGAGGGTCGTAATTGCATTCACGTGACTGGATGATTTCTCCCCAGTCGACATTTCATTGACTCCTCTAGGATTGGGTTCGGGTTGACTAGGGAACCTACCAGGTTCTCGCTCTCTCAGAGCCGCAGCAATGTCAATAACTGAGGTTTGTAAACTAGAAATAGCTCTTTCTATGCTCTGGAATCTCTGCTCATACTTATCGTCATTGCTGGGCTGAGTTGGACCAGCTGAATTCTTATAACTGAAGCCTGGAGGACCTTTAGCATTACTAAACTGACCTTGAGCCTGGGCTTTCGACCAGGAAAGGTTCGGGTGGTTTCTCCAGCCAGGGTTATGAGATTCCGAATACGGGTCGAACTTTCTATGGTTATCAAATCTAGTGTTATCATAAAGAGAAAAAGCCTGCTCTTCGAATTGGTTGGGCTCTGAACTACTAGCTTGATTCATTTCGACCAGTTCTAGCCTTCTAGATAAGGCTTCTATTTGGGCCTTTGGATCAAAAGATCCTTCTACCCTATTAACATTTCCTCTTCCTAGAAGAATTGTTCTTTTTGGCTCCTTCATGCTCTCCCACTATGGGTCTTTTCGGCGATGTCACGTAGAAGTTTCATCGCCTCAGCAGGAGTCTTACTGTCGAACCCTCCGGTTGACAAAGACTCGACCAAGGTTATAGATGCGTAGTCCAAACCCTCATAGAGGATCTGAACTAGCCTTAACTCCTCTATTCCGTGGTCTGGGCATTGGGACAATAAAGTCATTGAACCTTTCTATATACACATACAGAGACTCTCCCTCTAGCTGGGAAAACGTGCATATTTTCTGCCTAACAGACGAAATTTTGTTCCTAGGGAAGAACTTCTGAATAAAAGCTGAAGTAAGTTGGGCATAGGTTTCAATTGACTGAGGAGCCAAGAGGTATAGCCACGACTTGGCTATGTCTGTTAGTGAAAAGGGAAATAGTCTGAGTTTAATAGACTCGTCATTCAAGTCTCTAATCCTGATTGTGCTACATATTTCCTCGAATTCCCTAACATGAAAATAGGGATTTTCGTTTTTTTTTCCTAAGACTAATGGAAGCATCTGGATGATTCCGGGTTTCATTTCGTAGCTCGCTTCAGTAGCGGCTAACTTGATGCAAGATGGACGTGAGGTCCGGGTCGGATTCAACAAATCCTTCAGAGATGTCATTGCTGACACGGTCTCGGGAGTGACTAGTTCACTCTCAGTTGGCTTCTCAAGGTTAAGGTGAACTACCAGTCTTCCACTAATTAACCTACCTTGAGGGTCTCTATCCCAAGTTCGCCTTAAGGGCGTTCTTGGCATGTAAAAATTAAATCCTAACAAGCAATTAATCAAACACAATCGTGCCCTGACTCAACCAAATCAAACCTAAATCTAACAAACAAAAAACATGATGGTTCCACTTAGATTGTTTCTAGACCAGCTTCTATTCTTTCAAAAAGCAACTGGTTACAATTTTAGCAAACCTCTTAGAATGAATCCGAATTAGATTAAGTCGAAGAGAAACAGGATAAGCTCTAAGGAGCTTTGACAACCCTGTCTCTTTGGCACTTTTCCCTGGGTTACAAGGCGGCTCTAATCAACTTAAAATAATCTTCCTGAACTTCGAGTTAGGCTAATAAAGTAACCCGTACAGTCCTTTTGAACGATTTTCCAATAAGCTCGATACCCTATAGGTCTCTTTCTAGTCAAAATTTTAGGCTTAGGTTCGCGTAGGTTTCGTTTTCCTAAGGCGGGCAAGAAGGAGACAGTGATGAAATCCGAAACCTTATCTTATATGGCCAGGCCTTGCCCTTTACTATGCAAAAATTAAAGTCCGTATTCAGTCCTCAGCATATATGCATACAAAGGCGTCCAGAAAACCCACTGACAGGAGATTCGTGGGTTGGTCGAAGTTTACCTCCCGTACCAGACGGGCGATGAACCGTTGAAGTCGACTCGGGCCACTAATATCCTTTTCAATAGTGTGCGAACCCGAGGGGCCGAGACAATATCGTAATTGTCGTCCTTCCCTGCACACAGTTTGATATTTAAAACTACCCTTCCGTAGGGTTTAAAAATAATAAAATGTCCAAAAATGTCCAAAAGAAAGTCCAGAAAGTGTCCGAAAATAAAACAAAATTACAGAAATAATAAAAAAAACCTAATACAATTTTCTAAACTAATTAAAATAAACTAAAAATGTAATTAAGAAAAATAAAATCTTCGATCTTCTTTTTCGTTCTTTAAGCTTTTCCCTTTAACTCCAAGTCTTTAGCTTTAATTCCAAAACTTTGGTTTACTTCCCTTTTCGATCAAAAATTCAACTTGTAGCAAAAAGAGAAATACCAAAAGAAAACGTAAAATAGAACAAAGTAAAATAATAAAACTAAAAATAAAATAAAATAATAAGAACCTAAAAATAAATCTAAAACCCTAAACCTAAAAAAAAGTCCGCGTCGGCGGCGCCAAAAATTGATGTATTTTAGAATAGTGGTAAATAAAGTGTTCGTTTCTCGAACTTGTGAAGGTAATGATTTTAGAAAATAATTGACTTAATCTAATTAAATAAAATCCAGGAAAATAAACTAGAGATGATTTTTAGAAAATATGGAGAAAACCAGGAATCAGGAATCAGTTATTTCCAACAATTTATGTGATTATGCAATTATTTTAAATAAATTAAGCTCAAATATTGCCAAAATAGGTTTTTAAGCAAACAAGCAGAGGTAAATCACAAGCATGGGACATCAGAGGTTGTCAACCCAGCATGACTCATCAAACAAAAACACCACTACTGAATGAAAACCGTTTTTCTATTTCAAAACTATGCAATTTGAACAAGTAAAGAATTATAAATAATTAATTAAAAATAAACTTACCACATAAAATTGAGAGAAAAACCTCCTCCATCATCCTAGTAAATAAACTTAGCTCATGGTGGAGAAAACTTGCTCAAAATACTCTTTCATTGCTCAATATTGATTACAAGGTGAAATAGGTGTAACACAGCTGATTTGATACGTGTATATGCGTTACAGGAGAAGGTTCATCTGTTACACAAAGGATTAAGGCAACAGAAAGGTAAAGAGGAAACGCAACGGAACAGTTTGAATCAGCAGCAGATGTAGATGTTGCTGAGTCGTCTTCCCCAGTGATGGCTGGATGAAGAACACGCCGGCCGGTGCAGTAGCAGGTGATCGGCGCTGACGGAAGTGGCCGGAATTTTTCGGAATTGATCTCTGGGGTTGCGTATTTATTTCTCTTGGCTTCTCTTGGTTTATATAGGCTCTAGGAACCCTTGGGAGAGTCCCAAACCCAATCAAACTCGCAATACTTATCCCAATTTGATGAAACAGTCCCTCTCCCAGCCGGAATCGGAAAATTAGTGTTTCCCGTGATTTCCGGCCAATTTTCCTCTGTTTTTGACGTGTTGAGGCTTGTAGTAGACTCTACTTGTGATTGGGTTACTTCTAATTGTTTCAAATCCCACCAATTTCGTGATTCTCTCGTGTCTAGAACTTTCTCCGATGTTGCTGCCGATGAGCTGCTGGATCGGTGACTCGGGCCGGGTTGACTCACTGGGTTGACCGAGTTGACCCGCTGTGTTGATTGAGTTGACTCGGGCCGATTCTAGGGTGTCCCTTATCCATTCTTGGGGTGCCAATAACACTTGTTCCGGGTGCATTTATCACATTTTGAGCCAATTTTTCCACAAATCTTTATTCTTCTAATGTACCTACAAAAGCATAAAAACACGTAATAAACGCAAAATCGAATACTAACTCACTAGAAATTAAGGTGCAAATTAGACACTAAAATGTGTCTATCACTGCTGAAGAACACGAAGAACATAGACTACGGAAACGGTTTCTTCAACCTTTCTTCCACGGTTTCTTCATCCCATTTGCAACGAATATCTTTAGTTTTGCAATACTTATCTTCATCCTTGCTTTGTAACAGTGAGTCTGTAACTCCTATAAACGTTGCAAACTCACTGTTTTCTTTATTTTTTTCCTTTTTCATCATTTATAAACACTTTGAGCCATGAACCATTATTTTGAGTAAGTGATTAATATGAGGAGCTAAACCCCTTTGCTGAGGCGACGTTGAAAGTCATTGTTCCAAGAAAAGTGGTATATTTATATTTTAATTGATTTTTGCAATTTCTTTTATGATTATTTTCTTTGATTAAAAATTGATTTAAGGATTTTTATTAAACAATTGTGATTTCTTTTGGTAGAGAATGCTTAGCCTAGGATTTTTGATGTTATATACTTTCGATTTACAATTGTTACTTTGAAAATCTACTTATGCAACATCTTAGAATCACTTTAAATGTAAAGAATTGCATGAATATTGATTAGACTATATCACATTAATTGGTTAAGGGGTAATTTGAGAAATGCCCCAATTTGGGGGGGTCATCTTGGACAAATGCCCCGGGATTTTTGACATTAATGAAAATGCTCCATTCTGTTAATTTTTCCGTTAACTATGCGCGTGCGAGTTCTCACATGCAAAAAAGGACCTAAATACCCCATACTTCATCTTGGAGAAATGCCCCAAAAAGAGACTCATCTTGGAAAAATGCCCCACTCCAGCACCCTCTTCTTCTTCACTTGGGGCATTTTTCCAAGATGAGTCTGTTTTTGGGGCATTTCTCCAAGATGAAGTATGGGGGTATTTAGGTCCTTTTTTGCACGTGAGAACTCGCACGCGCATAGTTAACGGGAAATCTAACAGAATGGGCATTTTTATTAATTCTGAAATTTCGGGGCATTTATCCAAGATGACCCCCCAAATTAAGGCATTTCTCGCTTTTTCCCATTGGTTAACGGTGGAATCCTGAGTCTCAGTGCCTCTTTAATCTTGATACCAATTTTATTTTGAGTTTTCTAGTTTAATTATTAGAGTTTGAATCTAAAATCAATCTTCACAAATTCGAGAGTTTGAATCCATTCTTACCACATCTACAAATCACACCACAAATGTAACGTTTTGACTAAGTTTCACACTGCCAGACTTCACATCTTTCGTGCATCTCCTTAACATGTACTGAGTAGGAATACTCTTAATATTTTGCATATAAAATTTTTTTAAAGCATGTGAACACAAGATACCTGCAAGTTCAAATTTTCTACAGCTATACGAGATGTTATCAGTCGTTGTATCTAAGATGACAGTGTGATAGTAATCTTTCGCATGAGGAATAACTCCATATTTTCTCATAGTTGTGCTAGTCTCCCCCATGTAGTTTACAGTGCAACCATGAACTTTGCATAGTTGTAGCTGAAACAATTTCAAAATTTCAGAAGTGTATACCGTTGCTGCATGTTTTAATATCTTCACAGGAAATGGAAGTGAAGGGAAGCTTTGACTTGTTTTGAAGTCAGCTTTCAACTCTTTGTAACGGCGATCATCAACTAGCTTTTTGAAATGCTGAAAAAACGTAATATATCATACTTATAATTAACATATTCTTTTACAACATTGTTCAAGTTTTCACTTCGTTGGGTGGTGGTGATTTCCGCACTTAAGGTATTTCAACCATAAATCAAAGCCCATTTTTCTTTTAGATCAAATAATCTACTTAACCATTCATTATCTTTAAGTTTATATTTTTTAACCATCTTGTTCCAAGCGTCTATGATTTTTTTTTTCTCCTCGTAGTCATAAACACAGTTACCGAATCCTTAGCAAAGTTGTCAAATTTCTCAAAAACATGACTAAGATGTTTGGCTGCGTTTTGGAACATATGCCAAACGCATAACCGATGACTTGTTTCTGGCCACTGTGATGCTAATGCTTTTGGCATTACGTCATTCTGATCAGCTAAAATACTTTGTAGTTTCTTTCGGACATAATTTTTACAAAAGTGTCAAACAACCATACAAAAATATCTGCAGTTTCATCATATAACAATGCAGCCCCAAATGTTATCGTTTTCTTATGGTGATTAACTTCAGCAAACATCGCAAAAGGCCTCTTTTTCCTTGTTCTTTCTATATGTAGTATCAAAACATACCACATCGCCAAAATAATCATAGTCTACCATCATTCTTGCATCATCCTAAAATAAATTAGGTATCAAATCAAATTTATCCACTTGTATAACATAAAAAAAGTTTGGATCGTTCAATTTCTTCTTTTGCAAATATTCCAAGACACCACCTGTATCTCCTGTTTTTATCTCTCTAGTTCGCTTGGTATGCAAATAATTTTTATAACCAATTGAAATAAATCCAAGATTTTCCCGGCCACCTACTTGTCTACCCATAAATTCTCTAGTCTCCTTAGGATTTATTCCAGCTATCGGCCATTTCGGCTTGAGCTATACTTATGTTATACTCCTATGAGATTTAAAAATGTGGGCTTTCGAAGGACTTGATGTAACATTGTGTATGATTTGGGACAAATTCGACAACGCGATCACATCACTGTTTGGAAAACAACTGATTTTCATCCTTGCTAGACACCCAAACCTTGTCTATGTATAGTGAAACTTGACATTGATGGCATCACGAGTATCTACATTACGCTTGCCTTCAGCGTGACAAACAAATAGTCTATCTCTCAACTTTCCATTTCTAAAGGAATGCGATTTACTTTTCTCACATTAAAACCAAAATAGAACGCATATGTGTTGTAAAGGTTATAAGCTTTATCTTATGTTTCAAACACCATTCCAAGAACTGGAATTTGTTCTTTTCTTATTCTAGATTTAATTGATTCAACATATGGTATCGCGACATTTTCATTTGACTCTTTATTATAATTATCATCTAAAGAAATATTCAAGTCTATATTTTTACTGAAATCTAATTTGCGCCGCACTTGATAATCATCTTCTACACAATTAACGTTTGTGTGTAAATCCTTCAGACCACAAATTATATAAGCTTTGATATCGTTTTAGGTTTATCATAACTAAGAAATATATTAAAGATAAGCTAAAATATTTATAACTGATAAAACAATAGTTAGAAAGTAACTGACGTAAAAAATTACGATACCTCTTCTAATTGCATCTTGTATAGTAAAGAGTCTTGTTAGCTATAAAAAGATTTTCTTGACCTTTTATATTTTTTTTACTTTGAAACTGAGTTGATTTTTTTCGTTTGATTGAATTTAGGTTTAGAACGAGATGTCAGGTTTACAATTTAGTTTGGGTTGGACTTAAACATTCACAACCCCTAACCCTATTCACAACCCCTAACCCTTACTTCTAAAAAACCATCCCTCATACAAAAATAAAATCAGTTTGGTTTAAAAGGAAAGTTTAAAAGGTTTTTAATGTACCTGTTTGACCTTCAACCGTCACGAAACTCAAAATATTCTTCCTCAACACTCAATTCTCATCAATGTAATGACCAGTAAAACACATATATCTTAAATTTTGAACTGAAGTCCATGTATCTTTTGTAAGACATATTCATCGACCTTTTAATTGTTTCTTCAACTTGTCCATCTCACTCAAATACAACTTCATACAGTCTTTGGCTACGGTAAAACGAGAAGGAAATTTAAACCTAGGTTGTAGTACTTCTCTGCTATAATCCAAAATCCCTCATAATGTACAATTAAAAGATAACTCATCGTTAATAACCATTCTAGCAAGGGAAACTCTACATGCTTCTTGGTTAAATGAGTGATGAGCTCTAAGTAGTGATGCCATGGGCATTTGTTATAGCATGAATGACCAATGATGGTGTTTTATGTAATCTCATATGAGAGTCTTACTAGTACAATATTTATAACTCATAGCATCGAGTGAAGTCATTCGAGCACTAAGAGATGCACTACTTCGCAATGAGGATCACTGTGTGATGAAAAGTACTGGCAAATGCCAGCGCCAAAGTGGTCGTAAGGTAATGGTATCAGTTGATAACACTTAATTTATACATTTTTACCGCCTTATTTATATTTACTAGTCATCGTTTTTACATTAATTTTATTATTTTATTGTTCAATAGATGATATGTGCAAAAACAGAAGTTATAAATAAATATGGTTAAACGTGTTAAATTGCTAGTAGAGTTTACTTGCTTACTTTGTACTGCTATCATACGGAGTTGGTGAAGAGTTGGCTGATCGGGAGGACGTGAGATGGAAAGGCTAGGGCTTTTCTCTTTGTCTGGACAAGTGCAGAAAAAGAGAAAAAAGGCTTTGAAGAAAACCTGACAGAAAGTGGGAAGACTATGGCGTAAAGAAAGAAAGAAAGAAAGAAAGAACATGATGTATCATTTTTAATCAAATAAAGTCCAAGGGTCATTGGTTTGGTCAGATGTGACAAAGGATAAATGGTGTTCTGTTTGGTAAACTGGCTTAGTCTTGGGTTCGGTTTTGGATGGCGTGCTGCAAACAAAGAAAATTGAGAAAAGGTGGAGTTGGACTTCTTGTTTTGGTTCTGAAAGCAAACAAAAGAAACAAGAAAAAAAATCTGACAAAATAAGTAAAAGTGATGATACAGGAGCGGTGGCTTGCCACGTGGAAGAGAGTTAAAGAGAAGGTTAGAAGGCATGTTAGGTTTTCCTTTTGATTTTGAAAAAAAAAAGAGTATATAAATAAAATAACAGAAAAAGAGAGCGGAACATTGGATTGGAGGTGGAGAGATCCTGGGGCAGAGGAGATACAGTGCCATAGTGGACAGAGAAGGGGGTGTTTCCAGAGAAAACGCATACTTAAATTGGGTTTGATCTTTTCTTTTCTTGTAATTATTTTGATGGGATTTGAGCAATTCATAGCCATGTTCTAATTACTTTGTAATTAGGGTTTTATTTTGAAACTACTTTGAATACTATACCAATTGAATTGAACAATTTGGTAATAGACTATTATGATTTGAATAAATGAATTCTTATTTTTTTATTGATTTAATAATGAAATTGGTTGTTGCTTCACCGGTTCTTTACAATACAGTAACCTACGCGCATAATTAATATGATCCCAAAGATATTTTTCTACTTATTTAATATTTCATGTTTGGGTTAAATCCTTTGATGAGATATGCTTAGAATAGTTATATGTTATTTGTGAATCTATATTTAATTTCGTATAATTTTCTCGCTAACGCAATTTGATGGTGCATGCTTGGGTTTAGTCTTTTGATGTGTCATGCTTAGGGTGTCCCAGTGATATTTGCGACTCTATACATATAATATGTGATGTCGATAGAACGAACAATAGAAAAATATTCAGGGGTTGTGTTTCACTTTAGTAATTGAATAAAAATAGTGGTGGATATTATAAACCCTGGTTACCGACTCTCCCGTTTGATTTATTTTATTAGTTTTGTTTAATTTATTTATTTCGTTTGCATTCTAAAAAATCGAAAAACATCTTTTACGATTAATTCATTAGAGATATTGGTTGTAGTAATTTCCCCGGCTCCCTGTGGGTTCGACACTATTTGCCGCTTCTACATTGGAGACGTCGTGCGATTGCGGTCATTTTATATAGGTATTCCAAAATCCTAACAATTTTTGGCGCTGCTGCCGGGGAGTGGTTGTGGGATATTGTAATTAGTATTTTTGATTTTCTAATCGTAGTTTAGGTTTTTATTCTTAATTTTTTTTTATTTTGTACAATATTTTTATCTTTATTTTTATCTTTATAATTTTTAGTTCTTTTGACTAGTTTTGTGTCTTAGAATTTTGTTTCAGGTACTTTTGGGGTTGCTTATGGTCGTCTGTTGAACAGCATTTGCCTGCTGTAAATTGCTCACGAGTTTCTGGCTTGTGAGTTATCTATTGAACGATTTGGACAGAATCCTAAATTGTGAATGTTGATACGAGGTATTAGTACTGCTTTTCGAAGTGGGAAAATACTTAGTTGAGTTCTTTGAACTCTTCCGTTCCAATTATAAGTGTAGGAGTAATTTTTTTCTTCATTTTGCGGTGTGGCATATGGAATGAATGAATTGGTGATTGCTTGTTTGTTTACTTCATGAATTTGTACCAATTTTATTTTGTATAATTTTTGTTTTTATTTTCTTTGTATATATGGAGTCTGGTGACATGATATCCTTTGTGGCATTGTGGAACTCATCCAAAAAGTTCTAGAAAGAAGAGTCAGAAAATGAGTTATTTACTAAAACAATTGAAGAATATGCTTGTACAGATTCACATTATCATGAACCGGCAAATGAGCAATATTGTAATGAGTATAATGTGTGTTCTTCGTCTTTGGAGGATTTAATTAAACAGTTGATACCTAATATATACTTCTTATGATGTGAGTCTTTCTTTAGAAGATTCACTCAACCAGTTGAATGAAAATTCACGTAGGAGAGACTTAGTGTGGGAACAAATTCATGAGACCTTTAGAAAAATTGAAGAAGAGCGGTCAGCTGCTAGTATTGCTCCAAGTGAACTTAATTGCCAATATAGTAATTCCAACTTTAGCCTTGATAATACCGATAAACTTTTACCTAATATAAGGTTAGGTTGTGTGCTTCTAAAGTTTTTTTGGATTACTTTGCATCCAAGTACCCAGAGGAATTTCCCAATTGATACTTCCCTAATCCCAATATTATCTCCATATTATGTTTTTTACGCACTTCCATGTGTAGTAAAAACTAGGTTTGGGGTAATCCTATGTTTTTGATAGTTTCAGTGTCTCCGTATTGTCATAACATAATGTGAAGCTGTCATTTGTAAATGTTGTATTTTAGGTTGATCCCCAAATTTTTCAGGTTGTTAATTCATGGAGATCTTTCTTGTACATATCCAGTAGGTAGATTTTTATTTTCTTATTTTTATTTTCTTTTTAGGATTTTTATTTATTTTTATTTTCAGCGTTCTTTGTTATTACTATCGTTTGATGTGTGTCACATAGGATACTACTTTTATTGCGTCAATCAGGTGAAATCTTCCAATCCCTTCTTTTTGATTTATATTTGTTTCTCATATTTATTTTTATTTCTTACCATTCTAGGTTGCACAGTTTGAAACATTGAGGACAATGTTAGATTTAGATTTGAGGGTAGAGTTTCAGAAAATTGATGCCAATAAGAAACTCCAAAATTTAGAAACTTGTGAAATATTCTGGATGACGCTAACCATTATAGGAATATGGAAGCAAACTTATTGTCTATAGGAGTTGGTGTTCCCAGGTAAATGGTCTATTCGAATGCCTAACTTAGGTGTTAAAAATAACATGATAATCATTAAACAAGCATATCTCGGAATCATCATAACCATATCACTTTCTGTATTTATTTTTACAATTTTTTGTTTCTCTAAGTGATTTGGTGGGGCCATAGTATTGCCTCTTTGTCGCGCTGGGATGAAGTAGAGTATTTGAGATCAATCCCCATTATTTTATTTTATTTAGACTATTATTGCTTCAAAAAAAAAGTTGACACTTGGATAACAATATGTGTGTGTTGTCCTGGTCTCCGTCTCCTAAGCAAGAGTGGAACGAAGGATCCATGTGAATTATCATGTAATCTGCTGACAAGGAGCATTCGCTTAGATTCAAAATATCTAATCATGTTGTTCACAAAAATTATAATAAAAAAAATAAAAAAAATAAAAAAAGAAATCGGCCACTGGGGCCCATGTATATACCAGCTGAGTTGATACTAAAATTAGGATTCAGACTAGCGGGTGCATATCTCAATCCATTAGGGTTCATCCTGGCACTGACATTCATACAAATATTATGGGAAACACCGTCCTCCTTAGTTAACATATGCACCATTCACCACTTCCACTTCCATCTTCTAATCTATCCATGTGTTTGGATTTGACTGATTTCGAGCAATGTAAATGTTGACAATTTTCATCCATTTTTGGAACGTTTGACGATTATTTGAGTAGAGTTTTACATTCTTATATAACTTTAGTACGCTGAGTGCAAACTCGTGTACATCAATTAGACTCATACATGGTAATGATTCTTATAACCTAAGAATTTAGTAGCCAACTAAATAGCATGTTTAGTGTCTATCCTCAATCGTTCACAAGTAGCTAGAAGTTGAAGTATAGGTTTTGTGGTTATACCTCTTGTAAACCCTCACGAGATAAAACTCATCCGCTAAGAACACTTAGGGGTTTAAAGGCTTGTTACACATGCTAAGTGTATTTGCGATTCCTACGAAAGTGAGTTAGGATTTTTATTTTATTTTTAGATTATTTTTGCTCGAGGACGAGCAAAATATTGGTTTGGGGGTATTTGATTAACACTTAATTTATACACTTTTGCCGCCTTATTTTTATTTACTAGTCATCATTTTTACACTAATTTTGTTATTTTATTGTTTAATAGGTGATATGCGTAAAACCCGAAGTTATAAATAAATATGGCTAAATGTGTTAAATTGCTAGTGGACTTTACTTGCTTACTTTGCACTGCTATCTTATAGGGTTGGTAAAGAGTTGGTTGATCGGAAGGACGTCAGATGGAAAGGCTAGGGCTTCTCTTTTGTCTGGACAGTGCAAAAAAGGAGAAAAAAGGCTATGAAGAAAACCTGACAGAAAGTGGGAAGACTAAGGCGTAAAGAAAGAAAGAAAGAACATGATGTATCATTTTTAATCAAATGAAGTCCGAGGGTCATTGGTTTGGTCGGATGTGGCAAAGGTTAAATGGTATTATGTTTGGTAAACTGGCTTAGTCTTGGGTTCGGTTTTGGAAGGCGTGTTGCAAACAGAGAAAATTGAGAGAAAGTGGAGTTGGACTTCTTGTTTTAAGTCTGACAGCAAACAAAAGAACCATGAAAAAAATATGACAAAAGAAGTAAAAGCGGGGATGTGACTGGCAGACAGTATTTAGTTTTCCAGTGGGGGTTATTTTGGTTTTTGTGAGAAGCTGAAGAGAGAAATAAAAAATAGATGGATGGAGAGAGTGATACAGGGTCGGTGTCTTGCCACGTGTAAGAGAGTTAAAGAGAATGTTGGAAGGTAGGTTAGGTTTTCCTTTCGATTTTGAAAAAAAGAGTATATGAATAAAATAACAGAAAAAAAGAGGGGAGCTTCGGATTGGAGGTGAAGAGAGCCTGGGCAGAGGAGATATAGTTCCATAGGGGACAGAGAAGGGGTTGTTTCCGGAGAAGACACCTACTCAAATTGGGTTTGACCTTTTCTTCTCTTGTAATTATTTTGATGGGTTTTAAGAAATCTGTAGCCATGTTCTAATTGCTTTATAGCTAGGGTTTTATGTTGAAACCACTTTGAGTATTAGACTAATTGAATTGAATAATTTGGTAATAGACTATTATGATTTGAATAGATTAATTCTTGATTTTTTTATTGATTTAATGGTGAAATTGGTTATTGCTTCACCGGTTTTGTATAATACAGTAACCTACGCGCATAATTAATATGATTCCAAATATATCCGTCTACTTATTTGATATTTCATGCTTGGGTTAAATCCTTTGATGGAGTATGCTTAGAATAGTCATGTATTATTTGTGAATCTATATTTAGTTTTGTATAATTTTATCGCTAACGCAATTTGATGGTGCATGCTTAGGTTTAGTCTTTTGATGTGTCATGCTTAGGGTGTCCCATTGATATTTACGATTGTATACATATAATAGATGATGTCGATAGAACGGACAATAGATAAATATTCAGGAGTTATGTTTCACTTTAGTAATTAAATAGAAATAGTAGTGGATATTATAAACCCTGGTTACCGACTCTCCCATTTAATTTATTTTATTAGTTTAGTTTAGTTTCATTTATTTATTTCCTTTGCATTCTAAAAATTTTACAAAATCTTTTCTGATTAGTTCATTAGAGATATTGATTGCAGTAATTCCCCCAGCTCCATGTGGGTTCGACCCGTATTTTCCGCTTCTGCATTGTAGACGTCGTGCGATTGCGATTATTTTATATAGGTATTCAAAAATCCTATCACCAGTGGAGGAACAACAGAGACCAAGGCTGGTGCTGTGGTGATAGGATAGCGCCAGCACTAGCGCTGTAGTTATTGGGGTTGGCGCTAGGGTGATGCTAGCTACATGAGATGGCTTTAACAACGTATGAAAGTACCGGGGATGGATAGTGCCAGCGCCAGAGAGTAGTTTAGAGTCGTGGGGAGCTCGAGTTATAGCCTACACTAGCGGCATGATGAGGCATCCGACAGCAAGATTGGTACTAGCCTTGATTTGCGCCTGAGCACCCTCTTTCAGATATCCGTATACTAGGATGTTTGTTTTCGTTGTGTATATAATAGTAGGTTGATGTTATTCAAATAAGAATTTGAACATCGACGCATATACTGACTGTACACTTAATTCTCTTGCATAATATGGGTAGAAGTATATAACTCGTATTTTTGATACAAGGTCAGAAATATATACGAATATTTCTATGTTTCTTATTCTGGGAAGTGGATGATTTTATGATTTTCTCCCTTGTAAAAAATCCACCATCAACACACCCACACCAAATCCATTATTTAATGGGTTTTCAATAATGCACCCATGTTCGACCCGCACATAGACGAGTTGAGTATCCATTTGCCAAAATACAGATGGATTGGATCGGGGTGGCGGGTTTAGGTTCATTTGCTCACCCTTACAGTTTACCTAAAATAAGTCTCTTAGAGAAATCCCTCAAAATCCTTTCGGTCTAGAGAAATTCTCCCAGGAGAGTTAGCATGCGGTTGTATGAGATAATTTACAACAAGACCGATGTAGTATAGTGGTAACTGGTAAGTATTCCCACCTATCACTCGGGTGACCCTGATTCGTTTCCCGACAATGGCGTATATTTTTTTCTCGGCAGGTCCCAAGCAATATAGTCAACGTCGAATTTCGGTCGGGACTGAAACACTTTTAAAACTTTGTATCAGGGAGATTATCATTGAAATATCGGTGAAATCTCTATTTCAAATTGTATACCTACAATTATTATATCAAACGTTTTTCACATATTGCACCTATTAACATATAAAATTAGTATTCATTTTCTAAAATACCACCAAACAAACTCAAGATATCACCAAAAACCTAATATTTGTATGAAACAGATAAAACTCACTTACAAAATCAGAATTGAAAATCTCAAACTTAAGAGAATTGCTATCGTATCGTCGATTATTGAACATGAAACAATAATTACATACAAACATGGAAATTGGAACAGTGAGATACGAAATTCAGATGAAACCCATAAAACATGAGGAACAATTGGAAACCCTAGAATAAGGAAATTCGTTTTTTTTTTTGTTTTTTTTTTATTTAAGTCCGTCACTCTAATATCGGCGATCTCGGCTAACTCGTCTGACGTCTCGGTCCATCTCGGCCGAAATTGTCGGTAAAATATCATATCAGCGATATAGTATGTCTCATTTCAGTTGAGTGTTGAAACCGAGATTATCGGTGATATCTCGTCCGAGATTGACTATATGGTCCCAAGAAATGTCTTCGTCATATCAGTTCCCTCACAAACAATTCAGTACACACTACTTACAACAGAAACCCCAGTATGGAGAAACTAATTCATACAACAATCCGGAAAAAGAAGGAAAACCTCACTATGATCTGCTACAGCACATGGTCTCAACCACTAATATATGCAACTGTGATAATTCTTTTTACATATGAAAAAGACGGAATTCTCGGAAATCGATTTCTCTCATGCGAAGTAGATTCCCTGTAAAAAAGTATTTTGATGGGGGCAATAAAAGCACTCAAATAGCTCCAACAACAAAAGAACAAAGTCTGCAACATCCAGATAAAAGGCAATCGTTGGTGAAGAAATTGAATTTGAAGTGGAGACAACCTACCAAAGCTGTTAACAATGAAGTTATTGATAATAATGTAGAACTTTTCTCGTTCTTTAGATAATTTACATGTATTCCCCTAAGGCCTGATTGGAAGCCAAAACTTACCTCCCTTGCAAATTACTTAACTACAGCTACTACGGATTGTTAGTGTTGCAAATTTAAGTTTTATATGTAATAGGGTACCTAAAATTCAAACCATTCACGGATCTTCTTTGACCGGCTAACTTTCTTCTTTTAAGCCTGACTTAATTGAAGGCTTGTACAAATAATATGGGGGTTGGAGGAAAAGACAAAATAGGGTCATCCAATAGCAATACCCCCTACCCCTTAGCCATATATTTTCATAAATGGATAAACTATCCCCGTTTAAGTAGTCCAAATACATGATTAGCTTTGATAATTGATTAAATTAGCTTAATTATATAGATTATGGTTAGGATTAAAATTAGAGATTTTTTTTATGAGTGGAGAAGAAGAGGGTCTTTTGGAGGGAATTTTTTTGAAAACTAGGGTTTGAGAAATGAGTGATTCCAATGCTTAAAATGAAGAACCCTTATCTCAAAATCGATTGGTAAACTAATAATATGTACAAATGGTCGAATTTTTGGTTAAAACCTTAAAATCATTGTAGGAAAGAAAAAACACAGGGCAAGGGTCCTTATGTTTATGAGGTTACTACCATGACAATTCTTTAATGGTCGTCATGGTATTAACATCCAACAATGACGACCCTTACCTGCAACTTTACCATGCTATGAAAAATCGTCATGGTCAGAAATAAAACCATCACGACCCTACATAAAACCATGACGACCCTAAATATTACTATGACAAACCTAACTATACTCTTTGTCTTCAGTGAAAATAACCATTCATGGTCGTCATGGTTTAAGGTGAAAACCGATGCAACCCTAACAGACTCATCGTCTTCAGTGAAAATTAACAATAAGGGTCGTCATGGTCTTAACATTCAACAATGACGACCCTTACCTGCAACTTTACCGTGCTATGAAAAATCGTCATGGTCAGAAATAAAATCATGATGACCTTAAATATTACCATGACGACCCTAAGTAAATTCATGACGACCCTAACGATACTTTTCGTCTTCAGTGAAAATAACCCTTCGTCTTCAATGAAAATTAACAATAAGAGTCGTCATGGTCGAAACTCAAAGACCAGAACGACTTTTCGTACTTTTCATATGAAAAGTCGTCATGGCCTAAGGTTTGCGACCATGACGACTATTAATTGATTTTCATCTTTTTTTATGGAGAAAATAAAATCGTTAGATTTTGGAATAAAGAAGAGGGTGAATGATTTTGAATTTTGATTTTAGAGTAGAATAGGAACTTGTAGAACTGAGTATAATATGATTTAGGATTAGTTATTAAAAAAAAATAAACTAGTATTTACAACATCTTTCAACATCCCTTATAATTTCCCTATAATTAATGGAGTATGTTGAGATCTCCGATTGCCCCCGTTAATTCTACAATCCCGAAAAAGTTCTTTAAGAGAGAAAAAGAAATGTTTGACCGTTGTGTTGGAAACAATGCTATGTGAGTCTGTCTAGTTAAAGTCTAGTGGGGTCGGAGGAAACAATGAGTAACCGTTTGATTTATACAAAAATAAAAAATCATTACTTCATAATGTCCAAGAATTTTTTCTTTTTAGCTTCAGAGTTCAGACAGTGAACTGAAAAATGATGTTTTAGATCTTTGTCATCTTCTCGCTCACCACTTCAGCTGAGTTCAGAAGATCAAGAACCAAATCCCAACTCATTCTTATTAATAACTTACCAAATCCCAACTCATTCTTATTAATAACTTTCATTCCTCAGATCTGTATATTTAATTTGTTTATCTTCTCTTTCGTCTAATCTAGATTTGTTTTAATTTGGATTTTGTTAGTTTACCTGTAGGTTCTTAATTCTGGGGTTTTATTTTTATAGTTGAGTGAGAGTGAGATAGATGAATGGGAGTTAATTGTAGGTTAAATTGAAGAAAAAATTAGATATTTTTAAGGAAAAATGAGGAGAAGAGCGGTAGATTTTCGAAGGCCAGTAAGGAGGAGGTACTCAAATGTATTCCTTTTAACATTATGTGGGTTAGTCATTTTATTGTTCATTGTGCTCCTTAGTCAAGATAAGCAAACCAAATCAAGATCACCAATCTCTCAGGTCAGATCTTCCTCTTTTTTTTTTATTTCTCTTGTAATTTTTTTCAATTTCTTAGTTTTTAAAGTTGAAATTAGTAGATTTTATATCGTATTTTTTTTGAAGCAGTTCTAATTTAGTTTGCATATTTAAATGTGTAGATCTCCAATTCTTGTTTAGGTCAAGTAGAATAACCCTAGGTTGATTAGTGACTAGTTTCATTTTCTATTTAATTCGATATCATGTTCTAGGATTGCAGCTAGCTCTGTTGGAAAGTGTCACAATGTGTATCCATAATCCTATGAATGTCTTGTAATAACTCTGAGATTTAAGATGGTAACGGATAAAACTTGGGTCTTGGTTGTTGGGCAGAATAAAATGTTATGGTTTCTCGAGTCTTATTTCTTTGCTAAAGATAAGTCTGAACATGTTAAAAGGGATAAACTAATTGGCTGATAGTCCGACTAAGTGGCCGAGAGAAGGACATACAACAACTTTTAGAAGTGAATCACTCTCTCAACAGTTAAAAGTTTAAAACAGTACCATCTTTTGCTCAAGTTAAGCTAGTTGAACAAAAACAGTTTGAGTCAGGTGTACAAAGTTGCAAAATTATAATTTCCTTTCCATAAAAAATTTTTAAAAAGAAAGAGTGGGGAGAATTTAACAAATGAAAATGCGCAATTGAAACCTTTGTAACCTTGAGAACAGCGGCTAGAATACTTCTGTTGTCTGAGACTGTGAACCGCATCCTCCAGTTACCCTTTGGTAGAGACCAATACATCCAAAATAAACCCGCAACACCAAGCAGATGTTAGCCAAGTGCCAACAACCATTGGTTGCCCTTACTTGCGAAACCAATATTCATGTGATTTTTGCGAATATGACCTTCTAGTTGTTGTGGAAACACTCAATGGGTCAAACTCGATGCAGAGTGTCGGAAGGTGGTTAAGATCCTTCACTCGTTAATTGCTGCGCCAATCATCAGAGAGCTAACAAATTCTGGTTCTACTACTGCACAAATAACATAGTGTAATAATATAGGTATCAGAAGTTTCACTAGCCAGGAAGTGATAGTTCACAACTTTATATTGATCTATTTAATGCTTCTTAATGAGAGGAAAATGACAGTTCTATGTACTTACTTTTCAGCTCCCTAATAATTTTGGATCCTAGTTTGTTGGTTTATTCTCTTAATTTGTTTTATTGTTCTTATATGTTTCACAATGTCTACATAACTAAAACAATCTTCACTGTTTTCTGCAGAAATCCTTCAGGAATCGAGTTACAGAAATCCTTAACATCACTGAAGAAATGATGAGCCCAAACTCGATTACAAGGCAATTGAGTGATCAGATTTCCCTAGCAAAAGCTTTTGTTGTAATTGCAAAAGAAAGAAATAACCTCCAATTCGCGTGGGAACTAAGTGCGCAGATACGCAACACTCAGGTCCTTCTCTCTGATGCTGCTATTAGACGGTCACCCTTGTCAACTGGAGAATCAGAAACTGCGATCCGTGATATGGCTCTTCTCCTCTACCAAGCACAACAGCTTCAATATGACAGTGCAACCATGATAATGAGGCTAAAAGCCAAGATCCAGTCTCTTGAAGAACAGTCAAATGCGGTAAGTGAAAAGAGCTCAAAGTATGGACAAATAGCTGCCGAAGAAGTCCCGAAAAGCTTGTATTGTCTTGGTGTAAGGCTAACAGCTGAATGGTTCAAAAGCTCAACCATTCAGAGGCAACTCACTGAGGGACGGCGAATTGCAGCTAAACTCACAGACAACAATCTGTACCATTTCTGTGTTTTCTCTGATAATATTCTTGCAACATCAGTTGTGGTCAATTCAACTGCTCTGAACTCCAATGATCCAGAGGATATTGTTTTCCACCTGGTAACTGATGAAGTAAACTATGCTCCGATGAAAGCATGGTTCTCCCTAAACAGCTTCCGAGGAGTGACAGTAGAAGTCCAGAAGTTTGAAGACTTTAGCTGGCTTAACGCTTCTTACGTCCCTGTTCTTAAGCAGCTTCAAGACTCTGACACTCGAAATTATTACTTTTCTGGCAACAATGATAACGGTCAGACTCCAATCAAATATAGGAATCCGAAGTACCTGTCTATGCTTAACCATCTTAGGTTCTACATTCCGGAAGTTTTCCCTGAGTTGAAGAAGGTGGTATTTCTTGATGATGATGTAGTGGTTCAAAAAGACTTGTCCCCGCTTTTTTCCATTAATATGAATAGCAATGTGAATGGGGCTGTGGAGACTTGCATGGAAACGTTCCATAGATACCACAAATACTTGAATTACTCGCATCCGCTAATACGAACACATTTTGATCCTGATGCATGTGGATGGGCTTTTGGAATGAATATTTTTGATTTGGTTGAATGGAGGAAAAGGAACGTGACTAGCATCTATCACTATTGGCAAGAAAATAACGTTGATAGGACGTTATGGAAACTTGGAACACTGCCACCTGGATTATTGACTTTTTATGGTCTAACAGAGCCTTTAGATCCTAAATGGCATGTGTTAGGCTTGGGTTACACTAATGTTGAACCGGAGTTGATAGAAAAGGGTGCAGTGTTGCATTTCAATGGGAACTCAAAACCATGGTTGAAGATTGGAATGGAAAAATACAAACTACTATGGGATAAGTATGTTGATTACACTAATACTTTAATGCAGCAGTGCAATGTCCATTAATTGTCAGATGGAGTCTATCCTTTATACTTTAAGGGTGTGCCAAAAGGCTTCTACATGGAAATGCTGATCAAATATTTTAAAACGACCAGTAAGTTTAGCATTCTGTTGTCAGTATTTTTCAAAAGCACCGTTATTTAGCATTCTGTTATCAGTTTATGCATGCTTTGCTGTTGTTATAGTATAGGGATCTTGTGCATTAAGGGTGTGATAAATTTCGATTCTGATTCAGTTGGTCTATGGCCATACTTTGCAAAAAGTGAATCCATTTCTTCTGACCCTTCCTCTGTCTGATCATTTTCAGACACAGATATTTCTCATTGCTCACGTTGTTTTCATATTTAATGTGTAATCTTTTGCATCCTTGAGATTGGCTGGAATCAAACCCATGCCAGAAAAAAATCATTTGCATTGATTTTGTATGAGAAACTGTCAGAGGTGCATTTATGACCATTAGCTCAGGTGTACCAAGACAGGGGTTGCAATGGTGTTGAACTGCTTTATTTGTCGCCCTGGAAAGAAAGGAACGCTAGGCTTTATCAAACTAGAACCCTGAACCCTGATTGTATTTGTTTGGCTACTATTGAGTAGGTTAGTATCCAAGTCCTCGTTACTACCTTGTGTGTGGAAGACAACACTAAGGTTAACTCGTGTTTAAACAAAGGAGCATTATTTGAGTTCTTTACTGTTAAATTGAGAAGAAATGTATTTGACTGCTTTCTGCACTTGAAGTTGGGATCATCAACACAGATGGGTTGCTCCTAGTGCAGCTACTGGTTCTAATCCTTCTGACAGTGTAACAATCCTTGAACTTTATGGCGTGGTGTTTGGCTAGCTAGATATTTATGGTGTAAAGAGTATGCATTGCTTCAGATTCTTCTGTGGGTTGTTGCCATTTCGCGTATGCTGCTAGTTCTCTTACCCTGGTATCTACAGATATTTGGTGAAGAATGTATCATCTGAAAGATGAGTTTGGTAAGGTGATATTTTTTCACATTAGCAGTAGAATCAACTTGCAGGAGAAAACATTGTCAGTGGAGGTACAATCTTGTTTTCGAACCTGCTTCAGAACAACTATGCAATGAGTGAAATTGTATTTCTCCGTACCAAGAAAAGGTCACGTGTAGTTAAAGCTTCAATTTGTGGGGCAGGTGGGGAGATCTAAATCAGGGCGGCAGATGCCCTCAGGCCCTGCAGCCACTGTGCCTAAGCTAATGTAGCAGACTCTGCATCAGAATGGGATTCCGTTTCTTTCTATTGGAATAAGAAAATGTAGTCTCTTCAATTTATCCCGCTTTGTTTATGCATCTGCAGCTAGACGAATAAATAGTACGTGTCCGTATTAGTCTTGGTATCGATTTTTATCATGAATAGTAAACTATACTACCATTTGTGATTTATCTCACAATGTGTTAAAAAATCAAGAAACAATAGCAGTTATTCTTCCAATAGTTTAGTAGCAGAATGCCAACCGGCCTGAGCAAGTATTTTTCAGACAGATGAGGTTACGAGCAATTTTTGTTGACTTGTAATTATCAGAAGTTTTCATCAAATTACAGGACGTTTTAGTCATGATCCAAGTAAATTTACCTTGGAATTAGATTCATAGGCTTTCTTTATTAGGGGATTTTAGTTTCAGGCCTAAAAAGAATTATTTTTATTGTCAGATCTAAAATATTTTTTAATTCATATGACATCTATAATTATTTAAAATTATAAAAAACATGATTTTTATTATAGGGAAAGCTGATTTGTTTAGGGGATAGAATTCTAAAGAGAACTAATGTTTTAGAGTTATGTATAGGGGAACTATTTAATGAAATCCGAGTTTTATAAATTATTTAGATGGCTTTGGCCTACATAGCATCTCATGACATTTCAACGAAATCTTCCCTACCCAGTTACCCGTCCTTAATCAGAAAAAACATATTGAAATACAGTTCGAAATCGAGTTGATACCATTCTTGAGAATTCAATTCAAAATCGAATCGAGAACTTAAATTCAAACCGACAAAACTCAGAACCCCACCTGAGAAGAAGATTGTTTGGTTCTTCTTAAATGATTTGTCTAATTTCTTTCTCTTTGTGTCAAGTTTCAACTTAAATGCAATTTAGATAAGGCCCTTGATGTGAGTAGTCTTTAATTTCATTAGCATCTTTTACAACTTTCATGAAAAAATTGCATGTCATTTATATGTTATACCATTTAACTAATCCAAATCATATATTGTTGTAAATTGTGATAAGTAAGTATTGCAGCTAAGTTGTTGTTGGATGAAGTAATTTTCCATTAATGGAACTCAAAAATGATGCATTTAAGTTGCTCGTTGTTTGGTCTGAGTCATCTGCTTTATCTCTGGTAAAGGAAAGACACTTATATGTACTAAGAATGGGAAATGAAGAATCTTATTTGAGCTGGGTTAGTCTTTGTATGTGTAATCTTTAATTCTTTTAAGCATTTGTAATTAGAAATATATATACTAACCCAATTTCAGTTAGAAAATTCGACACACATGACCGTTTATTTCTCGCCAGACTGCATCCATCCTCTTGTCGATCTACAATACTTTAATGCCTTGTAATTATGCGGAATTGCAGCATGACTACGGCTATTTTACTCTTTGCTACACCCACTATATTCATATACGTTTCGCTCATATATATGTAGAATTTGAGTAATTTAACTTCAGTTTTGTCAATACATGTTTTTATCTATTCCCAGTCAATTGGTTGTGTTCTGCTGGAGATTATGCCACCGGTGACTATGTGCAGGTGAGCCTTGTTGTTCATATACGCTATCCACTGGCCCTTCAATTTAGATATGTACTTATTTGCATAGAGTTGAGAAATACATTCCAACAGGAGTTCTTTATGGTGGGCTGACTCAATGTGCTGATTTTATAGGAAAAGATCATTCAAAGAAACCATATGCTAAATGAGAGTTTTTACGTCCGTGGATATAATACAGTAAGTCCTGGATCAGATGGTTGTTTAACGTGTAAAAGCTTTTGACTTTGTTTACTAGTTTGATCAATATGAATGTTAGTTTTTTTTTTGTTATTCTCTCCAAATGTGCAGTAGTAACATGAGTCTACATTGTTAGAATTAGATTCAATGAGTGAGATGATATAAGTTGTCCATTTCAAAATTAACAAGTGTTCCTGTGGAAATTCGACATCCCCCCAGAGTTTCAGATCAAATCATAATCAGCATTCAAGAAGCCAGTGGTACATTTTTGACAGAGGCCATCAGAAAAAGATTGATAGGTAGGATCATCAATGTTTTTATTTGGTGTTGCCAGTTCTCACTTCTGCAACTCCAAACCAAAACACAGAATCCAAAAGAAAATATTGATTGCTGCTGAACCATAAGGATCACCAACTTCTTTGATTAATATCTCACATCCTTCCTGCAAGGAATTTTAACTATGGGGATCTCAACATGGGATGGGACTGCAACAAGTTACCATATAATTAGAATGATGATTAGCTTTCTGAACTTTCATTATGATTAAACCATCTACAGGTACAGTTGCAGCAGGGTAATTATGCAGGATGGGTAGTTACAGTAGTAATATTATCGACGATTCTAAACTGCATATTCGTCATAACTGCTAATGATGCTGCTAGGGGTTTTTGTTTCAGGGAAGAAACTTTATGGAATTTTTGGGAGTTCATTGGCACGTGCATGCAAAAGTCCACTTTTACAGGTACATTCGAAATCCTAACAAAGAACTGATCTTAGACTTACTGCTCTTATGACTGAAAACAAGAGAAAAATAAATTTCAGTTGAAAATGTTTCCAGATTGTGGAGGAAATGGGGAAATTTGCGAAGACCAGTAACAAAATTCCGGATAATCTTTTGGTATTTTCTTGTGAAGAAGATCACAGAATATGCATGCCTCTCCTTAACCAAACATTTTTTCACTTTTCTGCATTTGTTATTCTTGTCATTGCTCGGTAGATTGCAATTCTCCTCTCATATAGACCTAGCCATTCCTTTCCGTAGTCTGTTAAGATCTTTGTAGCAAAAGCATACGATGGGTACGGAGGATACAGTGCATTTGGTTCCACCTGTAGACTAATGTAATGTCCTTCATTGACAAAACCCGTAAAAATGATTCTATTTTTCGTCTTAGAAGATGGTTTGACATTGTTTGGCACAAAAGTCATGCTTCCCTTCTTACTGTAATATACCACAACTGTAGTAAATGCCTCAGCTATAAGGAAACCAGCCTCAGGCATCATCATCCAATATTTGGAACTCATTTGAACTCCGCGTACAGGAGAATCTATGTTGATCATCAGGTTCTTAAAACCTCATATATCCCATATTGATGTATATACTTTTTCCAATTTTTTTAGGTTCTTAACCATTTCATCTCGCACATACTTCCATGGTGCTTGCTCATTCTTCTTATACAACTCCAATTGTTTAGCCACAATCCAATAGCCACAGTTTCGGTCTGCTTCAACATGATTTACAAATGGTTGTATTTCTACAGGCAGTTGCTCCAAGTAAAAAGCATTAATTGGATTGGTAGATGCTGCTTTGGTTTGCGGTGTTGGTGTTGTACAAATCTGTTTTGCCTCCGTTTCCATTAAACTGATTTTGACATGCTCAAATTCTGATGGTTCGCTTTTGGTGGATTTATTCTTCAATTGTTGCAACTTGGTCGGTCTCCCGTGCTGTACTTCTGAATTTTTTGGCTCTTTAAGGTAAGTGGTTTTTGGGTTCCAAATCACCCTAAGTCCTGACTGCATTACAATTCTTTGACTGTCGGTTGCAATATCCCATGTCTCATTTATTCCTTTAATTTCAGGTAGTTCACTGAATTCTTTAGTTGTCCGGCTTCTCCCAGGTGGAGTAGAAGACAATTACATCAAGAAAGGATCAATGGAGCTAAGGGTATAACACCATGAGAATTCTTAAATTCGTATAGCATGTGTGCACAAGGTAGCACTGACTGTATAAAGAACACATCCACATTTTTTGATATCTGATCCATGCTTGTCAGCTCTCCCTAACTTCGCATAAAAACCGCAATCCCATATGTGAAACGCTGTTTAGAAGCAATACCAACATTGGTTGTTTCATGAACTCATGCATAGTTCTTGTTGCACTCACTTCAAAATCAACTTCAATCTCTACAAAATTGTTTTCATACTTCTGATGAGCACTATGCCAACAAGTAACAAACGATCCTTATGATGTTCGAAGATACAGTTTAAGTGTGCCGCGAGCGCTTTCAACCCTGCTGGTTGCGACATTGTCGTAGTGTTTGATCTTGTTGGTCCAAGCACATACAAACTTCTCCTTAAACTTATTCAACCAAGTCTTTCTCACATATTGCACTGCCTTACTGTATTTCGAAGACCTGGTGGCACAAAATGCCTTATACCGTTCATGGTACTCCTCTTTAGTTGAGGACCAAGCAAGGGCTTTCCACTCATCCACAAACTTATCAAAATCTTCTTTTTTTCTTATCTTTCTCGTTCTTGTTTACTCTGCCTCTTCTATCCCCATTCTTTTTGTCTTCAATTGCCTCAACATTTCCCCTGTTCTTTTCAAACTTCTCATCATTATCTATCTTATCATCATCCTTGTTATCTTTAACTCTAAATAATTTTGCGCAACGGTTCCTGAAATGCCATGTGCAAAGGAGATGAGATGCCGCTGGAAAAACATACTCGACGACATTAATTAAACCACTATCTGCATCTATTACAATTACCGATAGAATCTCGTTTTCCCGATATAAACGTTTAACATATTGCAAGGCCTATATATAGTTCTCAATTTTTTCTCTGCTCATAAAAGCAAGTGCAACAGTAAAGGTCTTTCCAGTTGAGGTACGAGAGATCACATGGAACAATGGCAAGTTATACCATTATGGAAACACTGAGCTAGCAATACATACTTTGGATGAGCAAAGAATAAATCGCTAACCTCATTCGTTGTAGGATCAAATTTATAATCCACAATATATTTATGCTGATCTAACAACTTCATAAATTGTTGCATGGATGATCTTCCTTCATTCCAGTTGACTTTTATCAAAGCTTTGACATTATAAATTGTTCTCATTGTACAATGGCTATCGAGGTTATCTTCTTTTTAACTCACGAAGAATCATCTGAAGCCTAATACCGGCTTTTATCATAGTTTCGACTTTCTTCATTTCTTTTTTT